>CM054123.1:43616872-43635998 GCA_028751855.1 Ambrosia trifida | reverse complement strand
GTACTGTATGAACGGTGATGTACTCATCCAATAAATGGGTGATAACTTAACAATGGCCACGGATTCTCCGATGAAAAAGGGGGAGAATCAATCTAGGCGGGTTGTCAATCCAAATAGCGCTATCCAATGTTAAGGTCGGCTTGTACCATGTTAATGATTTCACTAAGTACAAATGTAATCCACATGTATTGTCTAAGCATAAAGCACGTTGTAAGCAATGCACATAGTACTAGAATTGTATTGTGAAAATGTAAACTTGTATTTGAAATTGTAATAGTGTACATGTAACACCCCAAAAATGAATAAAAGCAAAAAGGGGATAGGAAATACTCACTGTTCACGTAATAGCTTGGAATTTAACTGGACAACGAGATTTGAATTGATATTACCCCAAATGATCAACCTAAAGAATTTGATAACGTGTAAGGGAAATAACTCTAGGATACATGTATTTCTAGGGTAAGAAATTTAATAAATAAATAAATAAAAGTCTTTTTGTAAATTTTTAAGTTGAATATAATCACAACATAAGGTTTTAAGTTTGAAAATAAATTTTATAAAATTATTTTCTTGAAAATAGAATATATATAATCTATTTATTTCAAATTGTCTAAATATAACTTTAATATCCAAAAATATTAAAATTAAAGAATTTCTGAATTAAAAATTGTATTTCAGTTATGGATAGTTAGAAATAATTTATATAAAATTTTGGTGCAAAAATATTGAAAAATGAATTTATTATGATTTATTTATGATTAAAATTAACAAAAATTAATTAAAAATATAAAATGAGCGGTTTTTCTGAAATAAAAATATTTTCTGAAATGTTTAAGAATATACAAGTTTAGGATAATCTTTGTGAGATTTAATAAAATCGTTTAGATATTTTTATTGAATTTTATAATTATAAATGAATAAACTTGTATTATTAATAATATATATTAAATAATTTATTTTTGAAAAACTAAAAATTGTAAAATTAACTTTACCATTAGAAGATCATACAGTAATTTTTGTAGAATTTATAAACCACTTTTAGTATTTAAAAACTATTTTAAAAGATTTAATATATTAAGTATATATATATAAAAATGGCAAAAAAAATATTTATTGGTTATGGGAATCGAACCCGGGCCTCTGGCCGGTTCGGGTTTTATCACAAGCGTGGCCACCAACTGAGCCACACCCTGAGAACGAGTTAAACTGGATTGTAATTAATTATATAGGTTAGATGTGTTGGTTTTGTTAATAGATTTAAATAAGAAAAATAAAACTGATTTGTGGGGTTCGAACCTTGGCCGTAGGCCGGTTCAAGCTTCACAACAAAGTGGGTAAACCAACTGATCTAGATCAGTTGGTTGTTTATTTTCTGTTCTAAAATAATTATATACATTATCTGTATCATGTGTTCTTCCCCAATTCTCCCCAATTCGTGCCCTAATTTACCAATTGATTCAATTCGTGTTCAATAGCCCCTGAATCTTTGGGGCTATTGTTCACAAGGTGCCGAAGGTTAAAACCCACAAAAGAAAGAACTTACAAAGACCCGTAATCGGGTATGAAGACTCGTCAAGAAAAAACGTCAAACACGACTCGTTTGCTTCGTTTGCAGCTCGTTTAACAGAAATTGAAAGTGTTTAAGGGATGTTCGGCGAGTGGTGACTGTCTAGGGACGTCCAATTTATAGTGTGAGGGTCGGATTAAAGATTTGGTAAGGTCTGACTATGGCTTGAATGCCATGACGCGAGTGGGTGTAAAATAGGTATGAATTAATCATCAATTAGCGTGTATAGGACGCGTAATTGACAGGGGATCAGTCAAACATGCCATATATAGATCAATCATGTGTGCAATTAGCCTTGATTGTGGTGTTCGATCACCACAGTTGACTTTTCCAAGTCAACTGTGGATTTATCAAGACAATATAAGAATAATTCGCGTAGAAGGTTTGTCAAAAGTGTTGGGTAGATCAGCTGGTTTGTGTATGGTGTGTATTTGAACCGGCTTGGGACGCGGGTTCGAACCCCGTCCCAAGCTTTTATTTTTTAGACAAATTTTCCTTTATTATTATATTATTATTAACATATATTATGATTAAACGAACCCGAATGTGTCACAGAATATTTTTTTAAATGTTCGAAAATGATGAAAATGTAACGTCTCATTAATTGAAGTTTAACGTACATAGAATTTATTAAAGAAAATACAAAGAAAAGTGACGGATGTCACAGTATTAGTAATATAAATTATTATTTAAAAAATATTAATAATCAATAATTAAGTTTAAAAAATATTAATATATAACTTAATATAAATAATCAATCAATCATTCAAATCAATGACATTAAAAACATCCACGTTTTAAATTGTCTTACCAATTATCTACAAATTATTATTTACATCTTAAAATTTGCACACTTAAAATTAGCATATTTATTGAAATGATTTTGATGGTTATTATTTAATGACAATTGATTAAAGGAAAGTCATAATATAAAAATTAAATTCGGTCAACAATATTAAACGGAAATTCTATATTTTGAGAAACATATTTATTAATAATAACAATAATAAACATTAGTGGATCATATGTAAAGTTTATTGTAAAATGGTAACCTACCATTCTTGTGCATGAAACGTTTTTAAAAATAATAATTAGTGCACTTTTATTTTAGTAATATTATAATTGAATGATTGATTGAGTTTATTATTATTGTTAAGAAACATATTTATTGTTCTTAATGGTAAAATTATTAAACATATATTTAGCATATTTGTTATTCATATACCTATTTATTTTTAAAAATGATTCTTTTTTTTTAATATTGTTTTTACGTGTCTTTACACACTGTATGTAAAGAATGATTCCTTTTTAATGTTTTTTATGTGAGTATGTAAATAATGATTCTTTTTAATGTTTTTTACGTGTCTTTTTTAATGTTGTTTTTTAATGTTTGTTATTTTTATGTTCATATGCCTATTTATTTTTAAAAAATGATTCTTTTTTACGTGTTTTTTTAATGTTGTGTTTTACGTGTTTTTACTAAAATATATAGTAATCTTTTTTATGTTTCCTATTTGCCGATTAGTCTGTATGTAGATGACGACCATAATTGAAATGTGTCAATTAAAAAGATTGGTCCTAACTATTGTTTTTAAATTAAATATAATTTAAATATATTTAACAGTTTCCTAAAATATATAGTAATCTCTTTTTAATTTTTTGTACGTCTTTCAAAATAATTCGTAAATAATTTCAATAATATACGTCTTTCAATTAAATGTCGTTGAAAAAATTTGCGTTATCTTTTTTAATTTTTTGTAACTTTGGTGAAGGTATATTAAAAATATTTGAACATCACGATCTAAATAAATAATTAATATGATTTACATAATAATAATAATATTATTATTTTCATTTAAATATATTTAAATAAATTTAAAAATCGTATCTATTTTAGGTAATTGTTAACAAAAGTTAAATTTCATTTATTAATAATTTAAATATTGTGTATATATTAGGAAATTGTTTATCTAATTTCAATCAAATTTAAATTCATATAGTATTTTCAAAATTGAAATTCGTTAAAATTTTTAAATTTTCGTTTGAAAAATATTTAAGAAAGTTTCAAAAAAATAAAATACGATTCTAACATGTTTTGTCTGTGATATTATATATTATCTTTAAAAGAATAGTTTGCGTCTGCAACATTTTAAAAGAATAGTCTACGTCATCTACATACAGACTAATTGTCATATTTGTCTCCTACAAATCATCTACACAATGATTTGGAAATAATTTAGAAATGATAATAATAATTTGTAAATGATTATCTATCTATATAATCGTTCGGAATGATTATATAATTTAAAGTTATTTAACAGTTTTCAAAAATATATAGTATTATTAAAAATATTTGAACATCGCGATTTAAATGAATAATTAATACTACCTTATAAATTTCGATATTTTTGCAATATTTATCTCCGCCAAATCATCGACACAATAATTCGGAAATAATAAGGAAATGATAATAATATGATATTTAATTTAGTAATAAATATAATTTAAAACTATTTAACAGTTTCCTAAAATATCTATTAATATATATATAAAAGAAAATGTATATGCTGACGTGGCGTGCAATGGAGGCCTCAACCTCCCCTTGAGAGTGCCACGTGGCATCATAATTGAGAGTTTTTTGTGTTTTTGAATTATTTCCTTTTTTAATTAAATTGAGTTATTTTACGATAAAAGAATTTAAAATTTTCTCTCTCATATTTCCTTCCGTAATTTTTAAACGAGTATATCTTTTATATGCGGGATTTTTTAAATAAAAAAATTACACCAAATTAACGAGCGTTTTATTATCTTTCCAACGAGTACCATAGTGCTATATAAAAAACGGAGAAAAAATCGACTATTTTTTGTGGGGTTTCGTTCATACAGGAAAAAAACACACAAAGTGTTCATGTTATTCATTAATCATGTTTTTTCTTTTAAACCAGGTTCTTATCTACGATGTTGAAAATCAGCCCAATCGCCATGTTATCATTGGAATTTTACTAGGTATACTTCATCAAGAGAAGATTAGAGAAAGAATTGCGCAACACTGCAACACATGGTGTCAGCTTATAGCAAGGTTATTTTTTTATTTATTTAATTACAAGAGTACTAATTATTACTATTAGTATTAGTATTATTAGAATAGTTATATTTTTTTAACCCCGGGACGCTCCCGGAAAGAATTGATTGTTCCTGACGTGGCGTTCAATGGTGGCCTCAACCATCTCTTGATTATGCCACGTGGCATAATGAGATGCAATGGTTACAACTTTCAACTTAAGTGTTTGTTTAGTTGATTAGGTTAGGAATTATAAGAGCCATTAGAATGTGAGAAATTAGAGAGATGTGATGAGTTTTTGAATAGTTGCAGCTTACATAAGTGATTCTTTAGATGATTACTGATTAAGTTTTAGATTAGGGAATATGAGTTATTACTGATTAGAATACTATGAACATGCAATGATTGAGAGATTTTGTGGTAAGTTAACTTGAGCCATTTGCAATAGGTTATCACGTAAAATTAGATTTTTCAACCCCGGGACCCTCCCGGGGTAATCAGCTAGTATAATATATTCAAAATAATTCGAAAATCATTATTTAAAGCAATTTAATACGACCATATAAATTTCGATATTTATATGACTTATTTTTCTTGGAATATATCATCTACACAATAATACGGAAATAATTCGGAAATGATAATAATACGATATTTAATTTAGTGATAAATATAATTTAAATCTATTTAACGCGGACCTAAAATATATAGTAATCTCTTTTATGTTTCTTATTTGCCAATTAGTCTGTATGTAGATAACGACCATAATTGGAATCTGTCAAATAAAAATATTGGTCCTAACTATTGTTTTTAAATTAAAGGATAAATTACAAAATTCGTCCTTTAAGAATAGGGCATTTTTCATTGGATGTCCTTTCGCGTTTCAATTGCTGTGTTTAGTCCTTAACGACCTAAAATCATTACATGACTTGTCCTAAGGGCCTAACCTGGTTAGTTTTTAACGACAAATCAGATCATGTGCCCCTCACGTGAGGGTATCTTCGTCATTTCATCTGGCCCTATCATTTCCCTCCTATATTATAACGTCTCCACCAAATCAATCAGATTATCATCTAGGGTTCTTCAAGAAACCCAAATTAGGGCAACCACGTTCATCGATCATGGAGTCGATTTACTGCCATTGTGGAAAACCAGCAATCATACGTACATCTTGGACAAGTAAAAACCCAGGTCGAAAGTTTTATGCTTGTCCTGATCAGGTAGGTTAACACTCATTTTTTGATTTTCATTACATAATGTTGCATCTGATGGATTTATTTCTGTCAAATTAGGTATCACGATGTGGATTTATTGGATGGTGTGATGAATTGAAGTGCCAAAGGTGTCAACAGATTATCCCAGGTCTGTTAAAAGCCAAGAACAACCTTGAAGTTTATAATGGCCACCTTATTGCTGCAAACCATCAGCTTGAAGAAAAAGTTCAAGACTTGAAAGCTGAACGAAGCAAATGGAAAAGGATGTTGATATTTAGCTGGTTATGTTTGTTGGTGTATAAAATCTTGTATTCTTAGTTGAAATGTTAGGTCTTTGTAAGAAATGCTTAATGGCTAATGATAATGAAAGTGCTTATAATGCACATTGTTAATAGACTGTGTTGAGCCATTTGACAGACTGTTTTGACCCATTTGAATGTGCAGACTGTTTTGACCCATTTGATAAACACTGTTTTGACCCATTTGACAAAAGTGTAATACAATGCAACATAATAAACTTCTGGACATACCATTAACCAAAATTGCAACATTTTTTGCTGCATTAAGTACATACATAAACATCAAGTTCAACATAGCCTAATCATTACTACTTGTTCAACAAACACAAACATAAACATAAGTTAATAGTGTTCCCAAAAGCACCAAAATACATGTTCAACAAACATAACAAACACAAACACCCTAACCCTTGCTACCCTGATCCTTGCTAGTGGTACCCTTCTTGCTGATCTTCTTTCTTCCCTTCTTTCCAGACTTGGCCTGAGTACCTGCAACCTTTTCACTCTGTCCCTTGCAGGTCCTTTGATTGTGTCCAGTATTCCCACACTTGCCACATTTTCCTTTAGTGTTTTTCCTAGACAGTGTGCCACCTGATACCAGATCATCCCTTTCAAACTCTGATCTCTTCCTAACCTTCTTGGGTCTTCCAACTTGTGTGTGATGATTTGGTGGTGTTAAAGTTGTAGGAACTTGAGACTTAGGCCATAAAGCTCGGCCATTGATTGGGTTAATCTTAAAGGAATACACCTGTCTCCACCTATCCATTGTATACACTGGATTAACCCAACTCTCCAATGCCCCAACTCTACCTCCATTAGTAGCTTTGAACCAAATTGCAGCCACTGCATGTCTGCAGGGCATTCCTGTCCATTAAAGTAACAAAATTTAGCATTAATGAATGAAAGTGACAACATTTGAATTGAACAAGATATACATACCTGTTATTTCCCAACCTCTGCAAGCACAAGTCTTTTCAGCCAAATCCACAACACGTGTGTGACCAGGCTTACCACTGACTCCATATTTATCCCCCCCATTCCACTGCACATGATAGAAGGTTGCATCTCTTTTGATTGTCTCAAACATTTGTGTGGCCTTAGGTGTCAGCAGACCTTCACTGATCTCTATATCTTGCAACACTGAAACAATCCTCCTCATGCAATACTCCCTAATGTACTCAAGTGCATTAATGATGGGCTTGTCTCTTCCTTCAACTATCTTTCCATTGAATGTTTCACACATGTTGTTTAGTAGCATATCAGTCAACCCCCTACCTGTATTATGTTGGTATATCAAAATTTTGAAATCTAAATCTAAACAGCATTAGCTATACAACTATAAAGAACATACCTGAAAAGTGAGACCTGGTCCAGTGTAGAGGTGGAATTTTTGACAACCACAAATGGGCCTTCTTGTTAAGGGCCTTTAACTCATTCATTGCAGCAGTGAATTCAGGGACTGTTGTTGCACTAGCACACTTCCACAACAAGTCTTTATACAGTTTGCCTCTGAAACTTTGCTTCATGTTTTCATGAATGTGCCTCAGACAGTATCTGTGCTCAGCATTAGGATATAACCTTGAAAGTGCTGGAAGTAGACCCTGTTTAAAAATTTGATAAGTATATTAAGATGAAATGAATGTTATATACTTTAGTAAATAAAAAGTAGAGAACATACCTTCTGTCTATCACTCATGAATGTGAACCTTGACTCTCTATCTAGATCCAAATCATCTCCCAACAGATCTAGAAACCAGGACCAAGAGTTGTAGTTTTCAGCCTCAACAATTGCATAACAAACTGGGTAGATTCCATTATTTGGGTCAATACCCACTGCACTCAAAATCTGACCAGGATAAGGTCCTTTCATGAATGCACCATCCAAACCCAGTACATCCCTACCAATAGCCTTAAAACCTTGTTTTAATGCTCCCAAACAGACATAGATTCTTTTGAACTTCCTTGTGGGGTCATCTGGATGATTAGGTAACTCAACCTCTATCTTAACAGTGGTACCTGGATTTTTTGTTTGTTTCTCAGCAGTTGTTGCACTTCTTAACTTTCTCCCACATGACCCTTTAGGTTTTGGTTGACTTGAAACATGAACACCAAAATCATCCACTTCAAATTCTGGCAATGGTCCATGGCACACTGCCCTAACCCTTTGCTTATCATCCTTCACAATAACAATTTTCCTTCTGGTCTCAACTGAATGAGTTTTAATCAACCTTTTTGCTTCCTTCTTAGTACCAAAGACTTGGGATAGATAAAAAACTACTCTGCCCTCATCCCTATTCTGATTTGCCTTTCTGAGTTTTTTTAGTTGTCTTTTCCTATCACTAGTTTCATAATCATCAGACTCTGATCCACTTAAGAAAGCATCATTCTGCATCACTTCATCATCATCAGCCAGTACATTATCTTCTTCCTGACTACCTAAATCTTCTTCTTCAACATCAAGGTCAATATGCATCCTATAGTCACTCATATCTACTTCATCTTCAGCCATACAATTGTCATCAACTATAAAATCACTATCACTATCCTCATCAATTCTCATAGAAACAGTTTCAGAATCACAATCATTGGACTGTGCTGCACTACCTATAACCTCTTCATCTTCATTTGGCAATGGTCCATTATCAGTGATAAACATGTCATCATCTTGATTTGGCAATGGACTCTTACCATTAAAAAACATGGCATCATTAACCTCTAATGGAGTTAACCTACCCTTCCCAACCACACTAGACTCCACACCATCACAGTCTTGACCAGCCCCACTTGACTCCAGACCTTTGCCTAATCCACTAAAGTTTAAGCTTCTCACTACATTTAGCTTAGCAGGGACTATTGCATAGGGCCCAGGTTCATCAATTTCTTCAATGGTCACATTGTGTTTAGGTTTAGTTGGTGTCAGCAAGATTTCCTTTATGTTATCTAAACCATGTTGAGTAAACACATTGACTAACTTATGCACTCCCACATGTTGAGCAAGCCTCAACACATCCTGATCAGAAGTTAGGTCTTCAATACCATCATCTAAATGTTTTTCAGGATTTTGGAAAAAGTAATAAATATGATCAACAACAGAGTATCCTAATAGACCCATCATTAAAGAAACCTCATGCACAGAGAACTTATCAATATCACACAAGTCAATATAGTCAATCGTACCACCTACATACTCACGGCCTGGACTTTGAGTCAATCTACCACCATGATGAAGCTTTATACTGAAGAAATGGGGCATTCCAACTGCAAAATTTTAAAAAAAATTTGAACTTTAGACAACGTTCAGTAGCAAAATCAACAATGTCAGAAAACCTAGGTTAGAACTTACAGTAGACATCATCGAGATCAACAATAAGCCCTGGTCGTCGTATGGTCCAGCCATCATCCCAGCCATCCTCCCACGTCATTGTTGTGATCGTGAAGTAGAAGAGATGAAGAAGATTATCGATAAAGTAGAAGGTGGATTATGAGTTTGTCTGACAAAATGAAGGGTTTTATAGGAGAAAAGGGGGGGGGGGGGTGGGAAATGGGCCAGATGAAATGACGAAGATACCCTCACGTGAGGGGCACATGATCTGATTTGTCGTTAAAAACTAACCAGGTTAGGCCCTTAGGACAAGTCATGTAATGATTTTAGGTCGTTAAGGACTAAACACAGCAATTGAAACGCGAAAGGACATCCAATGAAAAATGCCCTATTCTTAAAGGACGAATTTTGTAATTTATCCTAAATTAAATATAATTTAGATCTATTTAACAGAATCCTAAAATATATAGTAATCTCTTTTTAATTTTTTTGTACGTCTTTCAAAATAATTCGTAAATGATTTCAATAATATACGTCTTTTATTTAAATGTCGTTAAAAAATTTTCGTTATCTTTTTTTTAATTTTTTGTAACTTTGGTGGAGGTATATTAAAAATATTTGAACATCATGATTTAAATGAATAATTAATACGACCATATAAATTTTGATATTCTTGCCATACTTTGAAAAATAAAAGATAACACAAATGTTACTAAAAAACATCGATCAGAAAACGGTTTGTGTAACAAGACAAGATTACAAGTTGTTAAAAAGGGGAAACGTGTAATAAATCCATTAGAATAAATACAATATTATTCATTTTATTGAATTCTTTGTTTATATTTTTTGTCAAATTAAACTTTACTTAGTCGATATATCTATCATTTCGTTACATTAAACTGTTAGATGACATTTTGTATTTAATATCAAAATTCATACATATTGCATTATCAAACATATAGTAAACAAAACAACTTGCATAATACAATTCTTATTTTCCTACTTTTTTTCATGTTACTTTCGGGTGAATCGTGGGTCCCCACGGGACTCAAACCTAGTGTAATAATATAGTAGATAAAAATAGTTATGCTCTAGATTTTGAGGAAGGCGATGGTAGTGAATTTCATTCATTTTTAGATTATATTTTGAGTTCATGTTGTAATTTATGGATTCGCAGAGTTAACAAGTCAATCCGGTTGTACCACCCGATACGACCCGGTTCAACTGGTTGAACCATTTTTAAGCAAAATCCGGTATGATTTAAAAACCGGTTATTAAAACATTGGTCTTGGGAAATTAGTCACCTTGTTATGCCTAATTAAAAGAACATGACCAAATTTTTTATGTACCAAGTGTATTAAAAAAACGTTTTATGACATGTTCTTATGACAATTGACAAATGTATTCCAAGTATGTCCAACTCTATACACATACATTTAGAATTGGCTTTATTGGCTTTAGGCCAATAAAAAGTCAGAGCTAGTCGTTATGTTGTGGCACTCGATGTACAAATACTATTGCTTAAAAAAACGAAATATCAAGTCACTAACACCAAATATTTAATTTACCAATCAAAAGGATATAAGGGCGGTGCACCAAAATAACTGATTCGGGAACCAAAATCGGTACTAAAAAATCTCAAACCGAACTGAAAACCGGACTAAAACTGACACCAAAACCAGCCAAAGGAATCCGAACCAAAACCGATACACAAACCGGAATCGAACTGAAACCGGTACCACTAAAAACTGGTTCAAACTGGAAAAAAACCGAAACCGAACAGAAACCGGTTTAAAAAAAAAAATTGGATATAACACAAACAAAAACTTTGTTTATTATATACTATTAATTTACAAACTAAATGAATAGTAAACTTAATATTATTTTATTCATATTAAACTTAATATTATTTTATTCATATTATTTTATTTAAAAACTTTATTATATTATATACTATAAATATAAATAACATAATATTATGTAATTTCGTTACAAATTTCATGTGTTACCTTATGTGTAGATTTCTTTATTTTTTTAACGTTTACAACCAAAATGGAATCTCGATTGTATAATTCATTGATTGATCAACACCCCATCTAAATTGTAAAACGCGCAACGCGCGTGATTTTATACAACTAGTTGTGTAAAAATTCAAGTTTATTCTTAAAAAAAGCAAAAGTTTATAAAAGTAAAAGTTTATGTAATTTCTATGATTTTAAAAAGTGCGTACGTGAACTGAAATGGAAGCGGAATCTAAACCAAAACCGTGTAAAAAAACCGGTTTGTGGCCGACCAAACCATTATACTATGAAATCAAACCGGTTAACACCCAAACCGATTTGGGTTCTTAAAAGGAACCGAAAATCCGAATGTGCACCTCTTTGCAAGGTTACATAATTTGTGTTGACGAGTACATTGGACCGGCCCGTTCATTTGGGCCATTGGGCTATTAGCAATAATAACATACAGAGGGGTGGACAAGTAAACTATTATTAGACGATCGTCGAACCACCACCATCACCGTCCGTTTGTTCCGGTTGCAACCGCCGCCCTATTATCATCTTCACCAACCACTTCTCCGGTAACCTTCATAATAATATTATTATTATTTTTTATCTTTTTGTGTAATCAATCGACCGTATGTCGCTTATTGCCCAAAATCCCATTCGTTCATCACTTCAAAAAAATTAAAAATTAGGTTATACTATTTTCTGACATCAATTTGTAGCAATTTCCGGCTTCTTGTTATATTTTTGTTTAATTATTATTATTACATGATTAAATTTGAAGAAAGTTTCTAGTTTTTATGTTGTGAATATATAGATTTCATTTGTTCATGTGTATGGTAGGGTTTAGGGGTTTTTTTTTTTTTTTTAACAATAATTTGAAGAAAGTGTCTAGTTTTTATGTTGTGAATATTATGCATTAGTTTGTTATTTTGTTAAAAAAAAAAAGATGGTATTTAGCTTAGAAGAAAACAAATTAGTGCTACTTCTTTGTTATACTTAATTGGTTGATTTGATTTTAGATAATTGTTTTTCTCAATACATGAAACTCAAAAAACAGTGTTAATATAGCATTGGCTTCAATCTATATGTCTAATGCTTTCCTATGCAAGCATTGAACTTGATAATCTCTTGACTGTTGCTCTGGCATCCAAACAAACTGGCACACTAAGCTCCTTAGGAAAGACCGACACCCTAAGCTCCTTAAGAGCGAGTTTAGAGCTAAACCATAGTGGCCTCCTAAAAGTCCTTAAATCTCATGGGCGTAGCTTTTAAGGGGCGGGGAGGGGCTGCCAACCCCCCAAATTTCCGCTCAGAAATTCCGATTATATAGTATTCGTATAGAATTTTTTTGGTATATACGGTTTCGACCCCCCGAAACTAGTGGTTTCCGACCCCCCAACGTCTCAGGTCAAGCTTCACCACTGCGTTAACCTTAATCCTGCGCCTCCACGAACTCCGATCGTGGACCATCATCTTTATTTATTACGTGTGGTAGTTGTCTATTCCAATTGGACAACTTTTTTTTTTTTTTGTGTGTGTGTGTGTGTGTGAGAGAGAGAGAGAGAGAGAGAGACCATTTTTTACAAATCAAATTTATATGGTTGTATACTTGTTCCTGTAAACATGTCTAGCAACATGAATTTAACGCGGTATATTTCTTCTCGTTTTCAGGTAAGGTGCCATGGCCTTGCTGTTCAAGGTAATATCAGTTTCTCCTACTTTTCATTAACACTAAATTAGTAAACTAGTATTTGGACTTTTATGCTTGTAGAACGTGACGATAGTGTTTGATACATTTGAATTATCAGAACTGAACGTTAGGCCAGTAAACTAAATAAAACGGCTTTTCGCGTTTTCATTATATCTATGGTTATACAGTTTCTGTTTCTTCATGATATGTGTATTTTATCTGTCAGGATCCAAACAAGATTTCGGCATATCGTGATAGAAGGTTTCCAGGAACACAAGAAGAATACGAGCATGCACTCCAAACTTCTACCACCGTCTACATTGGCAACATGTCTTTCTACACTACTGAAGAGCAACTCTATGAGTTGTTTTCTCGAGCAGGAGAAATTAAAAAGATAGTTATGGGTTTGGATAAGAACACCAAAACGCCTTGTGGATTCTGCTTTGTCATGTAAGTCAAAAGCCCATAATCTTTTGATACTCTTTAGGAGTTTTCATCAAAATAAAAGTAGAAGTAAATTTTAAGTTTATGGTTTTCAGGTACTACTCTAGGGAAGATACTGAAGATGCTGTGAAATACATAAGCGGGACAATTCTTGATGATCGTCCTATTCGTGTAGATTTTGATTGGGGATTCCAAGATGGAAGGCAATGGGGTCGTGGTCGAAGTGGTGGACAGGTGTCACCTAGAACTCACTACTATTGTTTTTTTCTGTAAGGTTTACCGTATTCATGATTCATATTGAATTACTGATTTATGTTTTTGACCAGGTGAGAGACGAGTACCGCACAGATTATGATCCTGATATCCTTTTCAAAAGTTTAAACTTTAAATTAATCATTTTAGTATTACATTATTGAAGTTCTAAGTGATATTTGTGTACGTTTTTAGCTAATGAAATTTCATGTCACTTTTAAAAACTTCTGAGATTGATCCCTTGACCGGTCAAACATAGAGGTGGTTATGGAAAACTGGTACAGAAAGAGCTAGAAGAACAAAGGCAGGTGGTGGATTATGGGGTTGGATCATTGGGATCTTTTCAGCCACCTCATATGCCTCAAAATTGTAAGCTTGTTTAATGATACTCTCATATAAGTATATTACTTTGTGGCTTTATTTTTACATTTTTTGACTTTCATGTTCTGCAGATGGAAGGCATGGAGGAGGAGGAGGAGGTGGTGGTGGTGGTCATGGTTATGGAGGATCCCACCGACATGGTAGAGGAGGTATACACTTCCTGCTTACATTAGTTCATTCTGTTTTCAAGTTTTTTTTTTATAAACGGTATTGCAATCTCAAGGATTTGCTAGACTTGCACCTCTCTGCGGACAAGATTTCCTATATTCTCACTCCTTTGAGGACATGATTGCCGCTGGGAGTTCTAAGAGACGCTGGATACTTGGTTTAAAAAAGCGTGAGGCGCTCCAAGGCGTTTTGGGTCCAAAATCCGAAGCGCGGGGCTTAAAGGGCGAGGCGAGAGCTTCACGTATGTGAGGCGCCTAGTGTTAAAAAAATTATAAAAAAATATTTATATATGTCAATATGACATTTTCTACATGTTAATCAATCATAAGCCCAAAAACATGATTATAAAACACCCTTGAACACTTAAAAAGCATACTCAAAACATAAAAACGCCGAGGCACTACTGTAGCGGGCCAAATAAAGCAGTTTAAAAGGGTTTTTTTTGGCCTGAGGCGCTACTGTAGCGCGCGCCTCAAGTGCTCGAGGCGGCGCTTCATGTAGTCTGGCGCTTTTTGGCAAAAAAAAAAAAAACGTTTTTCTTGGAGCCTCGGGCGCCTCACGCCTCAGGCGCGCTTTTTTAAACCAAGGTTGGATAAAAGTTACGGACTTTACGGGAGTGTATAGAGCTGTCTAGGCTTTTTCTTGGGGCTTTAGCGGTTGCTTTTGTCTTGGTCTTAGTTTTGGTTCCCTTAGGCTTAGTTTTGCGTAGCAACACTTTTGGTGACCTTAGCCTTAATTTTCCTTTAGCGCGGTCTTGGCATATAGATTTATTAGGGGAGCGTATAGGCACTTTTAAGGGGATACTACTATAAGTCTAGTACCTTTTGTTTTGTTGTTGTTTTGATTCACAATGCTAGCCGTGGATCTCAGTGGGAGTAACATCTCTGTCTTCCGGGATAGAGGAAAGGTTTGCTCCCATTGTACCCTCCTCAAACCCTACCAATAGCTTTTAGCTATAAGTGGGGTTTTACTGTGTTTGTTTGCATTCTCAAATTTAAATCGAGTATTTACACGATTTTAGATTACCACCGGAAAAGATATCGCGATGATGACCGCCGGGGCCCAAACATCTCCAATCGGAATTCTGAAAATGAATCAAGAAGAAACTCTGATCACGAATCCAAACAGGTAATAATTTCTGTGTATTTCTATTTTTTTTAGTTTTGTGATCAAACTTGTAACAAGTTTTAATGTTTTCTTGATGTCATCTTCATTTGAAACAGGAGAAAAATCCACGTTTCCGTGAGCGCGGTGACTCGGATGACGAGGAAGATGACCGGAAACGACAGAAATAAACTGGAATCCTGTTTATTTATTTATTATCATCCTGGTAAAGTTGTTGAAACCCTTCCTTTGATGTACAATAGTGTTATAATTTATTCTCATATCAATGGTTTTGAATTCATTGTATTTTGTTAAAAGTAAAACAATTTAATAGTTATGGTGAATTTGAACTAAAATGAATTCGATTCAAATCCAAGTTTCTTATACGAGTTTTGGTAAAAAGATTAGAAATTCGATTTGATTAATTTGAAAATTTATTATTCGATTCGTTGAACACCCCTATACGATACTTTGAGTAAATATAAAATTAAAAGTTAAGCTCGCTTGACCGATGGAGTTTGTATAAAAAAACAAGTAAACTAAAAATATAAATTGATTATGTTGAATTTGAACTAAATTGAATTTGATTCAAATGTATGTTTCTTGTACGAATCAAATACGAATCCAGGTAAAAAGATTACAAATTCGAGAAATTCGATTTGATTAATTTGAAAAAAATTTTATTCCGCTTGACCGGTGGAGTTTGTATGTATAAAAAACAAGTAATCTAAAAATATAAATTGATTATGGTGAATTTGAACAAAATAGAATTTGATTCAAATCCAAGTTTCTTATATGAATCCAGGTGAAAAGATTACAAATTCGAGTAATTCGATTTGATTAATTCAAAAATTTGTTATTCGATTCGTTGAACACCCCTATACGATACTTTAAATAAATAATTATGCATGGATGATTTTTAGTTTAAAGAGATATCTTATTTTAGTGATCCGACCTTAGGGGAAGGTGACTTATGAAAAAAAAAAACGTTAAAAAAATAGACAAACTGATCACTCATTTCATATGTTAGAATATGCATGGGTAGGTTGTGGTGGGTGTTAGCGTCATTCACATTAATGGCCACATCATCGCCAATATGGCAACTTTTGTAGACGAAAAGGTGTTTATGGGGCATAGCATGCCAGTGGGGTGTTAAAAGGCACCAAGAAGGATGCGCTAACGCCCAGTAATACCGGAAGGGCTGAAGGGTGGAACACGAAGGGGAGGTGGGTGGTTGCCCCTCGAAGAAATATGTCAACTTTTGCAGACAAAAAGGTGTTTCTGGGGCGTACCATGCCAGTGGGGTGTTAAAAGGCACCAAGAAGGGTGCGCTAACGCCCAGTAACACCGGAAGGGCTGAAGGGTGGAACACGAAGAGGAGGTGGGTGGTTGCCCCTCGAAGAAATTGGCAACACTCGGCCTTAGAAATGAAATTGAAAAGAGAGTCTTGCTATTACCCCCCCCCCCCCCCCCCCCCCCCCCCACAAAAAAAAAAAAAAAAAAAAAAAAACAACGGAAGCTAAATCATGGGATAGTGATGACGACATGGTGGTAATTATGGCGGTTCAGAAATGACAAGGTGTTTATTGATGCCCAAAGAAGTTCAATTCGTATTTTTTATTCATTAGTAAATTGTTCTTTTTATTGGAATGTAAATAGGAATCATAAGATTCGGGTTAATTGGATGCAATGGATCCAAAAACCCGCTAAATTTCATGTAACACTTGGGGTTTTTTACTAGTATTCTGCTAGCCTGTGTTACGTTTGGTGTTTCAAAAAAAATGGAATGAAATTGAAAACCCGGAACGAAAGGTTGAATTTTCAGGTCTAGGTTAGGTTTGGTAAAGGATGACACGAAACAAAATCCGGGGCTATTTTTAGAACGACACAAAAACTCTCCAAATATACACCGCCTAATATCCACCTAAATACCAACATTGAAGTTTAAGCCTTCATTTTTTAGTTGAACTGAATTCACCAATGTCATTAGACCGAAGTCCTCTTAGCATATGTGTGTCAATTTGCATATGCCTGTGTTAAATATGCGTGTAGGTTGATATCAAGAGATTTAAAGACTGCTTATTGAGTTTTGTAAACTTGAGATTAATTTATTTGTCATGACTTGTCAAGGATAGACTAGGGATGAAGATGATTGTTACATTCGGGGTTCACGCGAGAAAGAAACAACACTTGCATCCAAACCGCCCTGTTATCAAACTTAGAGGGTGTTTGGGATTGAGTTTGAAAACAACTTATTGACTTATTGGTTTTTTCAAAAAGCTTATTGGCTTTTCCAAAAAGCCAATAAGTCAATAAGCTGTTTGTGTAACCTAAAAGCACTTTCTGTTTTGACTTTTGGCTTTTGGCTTTTAAGGGTGAAAAAGTTGTTTTTGAAAAGTTAGAAATCCTGGCTTTTGGCTTTTGACTTTTGGAAAAAAATTACAAATTTACCACCCATACAACCAATATTTACAATAAGTTAAGCGAAACACTTAAAAAAACAATTTATTAACTTTTTGACGTTTCTCATCCGAAAAGCTAATTCAAACACTTTTTTTAAAACTCCTTTTCAAAAAGCCATAAACCAATAAGCACTTTTGACCAAAAGCATTTTTACATTTCCAAACTCAATCCCAAACACCCTCTTAGATATGATTAGATTAGCCTTTTACACTTGTTAAGGCTCCAACATTTTCTCGTAAGTAATTCAATCAAAATTAACCAAACAATGATGTAACAAATACTATATTACTATGCATTGGTCGGGACTTAAAAAAGGTTGAAACAGGTGTTATTTGACGGCTAAAAAACATCGTAATCAACATATGATATCAAGTTAGATATTGTGCAAAAATATTAATTATAGTGTAAATAATTAAATAATATATCCATAAAATCTATAACAAGTATCTAAAATCATCATTAGTTTTTGCAATCAATTATTGTCAAACTACAGAAATAATCGTTGACTTTTTAATTTATATTTAAATAAAACTTTTGATAAATTATAAATAGGGGCTGCGGCGGCTTCTATTTACAATTTGGTCCCCCTAGACTTGACTCTCTAGAACAAAAGTTGCTAAACTACAAAAATAGTCCTTTCAATATTTCTTCAACCAAAATTACTTCGATTGATAATATGTCTCTTGTTTAACTTATTTATGAAATTTTTTCATATGCATATGTGAAGGGATAACTTCTAAATTGTCACGATTAGAATCATGAGTTTCGACTCTTCACATACAACCGGGTTCTTAAGCGGATTGTTAAGCTCAGATCAACATGTCTGGTGCCAAGACTTCCACATTACTTGAACTCCGAAGTCATGAGATCCAGTTATATGCCCCACCACAACCTGACAACGGGTATAACACAACCCGATAGCTGACATGTAGTCAATATGGATAATTCATAGACCAATAAGAACGACTAACACTGAATATCAATAAAAGGCACTGACAAGGTAACATGAAGGTCTAGCATGTAATATTTGCTGTTACGGTTTAATAATCTTGAGGACACATGTCACGTCGGCAAAAAGTCCATAGTACATCTCATTCTCAATACTCTTGCACTTAATCTTTCATATCCATTGTTTACTCTCATGCTAGAATT
>CM054123.1:43497397-43616772 GCA_028751855.1 Ambrosia trifida | reverse complement strand
TTTCCACTCGACATTTTTGTGTTTAGATCTATGACGAACCCAGAAAAACGTAGTAATTTTAACTTGTTCTACTAACTCTGCAGGCCTTCGACTTTTGTTGTTAAACGTCCTGTTATTTCGCTCATTCCAAATCACCCACATGGTTGTATGAACAATGCCTCTCAAGAGAAATCGAGCTGTTTTTGAAACTGTTATACCGTTCGGAATCTGCAACAAATCCGGGATGTCAAAGACAATATTCTGAGGCAATCGGCACCAAGATTCAATGTGAAACCACACTTCCTGCGTGAACATGCAGCCAGATCTTTAGTTTTTAATTCTAATTCTACCTGTCGACAAGTTGGCCAGATTATTTAAAACTCAATTTATACAACAATTTTATTAACCAAGTTAGACATGTCAACTTGTTTACGATCTAAACTTTTTTAAACTCAATATCCTCAATTCCTGCAACCTAGTTTTTTTTTTTTTTTTTTTTTTTTTTTTTTTTTTTTTTTTTAAATTTTGAAAATTCTCCTGTGTAATGATTAGACTGAGGTCAAAATAGGATTATTAAGTTGGAGCAGTGACGGATCTAGACCAAAATTTTAAGGGTAACGTAATACGAAAAACGTAAAAAATACGCAAATTTTCAACTACGCCGGAAAAATTGAGGGGTAGCGGGCGCAACCCATCCCCCTATGCTAAGTCGGCCACTAAGTTGGAGACAATTATTCAAACAATCCTCACTTTTTTTAGCTGAGAAGAGAGCAATTATATTTCACACGTCAAAACCAGATACACATAACTACAAAAAGGTTTTCTAGCCAACAATTAGAAAACCGAAAAAGAAAAAACGCACATACAGCCAAACACCTATCAAAACAAAGTAATAACTAACGACCAACACTCAACAGACAATATTCTTCACCTTTGTTTTGTGCTTTACCCGTAAAAATGTGCTCTTTAAGCTCTTCGACCAACTTTGAAATGTTGATGTGTTTTATACCATATCTAACTAAAAGTAGTAGTCCTCTCCGCTTCCACACCTGTCTTTGAAGTTTGAACAATGGACCCATCCCCTTTTTATCGTCAAAAAGTGCTTTCACCCAAAGCCCATTTTGAAATAATAATACGTTTGTTCCGAATAAACGAGACCATGGCCACCTTAATATCATTTTCTTGTCAACTTTCAAATGGGTCGCATATGAATTAAAAGTACAAGAATATTTACGGGTGTTAGTTGAAAAGAAAGAGAGTAAAAGGGTTCAAAGTGTAAAATAATATAAAAGAGAAGAGAGGTCGCTTTCATATAGATATGTTTGTCGCATGTTTTGTGCAAACTAGGGTTTTTGTTAACCCGCCGCAAAGCGGCGGGACACGTTTGTTGTGCAGAAGTGTTTAGTAGCATTATGGACAACGATTTTCCTGCATTCTTTCGCGTAATTGTGGACGGTTTTGTGGACATAAAAGATAATATTAAGTGACTGTTATTGTCGCGTGGGATTCAAAAAAATACTCGCGGCTAAAAGCTAAAAGTTTGGTGGTCAAAGTTTGAAATCCTTAAACCTAAAAGTTTGGTGGTCAAAGTTTGGTAGTCAAATTGGAAGAAAAGAAAATACATAAGTTAGTAAGAAAGTTAATGGCCAAAGTTGGGTGGTCAAAGTTTGAAATCCTAAAAGCTAAAAGTTTGGCGGTCAAAGTTTGGTGGTCAAATTGGAAGAAAATAAAGTACATAAGTTAGTAAGAAAGTTAGTGGCCAAAGTTGGGTGGTCAAAGTTTGAAATCTTAAAAGCTAAAAGTTTGGTGGTCAAAGTTTGAAATCATAAAAACTAAAAGTTTGATGGTCAAAGTTTGGTGGTCAAATTAGAAGAAAATAAAGTGAAGTTAAAGTTAATGGCCAAAGTTTTAAATTCTAAAAGATAAAAGTTTGGTGGTCAAGTTGAAAGAAAATAAAGTTAACCTAAAAATTAGTGGCGAATATATATATATATATATATATATATATATATATATATATATATTATATATATATATATTATATATATATATATATATTAAAAGAAGGACACTATTAAAGTTAGGGGTGAGCAAATGTCAGTTCGGTTCGGTTTTTACATATAACCGAAACCGATAACCGAAGTTCGGTTTTAGGAAAACACATAACCAAAACCGTTCGGTTACGTCGGTTCGGTTACTTCGGTTAATATGTCGGTTATCGGTTCGGTTAATAACCAAACATAAAACTTGTGCAAAATTATAAACTTAAAAATAGTTAGTAAAGTGTTTTGAACATTTTTCATGAATATAAATATATATAAAAACGCAAGAAATATACATGAAATACCCACGAAATAAATAAAATATGCTTCAAATATATGGATATACATGAAAAATACATGAGTTACAAAAAAAATATATTTCAAATACATAGATATACATGAAAGATACCGGAAATACATGAAAATATATTATGGATATATGTATGAAAAATAATTAAGTATATAACTATCGGTTCGGTTTCGGTTATTTCGGTACGGAAGAGGGGAAAACCGTAACCGTAACCGAATGGTTTGGTTTTGGCCATATATTAACCGTAACCGATCGGTTAATTCGGTTTCAGTTGTTTTCGGTTCGGTTAATGGTTTGGTTTCGGGTTTTTTCGGTTTTTGTATGCTCACCCCTAATTAAAGTGTCTCTCAATTAATCATTAAGAATGTTAAGACGAGGTTAAGGAAAAAAAATAAGAAAATAAAAAAGCAAAAGGAAAAAAAGTAGGTGCAAAATATGTTGCAGGATTCGAACTTGGGATAATTTGGACAATTGGTGTTAAAAGCATGGGGAAAGCCAACTGGACTGGCTTAGTTTATGCTAAATGTTCATTTCAAATTGTATATAACAACAAAGGAATATTGCAAAACAATTAAAAAAAAAGGAAACGTGGTGGATGCCATGTGGCATCCACCGATTGATGCCACCCGCCTTTCCAACAAATCACAAGTAGCTACTGTTGAAGTGTTTTTTCTTTAATATAGAAGGGAATAAACATTCTGAAGTGCCACGTGTGACGTGTAATTTGTCTGATACGAGTAGGGACAATCATGACCGTCCGTAGTTTTAATTTATTTACTACGATGTACTATACTATACTGTAACTGAATCCGTAGGTATAGCTTATGGTATGTATGTATGTATGTTGGCCACGCCCATACATGCGGCTCTGTTCATGAGTTGACTTTCATCCACACTCTTGTAAACATTATCATATGAAAGAAAATGTGAGGGTGTAAGTTTAAATCCCTGTAAATGTAAGGTTAGGTGGAAATAATGTGGTATAAAATTTGACGTTCAAAAAAAAATATGAAATAAAAAAAAACATATGAATGAAAGAAAGAATCGTACACTTGTCTCACCTCTTCTTAGTGTGGTGGTAAGGGTATTGAGGTTTTAAATGGAAGGTTGGAGTTTAAGCTTTATAAAAAAGTAAAAAAAGAAAGAAGTTATATTTAAAAGGGGATAAAATAAGGAGTGTAAAAGGGGTATAAAATATGGTGTAAGAAATGGGAGAAAAAATTAACCTTTAAAAAAAAAATCATACATCCCTGTTTAAGATTCATACATCCTGGTCTTTTTTTTTTTTTTGAACGGCCAACGAATCAATTTCGAGCACTCTCGGACACCCTTTTAGCGAATCAGGTACTCGAGAGTACCCGGACCACCAATTGCCACCAATTCTCAGGAAAACCCGACCACTCACCCGCTCGAAAGCACGACAATGAAATAATCGGTAAAACCGGTCGGGATCAGGACTCGAACCCAAGCCAATGGCCAGGTCATCCCTCATTTCCCCCTCCACCAATGTCCTCCAAATATAGGTAGTGGAAGTGTGATGTAAAAAAAAATAGGAGATTCATACATCCTGGTCTATATCACACATTAATAGAAGGGGGTATATGAATCCTAATTACCTAATAAAAGACTATTATATACCTCATAACTAGTTTTTATCCCGGGAGCGTCCCGGGTTGAAATATCTAATATTACATAATAAAATATCTAATATGACAACATAATTAATGACTTGCCAATATTAATGAATATTATTATTATTATTTATTTTAAACAAATCTCTGCCATAAGTTATCATATTCAAATATAAAAAAAACGAATCTCTGCGCCGGGGTATAAATCTAGTGCCATTACAAAATATTATATAATGTCAAATGAATTCGGAAACTTGTAATCGATCATTCTAAAAAGAATGTTAAATAAGGAAAAAAAGTTATTTATTGAAATATCGAACGCATTAGTCTAAGGGTTATGTGATGCGTTAAAAAGTTCATGGGTATATGATCGGGTATATAGTTCGGGTATTTGGGTATGTGGTTTCGGGTAATTGGGTCGGGTATCACCTAATCCCAGGCCCGACCCAAACCCATAATTTTTTTTAAACTAATCCCAAACCTGACACAATACCTGTCTGGTTACAAAAAATAGTCGTTTTTTTTTCTCCGTTTTTTATATAGCACTATGGTACTCGTTGGAAAGATAATAAAACGCTCGTTAATTTGGTGTAATTTTTTTCTTTAAAAAATCTCGTACATAAAAGATATTAACGTTTAAAAGTTATGAGAGGAAACATGAGAGATAAAACAATAAAAGTTTAATATTTACATTTAGTAGATGAGTTATTTAATAGATTAGGTTAAACTATACATCATATCCTATGTGACATCTTTTAAAGGAGAGATTGCATAATTTTATGACATGTAGGATTATTAGCTTTGCAATATATATATATATATATATATAGATGTGATGTTCCCCGGTTTGCTATTTACCGATTTGGTATTTAAGGAAAAACAGAAAGGATGTGATGATGATGATGTTTGTTGGGTAGAGAGATGGGTAGTGGCGGCTCGATGTTATTTTATGTATTTCATTTTACCAGACATCATCATTAACCTTTTTCCATCTCTCGATCTCTTCACATCTTTCTGTCAATTCATGTTTATTGGGCAGCTACATTGTTACAACCCCTAACCATTTTTTAATCTCTAACAACTTTGGGTGGTAAAGGTGTTGAAGTTTTAAAGAGAAAATTAAAAATTTAAGTCTCATAAAAGGTAAAAAAAAGGTGTAATAAAATGATGTATGAAGGGGTCTAAAAAATGAGGAAGGAAATTAACCATTAAAAAAAAACCTCCAACAACTTTTTTTTTAACTATTAATTTTATTAAAACAACGCCAACTCACAAAACGGACGGCACACAACAAAACAAAACACTATACAATCATGAATTTACACCATTTATCGTAAGTCATAGATTCTAACTTCGCTCTAGATTTTGCCCATAAAAAACCCGTAGCTTTAACCTCGCTAATAGTATCCTCCATCCTAACCTTCTTGTTATTAAAGTTAAGCCCGTTTCTAACCTTCCAAATGCTCTAGCAACCAATAATAATAATCCCATAGAATAAATCCTTCGCCCTCCCTGACAACCCAATATAATTGTGTATTTTCCAAGAGATCATTAAACGAAAAAACAAATATGTTCTGGACTCTGCACCATGAGGACACATGCTGCCACATAATGGACGCAGACACACAGCCAGTAAACAGGTGATCCACATTTTTTTCCGCCCCACCACAAAGCGGACACATAGCATCCGCAACCAGGATGTTTCTACGCCTCAAAGCATCCGTTGTCGGTAACCTATCCATTTTCGCCTGCCACCCGAAAATGTTGCATTTCTTCAGGATCCATTTGCACCCTTCAAACACTTTAATACTGCTGAAGTCGATCTTGCAATGAAACACGTTTCTAACAACCCGAACATAAAACTCGGCATCATTGATCCCAACCCAAACTCAGCCATCCGCTGCATCAGAAATGACATCATCTTATTATTTCGTTGAGGATTTGATGAGTATTAGAGATAATATTAGGTAATTGTTGTTTATACAACTAATCTAAAAAAAGTTCTTTTAGTTCATAGTTACACGCCTTTTGCCGCATGACGCTGTTTGGAGTCTGTAAGTATCAAGACAGAAAGACTAACGATACCTAATACATGCTTTATTGCTAATCTAACTTCATTTTCAATGCATTTTTTATTGTCACGTTTAGAAAACTATAAAAAACGAATACGATATCGATACTGAATAGTACTGGTTAGGTTTTTCATGATAAAGAAAAAATTTCACTAAACCAGTACCGAGCCGGTACGTACTTTGCTCGTTTATTTCCATTTTTAATGGATTTATACTGTCACATTAAAAAAACTATAAAAAAAAAACCCGTCGAATGTTAGCAAATTGACACTATTAAATATCCTCTCATTAATAATAATAATAATAATAATAATAATAATAATAATAATAATAATAATAATAATAATAATAAAAATAATAAAACTGAGGGGCTATAGCTACAATGTAGTTTTGGTTACAACAAAATCCAAATGACATGGAAGTATAGACCCAATAATAATAATAAACACATATAATGCTATAGGGTGATTAACAATATGCCGTGTGTAACAACCGGAAATTTATGACGTCATAATTAACGAAAATTAGACTAATTAATAGTAATTAATTAATATAGTGATTGGGCCACCTATGGGCCCAATAACTTACTCGAATCATAAGCCCGGCCCGATAAATTCTTTTATATGGTCCGAATGATATTAGAGCCCGATTGATCAATTGGGCCTAACCAATAGCCCGATAACAATGATAGGTGGGCCGAATAAATTAAGAACCCAAATAAGTTTGTGGGCCTATTCTTAAACCCGATAAGAGCCAAGAGCCCGAAGTGTTTATGGGCTAGTCTTATGACTAAAGCCCAACATCTTTTAAGTATTAATTAGACTAAGAGTTGTATTATATTAGTAAGCCCAATTATGAAACACCACAAATTAAGCCCATTATACCTTGAATATAAAATCGGCCCATCATTTCTTTGGATATGTAACCGCCAAATTGGAAGAATCTCTACTAAAGTCACTATCAAATACACCTCAATACTCAAAGTGATATTTGTCCAACACCTCATCATCCTAGGGTCTAGCAAGTATAATTACATGCATGAATCTTATTCCTTTATAAGATCTCTTAGATCCAAATCTGGCCAAAACAATCGCCCACTTTCTATCACTAAAACCACTCCTCTTCAACATGCAAACCACCTTACAAAAACCTCTCAACAATCGGCCATGGAGTAACCATCTTTAACCTACCTTATCAACCATCTAAGCTTACTTATTCTAGTTTAATATACCACCTACATCAAAGTAAATCCCATCTTTTAGCCTAAAAAACAAACCGGCTTTTACTCTTAGCCGAAGATAAATTGTGTTAAGCAAGTATTCGAGTAAGTAATGTGTCTAGAGTCCCTTAAGGTCGTGTGCCAAGCTGTAATGGCCAGCTTTTAGTTTAGATCTTACGCCTAAACTGTAACGGCCAGCTATACGTATAATTATTTATATATATGTACAATAACTTGATTTGTGTTGTAACAGGAACTCGTGGAACATAGAAATCTCGCTTCTAGTGAAAACATAGACTCGGAATTAACCAACGTGAGTGCATGTACCCCATATGTTTAAATGATTTCGGGGTGAATGCATGTTAGTTTTTACGTATGATTTGATAAAATATTGGTTCATGATCATGAAAGAGTTAATAGAATCGGTCGAATAGAAATCACGTAGAATGGATCCATTCGGTATCAACGGGATGTATTTTTCTAAACCAAGTAGAGGTTTGGAACCACATTAAGCATTTGTATGGTGCTCCAACGTTAAATATGTTCCACCTTAGAATGACCGAACCATATGAGAATTGTTGTTAATGTATTATAAACGAGTCTAAATCTGGCATCACTCACTAGCTTTGTGGCTAACGTATTTTTAACATGCATTTCAGGTTGATTAGATAATGGGGAACCCGAGCTCGATAATGTGCAAGTCCAAGTTAATAAGAGTAGTTAAGAAACCGGCTTTTGGGCCGGCCTATTAAATAAACGGGCTTCGGCCCAAGGGTGTAATAAAACAATGTGCTTAAAGTTTGTGGTTTAGCTTTAATGGGCTTCGGCCCAACGATCTAAAAACTCGGAAATGGTAAAAGTGATGTAACGGGCTTGGCCCGGTTGGAAACAATGTTAAATGGGCTTGGCCCGGTTGTATGTTTTATATGGGCTCGGCCCAATGTGAAATAAATAAGAAAGTGTTTGTTTAATAAAAAGAATTGTTAGAATTAAATAAATTGGTAATTAATAATACGTGTCATGATTACCAATCCGTAATGACTCGTTAATTTTCGGGTCGTTACACCGTGGTGGGATTTGCCGTGGAGTAGACTTCCTCAATCTGCAACGGAGGTTGACGCGGCTGCCAAGTTGTGCAGCGTACTGTTTGCACAAGTTGTCAGGGGCGGTACAGATGTATGGAAGTGGTTGGGAAGGAACACGCTGCAGGATTTCTCGGTCAAACGGGTCAGGGAGGCTTTGTCTTTAACTGAGCAGCCACTGGGACAACAACAATTGTTTAGATGGTGCAGGATGGCAACCCCGAAAATCAACTGTTTTGCGTGGAGGGCGTTAGCCGACAGAATTCCTACTGCGGAAAATCTGAGATATAGAGGAGTGCTAATCGAGGATGCTGTTTGTAAAAGATGCGGCCTGGAAGACGATACAACAGCACACATTTTCATCCAGTGTGTGTGGGCGAGGGCACTTTGGTGGAACATTGGCGAATGGCTTAAAATCAATTATCTGTCACAGGTATCATCCTTTTCACAATTACTGGAGGTTAGCGGGACTGTTGGTGGTTCGTGTAGAAGAAAACAAGCAGTGTATGCGATCATTCTACTTGGCGTTTGGAAGCTTTGGTTAGGAAGAAACGACAAGGTATTCAAGTATGTTCATAAGGCGACGCCGTTGGTACTGGAAGATATTAAAACGGAGTCCTATTGGTGGTTAGTGAAGCGGGCAAAAATGGCGGACGCGGATAAAACAAAATGGTGGAACTTTACGATTTTTGATAACGGCTAATTGTATGTTGCGCGTGACCGTGTGGGTGATTTGTCTGTTCATGTAGTCGTTAATATATGTAACAGTAAAGTGTAGTGGTTGTGGCCTAGGTAGCCTCTGGCTAAACGAGCCGGGGTGATTTTGGGCGGATGTACGTTTTTTTGGCGGTTTTAAGGTTGGAATAAATGATCCCGTTTGATTGTTCAAAAAAAAAAAACATATATTCTCTTATGCCCAACCAAGCTTAACCCAAACTGAAAAAAAACAAAAAGGAATAAAATAAAAAAACACACAAAAAAATGGATGTGAAAGAGGGAGACAAGTTTAGAAGATGAGAGAGTTGTTTATGAAAGGTATGCACCAACCATTGAGCTAACGTATTAGGGCGTTAGGGGTGCTACTAAAATACATTTTTTCTTTCAATGATTTTAACCAATTATGCACTGCTACATTACTTAACTGATTTACTTCACTGATTCACCTTTTTGTAAACAGCACTCCACTGATTCTTGTTTTTCTTTTTCTTTTTTTTTCCATTTAAATACAAATACAAATCTTTTTTTAAATACACACGGTTTATAAATTGCTCTACCAAACCGTCAGTCCGTAATCAACTCCACCCAACACGGTCAAAAAAATTTATTTCCATTTAAGTCGGTCTTATCTAACCGTCAGGAAAATTGAAGTTTAACATACAATACGGTTGAGATTTTTTGTATATAAACGACGGTGGTGAAAACACAATTCAACATCAACAAAACCCACAAAAAATGACTCGCTGGACCGAAAATGAAGAAATTGCTCTGGTCGTGTGCGTTAGAGACGCACAAAACGACCCATCCTTGCAACGACAACGCCGCCAAGGCTCCGGGAGCAGGAACACACGCTTCCGGGACCGTGTCTTGGGTGACTTCAAAGCCCAAGTCGGCGAGAACGACCGCACAATTGAGAGCCTATATAGGAAATGGACCGATCTAAAAAACAAATGTGATCGGTGGACCACCTGCTATGAGCAAACCATGACCCGACACCCAGGCATTGTGTCGGAGTTGGCTGTGGAGTTGACCCAGGCGAAGTATGCGGCTCGTTACAACGGCAACTTTGAGCATCTCCAGGCCTGACAATTCATGCGTGAACTCTAATTATCTACTATGTTTTTATGTATTTTATTTATGTTTAATATTAATAAATATTGTTTTATGTTTTTTATTTACTTTTGGTTGAATTTATTTTAACTCTAAACGGTTTACGTAAAAAAATGAACAAAAATGTTGCTTCCAAAGGTCATAAATAATTAAAAAAGAAATTAAAGTAAATAAAAAATCAGAAAATACACGGTTACCAGCCCGTTAGATAGAACCAGAAAACGGTCCACGGGACCCCTACCAGCACGGATGGCGGCAGTGTTACCGTGCTGGTAATGAGGTACCCGTGCCCAATTCTGGTAGCGCCCCGTCCCCCTTATTCCTTAATTAGAAGATCAAAAATATATATGTACACACAAGATACCGGCGAAAAAGGTTGATAATGGATCCCAGGTGCAATCCACTTAGTGGTCCGGTGCATGTTAGACTGATGGGTATGGGGCACGGCATAGGGGAGGCAAGCCTATGCCGCCCCGAGCTACACCACCCCCTAGGGCCGGTAACGGCAATGGCGGCATCCTCTTGCCGTTGAAGCCGGGCCATTTTATTGTTTTTAATTGATTTTTTTTTTATTATTTTTAATAATTCTGACCAATGAGGAGACCCGTCATCATGGTGCACACCACCCCCTTGGAGGCCCATCATCAAGATGCCTCTCCTCCCACTCCTACGTGACGGCCCATCATCAAGATGCCTCTCCTCTTCACACCTAATGGTCTTAGGTCCTTGCCAAGGGTTCATGCATTTTGGGTGGTTATAAAATGTTCCATTTTTTTATTATTATTTAGTTATTTTCATCTAATCTTGTATTTGCAAGGATTTGAACTCACAACCTTACATTTATAAGGAGAGACACCATACCACTAGATCAAGCTGTCATGGGTTATAAAATGTTCCATTTCAGTGGCCAAAAAAAGATAAAAAAACGAAGTAAATTTAGATTACTAATATTAATGTGGCGAGAGGAATGGAATGGATATGCAACAGGAACTTGGAAATCAAAGGAAGTAAATTCAGGTAACTGTCAGAGGGAACAACGCATGGAAAGTTAGATAGTGAAAGGTGAGGGAACGTCCATTGACGGCATCCCTTAATTGCCATTTCCATACTCGTCGCTATAAATATGTTCAAAAATAAATTTTACTTTTTGTTATTTTTTTTAAATAACAAATGTTACCCTTTAAATCATATTCCTCATTACCCATGACCTCTTGGTCAGGGCCGGCCCTGAAAATTTAGGTGCCCGGGTCGAGCCGTGAAATATGTGTCCCTTAGTGTTAGGTCTTTTAAGCAATTTTTTATAACCAAAGCAGACGTTGAACCGGTGTCATTACCGGTTTCCTAGTCGGACTGGTCGAACCGGATATAGAACTGAAAGTGTCGTAATAATTATAAAATTAATATGTTTGGCTAATTGGCTCATAAAAAAAACCACCATTTCTTAAAATTCCATAATAATTTTGAAGGGCCATTATTTTATGTCTAGATCGACTTTAAAACTTTTTTAATAAAATGAATTTGACTTGCATCATGTGCAAAAGCGTGAGATAATTACTGTTTTGTAGTACTATTATATATTAAAGTTTACTACAAATGTTGCACAATTACTGTACAACAACATAAATCTCAAGTAACACACTTCAACTTTTTTTTTTTTAATTCTGTTATATCCCTCCAATCTAGTTTTTCATGTAAGACTCATCTTCTTCCTTATCTACTGTTCACCTTCTTGTGTTTATAACCGGTTATGTTCAAGATGAGATCTTTATTTTGGGTCGAAAACAGAAAGAAAACACCCGTCGCCGCTCAAAGTGCCCCTTTAGAAACTGGGCCCGGGCCGGGAGTCCTCCCCGCACCCCCTCAGGGCCGGCCTTGCTCTTGGTCTAGTGGTATGGTGTGCCCCTTACAAATGTAAGGTTGTGGGTTCAAATCCTTGCAAATGCAAGATGCGGTGGAATAAAGGTGTAATAAAAATTTGTTGTTCAAAAAAAAAAAAAAATCATATTCCCTATTATATATGGTTATCACTCATGAGTTACTACTTAAAGAGCATTTTAGGTATCGACTCGGTAACTTGCGAGTCGAGCCAACCATGTGCGAAATCATGGTCATCGCCTCATTGCCTTTGGCATGGCAAGAACTTAGCCGAAGTGGGAAGTGCACTCTTATTTGAAGAAACTCCCCATCAGGCCCTTCAGTAGTTCTTGTACCCTCACCAGCTTTTGCCACTTTCTTTCTACATGTTCTTTTGTTATGCCCTTCCCCCCACCCCCCACATAGTTTACAAGTGATAGTAGCCCCCTTTCTTCCCATTTTTTGTCTTGTTGATGGCCTGACTCATCTCTTCCAACTCCACAACAGATTTCTTCCTTTTCTTCTTGGGTCTTCCAACATGCTTGTGCACTTTAGAAGGTATTAAAGTGGTTGGGCATTGAGATGGTAACCACATGTCCCTACCATTTATTGGCTCAATGGTGTTTGCATAAACCATTTTCCATGTTTCAAGCCAATAAGCCTGATCAACCCATTGTTCAACAACACCATCACCCATCCCATTCATGGCCACGTTCCAGATATAGGCAACTGGATGTGTGACACCCGGCATGTTTGGCTTAAACATATTAGTAACATCTAAGTCTACCTTAGCGAGAACGTTTATAAACAAACTTAACTGGGTTAGTTGAGTCGGGTCAAGTTAGGATTGTCCAGGGTGCAATGATCTGGAGGATCATTGGGAGTCGTTTTGGTAATACACTAGTACCGGGTTCCGTTGTAATGATTAAGATCGTTTGAGAGTCGTTTTGGTAATACACTAGTCGTTTTGGAATTCCCTTCGACCAGGACAGGGCTCATTCGACCCTGTGTAAGGGTCGAAGGAAGCCACCTTCGACCAATGAAATGGGGCGAAGGAGAAGTAGTATAAATACCAAACTTTGTCATTTTTCATCATTTCACAAACCCTAACCGTCCCAAAACACTCTCAAACGATCTTAATCATTAAGGAAGGAGTTTTTGCTCTTCTTTTTCATAATCTAACCTATCTACAACATCTAAACAAGAATCCAAGGTGTGTTCTTAATCCTAAACCTTTTAAAAACATTTTAATTCGTTTTCATCTAACCCTAATTGTCCGGATCTGTTCTAAGGGTGTTTTTATGATTAAAAACCTTCTAAACATCTTTCTAAATCAAAACATTATCATTTAACATAGGTTTTCATGATGATAAACATATGTAAATTGTGTGGTGTTATGTGTTGTTCAATGATTTGCTGCTGTATCTATGATAGAAACATGATATAGGATTGTTATCGATGTTAGATTATTGTTGTTTAGGGTTAGGATTGGATAAATGATGATATTATGGGTATTTGGGGGGTTTTAACGAATCTAGACTTGATGCATGATATTTATGATCAATAGAACTAATAGGGAAAGATCGAACACTCGACAAACTGAGCATTTTATGTTGAATACGGATCGATCTCAAAAGTTTCCAAATTGGGTAAATTATTCATGCATGAAAGTGATGTTTCCATAATCCTTACCATTTTAGGAAAGGGTTGAAATGGACGTATTATTGGGGGAAATCGGTGGGGTTTTGTAGGGATAAGTTATTCATGCTTGACTGCTGTGTTTGATGATGTTTCGAGTCATTTTGAATGTGTTTGAAGCATTTTTAGGAAAATTTGCACAACAGGGGCGAACCTGGACTCCTTCGACCGATCGAAGGTGCGAAGGAGAAAGTCCAGGGTCGAACCTGGGATATATTTGGGCGAACGTGGTAAAACGGGCGAATGAAACATCAAACGGTCGAACGAAATACAAAACGGGCGAAGGAGATTAAAAACGGGCGAATGAGACTAAAACTGACTGGTTCGACCGTTCTGATGCAGAAATGAGATTTTTGATACAAACTAAGTGTTTTATGCTTGAACCTTGTGTGTAATCTATGTGTACTTGATTAGTTAGGGTAATAGGTCACCAACGGAATGTCGGGTCGGTCTAGTGTGTCGGTTAAACATTTAAACACGTTTTAAAACGTACTTGGTTACGATCTGGACAATCGGGGACTAGATACCCTTATGGTTATTAGTCGGAACACTTATGTGAACATTTTGATAGATCTCCGGTAGGGGGATTATCAAGGGCTTAACATCTTTACTTGTGACCGAAGAACGCTATTTAAGGTGAGTTCACGGCCCCACTTTTACTACTTTAACTTTTGGGGGAGAAAACATGCGCTAAACTATTTTGGTAACATATTTCATACTATGGTTTTAACTTTGTATTGCTATACGATCTTTGGAAGTCCCGGGGGAAACCATGAATGTGCGGGAATGCACAACGGGGGAAATGTGGATAGATCTATTGGGCGTGACCTGCCCCACTCGTCGGCTTGGAGGGCCGGGCGGGTGCATATTGTCTCAAACAGGAACATTGGTATCATGCTGAACATTCGGGCTGCTTAAACATGCTAAACATTGCTAAACGTGTCTAGTAATGGTTTCCAATCGTAGTAGTAATAAAACATACGCCTAGCTAGCGTACTTGGTAACATTGATATAGTATGGACATGGTAACGTTTTGGTAACATATTGAACAAACCTGTGAACTCACCAGCATTATATGTTGACATCTTTTTGGCATGTTTTTCTCAGGTCGCTAAGGTAGCAACAAATGGAACTAGGCGCACGGGTCTGCATTGGCGTCTAGGCATAGTTGCACGTTTTGTAATAAAAGTGTTTTGAATACTTTGGGATAATAGCATAGCTGATTAAATGCTTCTTAAATGCTTCCGCTTATAAAATCGTTGGTTATGTTTCTTTACGTTTTTCATATAGAGTTGTTTATTGTGATTGTTGACTTGGATCCTGGTTTGTCATGCGCCTCGCGGTAAAACCCCGCAAGTGGAAATTGAGGGTGTGACAGATTGGTATCAGAGACAATGGTTATAGTGAACTAGGACTGCATGTAGAGTCTGGTCTATAGCCGAGTCGCACACACTAGACGGTCACATACTTTGGGTCTATTAGTGGGATACGTACTAACGTTGTCGGGGTGTCCTTACATCATCATGCTTCTCCGTTACATCATCCACTTTTATTTGGATTCTTACCTACTCTTGTCTTCTTCTTCTGGATTGAAGAAGGAGGGGTTGATTTGTTGGTTCTAGCACACACATGCCTTCTTACACTTGCACCTATCGTCACACGTTACTAGGCGACGATATTCGGTGACTAGGGTCTGGATTAGGGGTACATCTGGAGGACCATGTAGGGCAGTTTATCATTTCGGGTGCACACGAAATAATAAACTGGAATGCATGAAAATCCCGATGGATTTTGAATTTGGATGTAAAGTCCTGGATTTGTCCCTAGGTTAACTCTTATAAATTTCTAGTGGTTGACACTAGAAGTGAATCTGAATCCCTCGATTTCTTGATTTGTTAGATCATGTCTGGTGCTCGCGGTGGTGGACGTCGTGGTGACGGCGGTGGCCGTGCTGGCGGTGGTGGTCGTGCTGGAGGCGGTGGTCGTGGGAATATCAACATGACCCAAGCTGAGCTGAACAACTTGCTACAGCAGCAAGTGAACATGGCTATGGCTAATTTCCAGGCTGGGATTAATGCCATGGGTGGTATTGGTGCCAATCCACCCCCACCTCAGTGCTCTTATAAGAAGTTTAGGGACTGTCAGCCCCATAACTTCGCTGGAACTGAGGGAGCGGTGGGACTGCTCCGATGGCTGGAGAAGGTTGAGTCTGTGTTCGTTATGTGTAACTGTCCTGCTGGGGACCGGGTGAAGTATGCTACTGCGACATTTGAGGGGCCTGCACTGTCGTGGTGGAATGCTACTACTCAGAACATGGGATTGGGAGAGGCTATTGCTATGCCTTGGGCGGAGTTTGTGCAGCTGTTGAGAGGTGAGTACTGTCCGAGAGAGGAGATACAGAAGTTAGAGCATGAGGTCTGGAGCTACAAGATGGTTGGGTCTGAGATTGAAGAATACACTGTGAGGAGGAATGAGCTGGCGGTGTTGTGCCCTGATTTGCACACACCCGAGTACAGGAGGATCGAGCACTATGTGTCTGGACTGGTGCCGGAGATTGCTGGGTTGGTGGCTGCTGGGAGCCTTCCCACTATTGCTGAAGTTGTCCGATCGGCTCATCGGATGACTAACTTGAAGGTGGCAGAAGGTGTTTTGCCTCCTAAGGGCGCTGCTGTGAAGGTTACTGAAGGGAACAAGAGGAAGTGGGATAGTGTGGGAAAGAGTGTTGTGCCAGCTCAGCCGGCAAAGAAGTTTGATTCATCTGGGTCTTCTTCTGGGCAGAAGACGGGAGGGTATGTTGGGAAGCATCCCAAGTGCAACAAGTGCGGTTTTCACCATTCTGGGAGTTGTGATCGGGCTCGTTGTCATCGGTGCCATCAGTTGGGACACCATGCTAAGGATTGCAGGGTGGCACTCACCCCAACTCAGACTCATGCGGCTAGTCCTCCTGCTCCTGCTCCTGCTGTTCAGGGGACTCAGGGGAGGCAAGGGTGTTATAACTGTGGTGATGCGGGACACTTCAAGCGTGAATGTCCTAAACTGGAGCAGGGCGATAATGGGAGGGGCGGGAACGGTAACGGGAACAACGGCGGCGGAGGCAGGACTGCGCGTGCTTTCGTCATTGGATCTGCGGAGGCTAGGCAGGATCCAGACACAGTTACCGGTACGTTCCTTCTTAATGATCGCTATGTTTCTGTCTTGTTTGATTCTGGTGCCGATAAGAGTTTCGTATCTTTGGACATTAGTCGATTGCTAGATATAGTACCCACACCTTTAGAGGCTAAGTACTTAATAGAATTAGCTGATGGTAAGAAAATCGAAGCGACACACACCCTTAGGGAATGTCGCTTGGAACTGTCGGGTTTGTCCTTTCCCATTGACCTTATGCCGGTACCCCTGGGTAGTTTTGATGTCGTGGTCGGCATGGATTGGTTATCGTTGTATCGTGCGGAGGTCGTTTGTTTCGACAAGGTTATTCGGATCCCTCTCCCTGATGGAGAGATTCTTTCGGTTCGTGGCGAGAAAGGTGGTGCTCCGCTGAGTATCATTTCTAGCATGAAAGCCCGTAAGTACCTTTGGAAGGGCTGTTCGGCCATTCTGGCGCTTGTTAACGTTTCTACTGACGATGAGAAGAAGATTGAGGATATTCCGGTGGTTCGTGACTTTCCTGATGTGTTTCCTGATGATTTACCTGGTCTTCCTCCCCATCGTCAGGTTGAGTTCGGTATTGATCTTACTCCAGGCGCAGCTCCTATTGCCCGAGCTCCGTATCGTCTTGCACCTCCCGAGATGCAAGAGTTGTCCAGCTAGTTGCAGGAACTCTTGGAAAAGGGTTTCATCCGACCGAGTTCTTCCCCGTGGGGAGCTCCTATTTTGTTTGTGAAGAAGAAGGATGGAAGTCTTCGCATGTGTATCGATTATCGTGAGCTGAACAAAGTGACCATCAAGAATCGTTATCCTCTTCCTCGCATTGATGATCTCTTTGACCAGCTTCAGGGCTCCAGCTACTATTCGAAGATTGACCTGCGGTCCGGTTATCACCAGTTGCGCGTCAGGGAAGCTGACATTCAGAAGACTGCTTTTCGCACTCGTTATGGCCATTTTGAGTTCTTAGCCATGCCTTTTGGTCTCACTAACGCACCGGCGGTGTTCATGGATTTAATGAACCGCATTTGCAAACCTTATCTTGATAAGTTCGTCATCGTGTTCATTGACGATATTCTGATTTATTCCAAGAACAAGGCGTATCATGAGGAACATCTACGGTTGGTCTTGGAACTTTTGAGACAAGAGCAGTTGTATGCTAAGTTCTCAAAGTGTGATTTTTGGTTACGTGAAGTTCAATTCCTAGGACATGTGGTGAATGAACTGGGAATTCATGTCGATCCGGCTAAGATCGAAGCTATTAAAGACTGGGAATCACCAAAGGCGCCATCTGTGTAACACCCCAACCGATGGCGGAAACATCGAGGTGTCACGTAAGAATGAGTATACAGTAGCACATGGTAACCAAATTTTAATTGAAATTAATTTAAAGTGCAAATATCCAAAAATAGAAATACATAATGAGTTTTAAGTGGAAATCTAATACATCACAAAAACCAAACAAGCATAGACTTCAGTATGCCTTCTCATGTAAATACTATAGTCTTCATGAATCATTATTTCCTGTTGAGTTGTAAAAATGGGGGGGGGGGGGGTCAACTAGAAGTTGGTGAGAATACATAAGCCATGTCAAGCAATTAAGTTTAAGAATAAAAGTTTAGCAATTCATATGTCTATCGTAAGTTTAAGTCTACATGAATAAACATGATATGTTGAATCGACATAATCAAACCTCCGACTAGTTTAGGTCCATCCCGTCATCCACGGTTCACCTTAATAATATGTTGGAACGATAACAATCACCCGCGCTCCCCATAAAAGATGGTCAACGAATCTAGGTGGGATTGTCAATCCAATAGATCTATTATTGAGTATCGCCGGCTTGGCTATAGCTAATGATTATGTAATGTTGAAACTCGTTGAAACTGTTGTTGTAGTCTAAATCATGAGGCATTAAAGTTTACAACTAGACATGTATGTAGAATTGCTTAAATATAATGTTGCAAATATAAAGAATTGCATAAACATGGTTACGTAAACTCACCTTAGCAAAGTATTAAGTCTCGAGAAATAGAATATGTGTAGCCCCAAAGTTGCCAATTACAAGAGTTTATAATCAAAGCTTCAATTTGTAGAAGTAATAGACTATAGAAGAAAGGCATGAAGGAAAGTTTAATCGGATTGAAACAATCGATTTAGAGGTGCAAAGTATAATGGGTCATCGGTGGGTTTTTATACTAGTTTTGGATTCAATTAGCCATTAAAATTGGTCAACACCATAAAGTAAGGTTTTATGATGAATTGACTATTTGACTAGGACTTTGACTGTTTGACTAAGACTTTGACTAGGACTTTGACTATGACTATGACTATTTGACTCAAGGCTTTATTTAAGAAATAAAAAAAAATCATTAGTTTGAATTAGAAAATAAAAAAAAACACCGTCTTATAAAATGACGATTTTATAAATAGAATTAGGGTAGGACATATGTCATGATTGAAGATTTTTTTTTTTTTTAGTACAATGATAAAAGAAACTTAGAAAAATAGAGTGCACGGATAAAGATAAGAATACTTAGAAATAAATTAGACTTTATATCATGGATCGGGAAATACTTTAATGCAAAATAAATGGGAAAATTCGTGAGGTTACAGTCTCCCCTACTTTTAGAAACTTCGTCCTGAAGTTATAAAAAAAACACCGGGTTGACAGTGATTGGGTAGAAATTAGGGCAACTGTGGTTTGGAAAATTTGTGTTAAGACATGACATGAATATATAGGTAACAGAATAAACTATTTCGAATAATTTGGTAAGAAGTTTGATAGGTGTGGGTTTTAAGGGTTGGATTAGGTTCGTCTAAAATAGCAAGGAGAATAAGAATCTAGCAAAACACTAAACTTTAAGTTTTAGGAATCTTAAAAAGAAATGCATGAGTTAATTGACTATAGAAATACTAAACATGTAACTAGAGTTTATAATTGGTTATCTACCAAAAACCTTGATAGAATTTCACACTACCTTAACGTACCTGTAAATTCATGATTACGTTCCGGACCGTAATCATCAATTTACCTTACGTTAGGGTTTTGTGTCCTTCTATGACTCTAAACACACATGTAAGTAATGCAAAATAACCTTGTGATTGAATCGTTTACAATGTACCAAAAAATGAGTCCAACTGTTGAGCAGGAAAAAGACTTCTACCAGTCAGTGAATAAGAACCTCTACCGATTGTTGAGCAGGTGCGATAGCCTCTACCAGTCGTTGAGCAGGTTGTAGGGCCTCTACCGACTGTTGAGCAGGCATGATGACGTCTACCAATCGTTGAGTAGGTTATTTGGTACTCAACTAATTGTTGAGCAAGTACTTCATCCTCTACCAGTTGTTTGATTAAGTGTACCAATTATTTCACACATAAATTGCAAATTGATTATATGTACATATAAACAATCAAGTATCAAGCATAGCATGCGAGTTGTAATAGTGTTGTCCTAGACAAGGTTAATGACTCTAGGTGTGTCTATAGCAAATAGTTTATATTCCATGATTTCTAGTATCAAATGTTTAAATATGGTAGATAATCGAATCCTCATGTATAACTAAGGATTAAGTTTGATGCAACACACAACCAAGTTTCAATAGTTTGGTTATCATGGGTAACTAGTTCATGTTTGAGAAGGTGAAGGATATGAATTTAGTTCTTGAGAGGATGATGAAAAATCTTGAAGCAGAATCAAGGTTGTGAGAGATAGTGAATGTGAAGATAGTTGATAAAGAGTTTATTTTATAGTAAAGAGATTATGTAGCGGTGTAAATTTTGGGGTTTGGATAAAAGGTTATAATCAAGTGTATAAGAAAACATGATTGTGGTATATGCCAAATATTGTAAAAATTTGAACAAGTTGAAAATGAGTGAGTGTCGATAGAGAATCTAGAGACTAGATATTATTCATATGGAAAAAAAAAATTTATTTTCAAAATTGGTTTTGTACATAAAGCAAAAGTTGTTAAATAGTACAAGCTAAGTAGGCTTTGATTAAAATATTCCCGTTAGTTGGAGATTTCAAACATGACATTAGGTTTTGAAGATCAAGGTTCTATTAGTGATTTTTAATAGTTTAAAGCATTATATAGAAAATCGTTTGTTACGTCAATAAATAAACAATTGAATTTAAGTTCGATGACATCTTTTGAAAAAAAAAATGTACTTTGTAAAGTTACTAGGTAATGAAAATACAACAAGATTTAGAAATCTTTAGTTTGTGCTAAGGTATGAGGTTATAGTTTTTTTTTTTTTTTTTTTTTTTTTTTAATAAGTAACATGTGGAGAAATGAAATAATATGATTTGGGTAGGGTGTTGAATATTTAAAAAGTGGCTAAGATGGTAAGGTGAAGTGTGATTGTGAAATCCATAGATGGTTATGAAATGAGATTGATTTAAGCTGTAAAATTTTGAGATTTTAGAGCTTAGTTTAAGGAAAGTGAGTGCAATCATTTATTCATTAATTAAAACGAATAAACGAAAACGTTGACTTATCAAAACTTCTAGATTCTAATAACATAGTGAAGACATGCTTTAGCCTATAAGTGAACACTCATCCCGAGAATTCCCAGGTAGGCATCCGGGTCCCTCGTCTGATTGGGATATATGCGCAATGCCAACCTAGACAGAAGACTCAGAATACAGGCGTTCACCATTCCAGATTGCACGTGTTCGTTATTAAAATCTAGAACTTCGACGAGATCTCAAGGTGGTTCAGGTTAAACCTGAGGATTTTGTCTTATTAGTCTAAGAGTGGATCCAGTGATTGAGAGCAATCTTCTTGTAGGGATGAAAGTAGGGATAAGAATTAGGAGGGAGATAGAGAATAGCAAGTAAAAGGAGCAAATACTGGTTATAATCCTATGGCTATAGACTAGATTATTTTTCTAATAACCTAATTCCCTATAACCAAGGCTCTGATACCAATCTGTAACACCCCAACCGATGGCGGAAACATCGGGATGTCACGTATTGATGATTGTTCAGTAGCTCATGGTAAATAATAAATTTTAATAAATGATTTAAATAAATTACATACAATTGTTCTAAAAATTTTGTACATCAAAATGAAAAAAATACTAGCTACGCATCTTCAAGCAATAACTCTAATCTTCAAGCAAGCTATAACCTGAAACATGTTAAGTTTGAAAATATTTTGGGTCAACAAAAAGTTGGTGAGAATTACATAGGTTTTGATAATTGAATAAAGCTTGCACAATTCAAGTGTCATGGCAAGTCTAGTCCATATGTGAAAACATACTAGAAGTAAATCGAGTGCATAATCAACCCTTGTGACTGTTATAATGTGGTACATCCCATACGCTCATGGTTCACTCGAATATGTTATGCGATAACAAACACCCACGCTACCTCTGTAGGAGGCACGTATCCGGGTGGGATTGTCAGTCCAATAGATCTATCATTGTATACCGTCGGCTGATCAATGTTAATGATTATGCTAGAATTGTGCTTACCCTAGTCATGTTCAAGACATAATGCAACATAGAAAAACACATAGACACTTTGATGATTGAATTGCATATAGAATGTTGTAACATGTTTCACCCCAAAAACGGTGATAAATAGAAAAGGGGCTATGTAAAACTCACCTTAGCAAAATGTTATGTCTCGTGAAAAATAGAATATGTGTTGCCCCAAAGTTGCCAATTACAAGAGCTTATAATCAAAGCTTCAATTGTAGAAGTAATAGACTATAGAAGAAAGGTATGAGGGAAAGTTTAATCGGATTGAAACAATCGATTTAGAGGTGCAAAGTATAATGGGTCATAGGTGGGTTTTTATACTAGTTTAGGAGTCAATTAGCCATTAAAATTGGTCAACACCATAAAGTAAGGTTTTATGATGAATTGACTATTTGACTTAGACTTTGACTGTTTGACTAAGACTTTGACTAATCAATTTAAGGAATGTGTTAAGTATATTTTCTTCTGAAATACTACACAAGATGATAGTTGGCTCAGTTGGTTGTCACTGTGTGTTGGTTGACTCTGGACGCGGGTTCGAGTCCCGGTCCACACAAATCTTTTTTTTTGTTGGCAATTATTTCCCTAAAACTATATTATTCTAAATTCATAATATGATTATATAAGCCCGAAAGTGACTCGAAATATTTTTAAAACGTACAAAAGTGTCGAGATACAAATAATTATTAGTTTAAGGTATTTAAAACATATATTGTTTAAAACAATACATTCTTTTTATCAAAAAAAAAATTAGGGGAAATTCGCGATGTTACACAACACACAACCAAGTTTCAATAGTTTGGTTATCATGGGTAACTAGTTCATGTTTGAGAAGGTGAAGGATATGAATTTAGTTCTTGAGAGGATGATGAATAAATCTCGAAGCAGAATCAAGGTTGTGAGAGATAGTGAATGTGAAGATAGTTGATAAAGAGTTTATTTTATAGTAAAGAGATTTTGTAGCAGTGTAAATTGTGGGGCTTGAATCAAAGGTTAGAATCAAGTGTATGAGAAAAAATGATTGTGGTATATGCCAAATATTGTAAAAATTTCAAACTAGTTGAAAATAAGTGAGTGTCGATGGAGAATTTAGAGACTAGATATTATTCCTATGGATAAAAAAAATCTTATTTTCAAAATTGGTTTTATACATAAAGCAAATGTTGTTAAATAGTACAAGCTAAGTGGGCTTTGATTAAAATATTCCCGTTAGTTGGAGATTTCAAACATGACATTAGGTTTTGAAGATCAAGGTTCTATTAAGTGATTTTTAATAGTTTAAAGCATTATATAGAAAATTGTTTGTTACGTCAATAAATAAACAATTGAATTTAAGTTTGAGGACATCTTTTGACAAAAATATGTACTTTGTAAAGTTACTAGGTAATGAAAATACAACAAGATTTAGAAATCTTTAGTTTGTGCTAAGGTATGAGGTTATAGTTTTTTTTTTTTTTAAATAAGTAACATGTGGAGAAATGAAATAATATGGTTTGGGTAGGGTGTTGAAAATAATCAAACATGTGGCTTAGATGGTAAGATGAAATGTGATTGTGAAATCCATATATGATTAGGAAATGGGATTGATTTAAGCTGTAAAATTTTGAGATTTTAGAGCTTAGTTTAAGGAAAGTGAGTGTAATCATTTATTCATTAATTAAAACGAATAAACGAAAACGTTGACTTATCAAAACTTCTAGATTCTAATAACATAGTGAAGACATGCTTTAGCCTATAAGTGAACACTCATCCCGAGAATTCCCAGGTAGGCATCCGGGTCCCTCGTCTGATTGGGATATATGCGCAATGCCAACCTAGACAGAAGACTCAGAATACAGGCGTTCACCATTCCAGATTGCACGTGTTCGTTATTAAAATCTAGAACTTCGACGAGATCTTCAAGGTGGTTCAGGCTAAACCTGAGGATTTGTCCTATTAGTCTAAGAGTAGATCTTGTGATGGAGAACAATCTTCTTGTAGGGACTAAAGTAAGGATAAGAAGTAGGATAGAGAATATAAACAAGTAGGGTTGCAAGTAAAAGGAGCGAGTACTGATTAAAATCCTATGGTTATAGACTAGATTATTTTTTTTCTAATAACCTAATTCCCTATAACCAAGGCTCTGATACCAATCTGTAACACCCCAACCGATGGCGGAAACATCGAGGTGTCACGTAAGAATGAGTATACAGTAGCACATGGTAACCAAATTTTAATTGAAATTAATTTAAAGTGCAAATATCCAAAAATAGAAATACATAATGAGTTTTAAGTGGAAATCTAATACATCACAAAAACCAAACAAGCATAGACTTCAGTATGCCTTCTCATGTAAATACTCTAGTCTTCATGAATCATTATTTCCTGTTGAGTTGTAAAAATGGGGGGGGGGGGGTCAACTAGAAGTTGGTGAGAATACATAAGCCATGTCAAGCAATTAAGTTTAAGAATAAAAGTTTAGCAATTCATATGTCTATCGTAAGTTTAAGTCTACATGAATAAACATGATATGTTGAATCGACATATTCAAACCTCCGACTAGTTTAGGTCCATCCCGTCATCCACGGTTCACCTTAATAATATGTTGGAACGATAACAATCACCCGCGCTCCCCATAAAAGATGGTCAACGAATCTAGGTGGGATTGTCAATCCAATAGATCTATTATTGAGTATCGCCGGCTTGGCCATAGCTAATGATTATGTAATGTTGAAACTCGTTGAAACTGTTGTTGTAGTCTAAATCATGAGGCATTAAAGTTTACAACTAGACATGTATGTAGAATTGCTTAAATATAATGTTGCAAATATAAAGAATTGCATAAACATGGTTACGTAAACTCACCTTAGCAAAGTATTAAGTCTCGAATAATAGAATATGTGTAGCCCCAAAGTTGCCAATTACAAGAGCTTATAATCAAAGCTTCAATTTGTAGAAGTAATAGACTATAGAAGAAAGGTATGAAGGAAAGTTTAATCGGATTGAAACAATCGATTTAGAGGTGCAAAGTATAATGGGTCATAGGTGGGTTTTTATACTAGTTTTGGATTCAATTAGCCATTAAAATTGGTCAACACCATAAAGTAAGGTTTTATGATGAATTGACTATTTGACTAGGACTTTGACTGTTTGACTAAGACTTTGACTAGGACTTTGACTATGACTATGACTATGACTATTTGACTCAAGGCTTTATTTAAGAAATAAAAAAAATCATTCATTTGAATTAGAAAATAAAAAAAAACACCGTCTTATAAAATGACGATTTTATAAATAGAATTAGGGTAGGACATATGTCATGATTGAAGATTTTTTTTTTAGTACAATGATAAAAGAAACTTAGAAAAATAAAGTGCACGGATAAAGATAAGAATACTTAGAAATAAATTAGACTTTATATCATGGATCGGGAAATACTTTAATGCAAAATAAATGGGAAAATTCGTGAGGTTAGAATCTGAGGTGCGGCAATTCCTAGGTCTTGCGGGTTATTATCGTCGTTTCATTGATGGATTTTCGAGGTTCGCTCAACCCCTCACTGCTCTCACCCAGAAGGACCGAAAGTTCGACTGGGATGAACCACAAGAATTAGCATTTCAGATGCTGAAGCTTAAACTTTGTTTTGCACCTATCTTATCCTTGCCAGAGGGTACGGATGACTTTGTTGTGTACTGTGACGCTTCTATTCGTGGTCTTGGTTGTGTGTTGATGCAACGCGGGAAGGTTATTGCTTATGCTTCTCGTCAACTCAAAGTTCATGAGAAGAATTACACTACTCATGACTTGGAACTAGGTGCGGTAGTCTTCGCGTTGAAAATCTGGAGACATTACTTGTACGGTACCAAGTGTGAAGTATATACCGATCACAAGAGTCTTCAGCATATTTTCGACCAGAAGGTGTTGAACATGCGGCAGCGTCGCTGGGTTGAACTCCTGAACGATTATGACTGTGCCATCAAATACCATCCTGGCAAGGCGAACGTTGTGGCGGACGCCTTGAGCAGGAAGGAGTCTGCGAATCCTCGTCGTGTTCGAGCCTTACAGCTCACCATACATTCGTCGCTGCCTGACCAAATCCGTTCTGCACAGTTGGAAGCCTTGAAGGAGGAAAACCTTAAGGCTGAAACTATGCACAGTGCTGACAAGCATCTTGAGCTCAGGACCGATGGATTACACTATTTTGCGGGACGTGTTTGGGTCTCATTGTTCAGAGGATTGCGCGAGCTTGTTTTGGATGAAGCTCACAAATCCCGGTATTCTATTCACCCTGGCTCCGATAAGATGTATCAGGATTTGAAGATACTTTATTGGTGGCCAAACATGAAAGCTGATATAGCTTCTTATGTCAGCAAATGTTTGACTTGTGCTAAAGTTAAGGTGGAGTATCAGAGGCCGTCTGGTCTCCTGCAACAACCAGAGGTTCCGGAATGGAAGTGGGAGCGAATCACGATGGATTTTGTCACCAAGCTTCCAAGATCACCTAGTGGTTACGATATGATCTGGATAATTGTTGACCGGCTGACAAAGTCGGCACGTTTCATACCTATTAAGGAAACCGATGGACTCGAGCGGTTGGCTCGACTTTACCTTAAGGAGGTGGTTGCTCGGCACGGGGTGCCTGTTTCTATTATCTCTGATCGTGATTCTCGTTTCGCTTCGCGTTTCTGGAAGGCTCTGCACAAGGCTTTGGGTACTCAGTTGGATATGAGTACAGCTTATCATCCGCAAACTGATGGACAAAGTGAGCGTACGATTCAAACCTTGGAAGACATGCTCCGGGCGTGTGTTATCGATTTTGGCAAGAGTTGGGAGATCCACCTGCCATTAGTGGAGTTCTCCTACAACAACAGCTATCACTCTAGTATCAAGGCAGCTCCGTTCGAGGCTCTTTACGGACGGAAATGTCGATCACCACTTTGTTGGGCCGAGGTGGGCGAGAGCCAGCTCACTGGTCCGGAACTTGTGTACGAAACTTCGGAGAAAATCGTGCAGATTCGTCAGCGTTTGGCTGCTGCTCGGGATCGTCAGAAGAGTTATGCCGATCGTCGTCGAAAACCTTTGGAGTTCCAGGTTGGGGACAGGGTACTTCTAAAAGTTTCACCATGGAAGGGATTCATACGCTTCGGAAAGCGTGGCAAGCTTAACCCTCGATATGTCGGACCATTCGCAATCCTGGATCGGATTGGACCGGTGGCATACAGACTTAACTTACCGGCGGAGCTCGGTAGTGTGCACAACGTCTTCCATGTGTCTAACTTAAAGAAGTGTTTGGCTGATGAATCTCTCATTGTACCACTGGAGGAGATCAAGGTCGATGATCGTCTTCGCATTGTGGAGGAACCTGTCGAGATTCTCCACTACAAGATTCGTAGCCTTCGTCGGAGTAAAATCCGCATCGTTAAAGTCCGTTGGAACTCGAACCGTGGACCGGAGTTCACATGGGAACGGGAGGATCAGATGAAAGCTAACTATCCTCATCTTTTTCCGAAACGCGCGTTTGAATCGAGGCACGTTACTGCTGAAGCGGAATGAATCTCGGGTCGAGATTCCTTTCAACATGGGGATGATGTGACTGATGTATTGCAAAATACATCTGTTTTCGGTCTATAGTTTATATTATTTTCGAGTCAGTTTGTGTCGTTTTTGTGGTATTTTCGTATTCTATTTAGTATTTTGTGTTGCACAGGAGTCCGGGCAAGAAAGGAAGTAAAATGGAGCAAAAACGAGAAAAAACGAGCCTCCGGACGAGTCGTGGTTGATCGGGAAGTCGAAAAAAGAAAAAAATGAAAAATTATGTCTCGTCACGCTACGTGACGGGAAAGAGCACATCTGGTCACGCGACGTGACGGATCCCCCCTGATCCTGAAGCTGGTCACGCTACGTGACCACATCACCTGAAGCCCGTCACGCTACGTGACGGGAGTAAAAACGTGAAAAACTTGGTTTTTGGCCCAATTTCGATATTAAAAACCCTAGAACGGCCATGAATCGTTTTTATCATCACTTTTAACATATTGGAGCTGCTCTGGAGCACTAGGAGGTGAGAGAAAGGCCAAGGGTCAAGATTTTGAGCATTGGGATCGAGAGTTTCGGGTTTTAATCATTCGGGTTCTTCGTTCCTTTGTTCTTTTGAAATGCAAACTATGTTTCATGAACTTAGAATTGATTTTATTCCTGTTTTGAACATATTTATTGGCTAGATTTTCATTACTACTTAGGTTATGATGAATACTCATGATTGAATGAACGTTTTTTATGGTTTTTTGGAACTTAGACTATGGGTTGATGATTTAGTAAAGACTTTGATTATTTTTGATCTGGTGTTTATGCGTACTTAGTTTTGTTCAATTGATAATTATTTACTCCACATGCGTTTTTGTGAATGTCTTTCATGTATGAATGCGTGTTAGGTTGTGGACTGTGTTAGCAACTAGTTTATGGTAAATTGCTAGTGTTTTCCATAGGAGTGGTTTTTGTTGATTGGGTAGTTCTAGGTATTCTTCCAATTCCAATAGCTGTAAGGTGCGGGATTTCGATATGTCTAGGGTGTTAAATTGCTAGATTTAGATGCTTTGTAAGAAGATCTTCCTAGTTTCCTTACCACTTCTTGCGTATCGAGTCAGGTCAGGTTTTCTGTAGTTGATGATTCCTTAGGAGTACGGCCATTAGAGAAGCAGGAGGAAGATAGATCTAGATCTGAAGATGTGGTAAAACCTAAGTGTGGGGATAGTTCATTGATATGTAAGTTTCACTACAAATCCCAAAGGCATCAGGGTTTTAAGGCGAGTAAGAAGATGTTTGATAAGCTAGAGAAGCCAAGAGGTTGCAGGATGAGCTTGTACGTGAGAGCCCGGTTTGTTAGTTTCGGGGGTGATGTGGATCTTAAGGATCCCCCGTAGGTTTTGAGAGATGGTTGAGTTCTTGGGTACAATCCCAAGTGTAGAGTTTGTAAATTTATTTTTATACTTATTTATTTTTAGCTTTTCATATTTTTTTTTTGTGTGGTTTGGTATTGTGCTCATGTTTTGTTTGTTTTATTTTGCGTAGGTTTGGATTGCACCACCCGTACTCAATCTCCATTCGGGTGATTCCAGAGCTGTTTAACATTTGTCAAGGCAAGCTCAGAGTTTATCATTATGTAAGAGCCGATCGCGAATGAAATGCTATACGATCGAGCTGGATTGGACTAGAGCTTACGAAGAAAAATTAACCAGTTAAGTCCTTTCCAATTTGCCCTTGTTTTTTTTTTTTTATAATTTTTGTTTTCGGATTTATTTTTTGTTTTGAGTCGTTTTCTATTCCTACATTGAGGGCAATGTAAAGTTTAAGTGTGGGGATGGGAAACTGTCGTGTAGTCTGTATATAGAGTCGTCTTTATTAAAAAAAATCAAAAAAAAATTAAATTAAAAAAAAATGTCCCTGATTTTGAAGTTTGCATTATAAAAAAATATGGAAAATGATAGGTAAAGTTAGGTGTCCGGTTTTCAAATAGTATGTATAGTAAGAGATTAAAACTGATTGAAAACGTGTCTGATTTGGGATATGTGGGTAGGCTCGACCGGTAGAAAGGTTTCCTTTGAAAAGTAATAAATTAATTATGTAGGCTATCTTGTGGGTTCTCATCTAGGAGAAACGGGGAGACCGAAACCGCCAAAAATAGTATAAGAAGCACCGTTATAAGTAGAAAACCGTTATAATTTCTAATCACTTAAAAAAATAGAAATCAAAGCAAAAATGCTGAAGCTTAAGGTGCCTGGCCACTGGGATAGCGACTTGGATTGGTCACACCCTCTGAGTTAAGTATGCTGAGATTGAAAAAAAAAACAAATGCTGAAGCTTAAGGTGCCTGGCCACTGGGATAGCGACTTGGATTGGTCACACCCTCTGAGTTAATTATATATATAAAAAAAGTGATTTTAAATTCTCTTGGTTTTCTACATAAGACGGTTGGGAAATGGTCAATTGGTCGTTCCCTTAGCTTCATAAGCTTGAGGCGGGATTAGGAGGAACTGAGACTTCCTTTGAGTGTGACCCTAGATAGACTAATCAACATGAACTTAACATAAATAAAAAGGGGGCTTGGAAACCGGTTTGGGTTTAAGAGGATCAATATATCTGCAATCGCAATCAACACGTTAGTAGATTATTAACTAAGTAACCTATGTTTTGAAACCGGATGTAAACCTAACTGTGATTCCATAGCATAATTCTTTTTCAGGGACGAAAAAAACATAAGTGTGGGGATATTTGATGTATTGCAAAATACATCTGTTTTCGGTCTATAGTTTATATTATTTTCGAGTCAGTTTGTGTCGTTTTTGTGGTATTTTCGTATTCTATTTAGTATTTTGTGTTGCACAGGAGTCCGGGCAAGAAAGGAAGTAAAATGGAGCTTAAACGAGAAAAAACGAGCCTCCGGACGAGTCGCGGTTGATCGGGAAGTCGAAAAAAGAAAAAAATGAAAAATTATGTCTCGTCACGCTACGTGACGGGAAAGAGCACATCTGGTCACGCGACGTGACGGATCCCCCCTGATCCTGAAGCTGGTCACGCTACGTGACCACATCACCTGAAGCCCGTCACGCTACGTGACGGGAGTAAAAACGTGAAAAACTTGGTTTTTGGCCCAATTTCGATATTAAAAACCCTAGAACGGCCATGAATCGTTTTTATCATCACTTTTAACATATTGGAGCTGCTCTGGAGCACTAGGAGGTGAGAGAAAGGCCAAGGGTCAAGATTTTGAGCATTGGGATCGAGAGTTTCGGGTTTTAATCATTCGGGTTCTTCATTCCTTTGTTCTTTTGAAATGCAAACTATGTTTCATGAACTTAGAATTGATTTTATTCCTGTTTTGAACATGTTTATTGGCTAGATTTTCATTACTACTTAGGTTATGATGAATACTCATGATTGAATGAACGTTTTTTATGGTTTTTTGGAACTTAGACTATGGGTTGATGATTTAGTAAAGACTTTGATTATTTTTGATCTGGTGTTTATGCGTACTTAGTTTTGTTCAATTGATAATTATTTACTCCACATGCGTTTTTGTGAATGTCTTTCATGTATGAATGCGTGTTAGGTTGTGGACTGTGTTAGCAACTAGTTTATGGTAAATTGCTAGTGTTTTCCATGGTAAATTGATAATTATTTACCCCTTGCACTCTTAGTGTAGTGAGGCTTTCGCGCTGTAAGGTAGACTGTCTAGCGGGTACTTTATCATCAGAGTAGGTAAGCCTGTAAGGGTAACCTCTCAATCGGTAGTTTAACGGCTTATAGGTAACCTTAGGTTTCTCCTTGAGAAGGGTCGAGGGTCCTCTAGTTTATCCTGTAAGTTTAGTATCTGAAGATCCCGGTTCCATAGCTAGTTCCATAACCATAAAAGTTCGTCAGTCATGAGTAGGATTCTAACCTAGGTAGTATTCTCACCATCATTTGAATTTGGTTCAGCTCGGTTTACGTCTTAAGTTCAGTTTAGTTTATTTAGTTAATCTTTATTTTTCTTGAATTTAGTTTTTAGTAAAATCCCCCTCTAAAATAATAAATAGTTTTATTTCAGTTTTAGATAAATTTTCGAGTCTCCATTAGAGTCCTGTGGGTTCGATATCCGGACTTACTGTAGCTTTACTAGAGTCGATAGGTTCACTTGCCTGTCTGTAGTTTAGTTTTAGAGAGTCTAGAGTATTACTAGGTGTCTAGTTTTAGGTTTAATTTAGTTATTTTTATTAAACTACTTTTAGCACATCAGTGACATCCGGTAATTTTCTTTTCGTTCTGTTCTTTTCATTTCCTTCTTTTTGGGGCTTTGCGCAATTTTCGGGACGAAAATTCTTTCAACATGGGGATGATGTGACACCCGGCATGTTTGGCTTAAACATATTAGTAACATCTAAGTCTACCTTAGCGAGAAACGTTTATAAACGAACTTAACTGGGTTAGTTGAGTCGGGTCAAGTTAGGATTGTCCAGGGTGCAATGATCTGGAGGATCATTGGGAGTCGTTTTGGTAATACACTAGTACCGGGTTCCGTTGTTGGTGACATTACATGAACTAATTAAGTATAAGTGTAGATTATGGGTCATGTGGTGGATTATATACATAGATGTGATTAAATGATGTATAAACGATTATCTGTGCTTAAATATGTTAAATATAGACTAAGATGTGTTAGAATGCGTTAAACACGACAAACTGGAAAACTAGTTAAAAATGAGTTCTGGTTCGACCACTTCGAGTGGTCGAAGGAGAACATTTGTCTAGTTCGACCCTTTGTAAATGGGCGAACTTGGGAAGTGGAATTGAAAGAATTCCCTTCGACCAGGACAGGGCTCATTCGACCCTGTGTAAGGGTCGAAGGAAGCCACCTTCGACCAATGAAATGGGGCGAAGGAGAAGTAGTATAAATACCAAACTTTGTCATTTTTCATCATTTCACAAGCCCTAACCGTCCCAAAACACTCTCAAACGATCTTAATCATTAAGGAAGGAGTTTTTGCTCTTCTTTTTCATAATCTAACCTATCTACAACATCTAAACAAGAATCCAAGGTGTGTTCTTAATCCTAAACCTTTTAAAAACATTTTAATTCGTTTTCATCTAACCCTAATTGTCCGGATCTGTTCTAAGGGTGTTTTTATGATTAAAAACCTTCTAAACATCTTTCTAAATCAAAACATTATCATTTAACATAGGTTTTCATGATGATAAACATATGTAAATTGTGTGGTGTTATGTGTTGTTCAATGATTTGCTGCTGTATCTATGATAGAAACATGATATAGGATTGTTATCGATGTTAGATTATTGTTGTTTAGGGTTAGGATTGGATAAATGATGATATTATGGGTATTTGGGGGGTTTTAACGAATCTAGACTTGATGCATGATATTTATGATCAATAGAACTAATAGGGAAAGATCGAACACTCGACAAACTGAGCATTTTATGTTGAATACGGATCGATCTCAAAAGTTTCCAAATTGGGTAAATTATTCATGCATGAAAGTGATGTTTCCATAATCCTTACCATTTTAGGAAAGGGTTGAAATGGACGTATTATTGGGGGAAATCGGTGGGGTTTTGTAGGGATAAGTTATTCATGCTTGACTGCTGTGTTTGATGATGTTTCGAGTCATTTTGAATGTGTTTGAAGCATTTTTAGGAAAATTTGCACAACAGGGGCGAACCTGGACTCCTTCGACCGATCGAAGGTGCGAAGGAGAAAGTCCAGGGTCGAACCTGGGATATATTTGGGCGAACGTGGTAAAACGGGCGAATGAAACATCAAACGGTCGAACGAAATACAAAACGGGCGAAGGAGATTAAAAACGGGCGAATGAGACTAAAACTGACTGGTTCGACCGTTCTGATGCAGAAATGAGATTTTTGATACAAACTAAGTGTTTTATGCTTGAACCTTGTGTGTAATCTATGTGTACTTGATTAGTTAGGGTAATGGGTCACCAACGGAATGTCGGGTCGGTCTAGTGTGTCGGTTAAACATTTAAACACGTTTTAAAACGTACTTGGTTACGTTCTGGACAATCGGGGACTAGATACCCTTATGGTTATTAGTCGGAACACTTATGTGAACATTTTGATAGATCTCCGGTAGGGGGATTATCAAGGGCTTAACATCTTTACTTGTGACCGAAGAACGCTATTTAAGGTGAGTTCACGGCCCCACTTTTACTGCTTTAACTTTTGGGGGAGAAAACATGCGCTAAACTATTTTGGTAACATATGTCATACTATGGTTTTAACTTTGTATTGCTATACGATCTTTGGAAGTCCCGGGGGAAACCATGAATGTGCGGGAATGCACAACAGGGGAAATGTGGATAGATCTATTGGGCGTGACCTGCCCCACTCGTCGGCTTGGAGGGCCGGGCGGGTGCATATTGTCTCAAACAGGAACATTGGTATCATGCTGAACACTCGGGCTGCTTAAACATGCTAAACATTGCTAAACGTGTCTAGTAATGGTTTCCAATCGTAGTAGTAATAAAACATACGCCTAGCTAGCGTACTTGGTAACATTGATATAGTATGGACATGGTAACGTTTTGGTAACATATTGAACAAACCTGTGAACTCACCAGCATTATATGTTGACATCTTTTTGGCATGTTTTTCTCAGGTCGCTAAGGTAGCAACAAATGGAACTAGGCGCACGGGTCTGCATTGGCGTCTAGGCATAGTTGCACGTTTTGTAATAAAAGTGTTTTGAATACTTTGGGATAATAGCATAGCTGATTAAATGCTTCTTAAATGCTTCCGCTTATAAAATTGTTGGTTATGTTTCTTTACGTTTTTCATATAGAGTTGTTTATTGTGATTGTTGACTTGGATCCTGGTTTGTCATGCGCCTCGCGGTAAAACCCCGCAAGTGGAAATTGAGGGTGTGACAGGATGTCTACATGGCATGCCAGTTAATTGGTACCTCCTACATGCATAAGTCCTTTCATTGAGATTGACAACCCTTTTCTCAAGTTCTGACCTATCTACCTGGCATGAAAAAAAAAAAGAACATGTGAGGCCATTTTCACACATAGCTAATGTATGTAAGATATAACCATTACAAACCTGATACTTCCTATTTCCACACCAAATGACAGTGTACTTTGCAGCTTCAGACATGATCTTTTGTAACATTTCTGTTGCTTTTGGTTTAAGGGCCCATGACATTTAGCAATTTTGTTATGAACAACACCAATTATCTTTATCAGATACTCTCTAATGAGCTCAAGGCATGTTAATATTGGTTTGTCCCTAGCTTTAAGTAACTCCTTATTATCTGACTCACATAGGTTGTTTAACAACACATCAGTCCTGGGCCTTTATGTAATGCACATTATATTATATGGTAAACTATCAACTTAAACACATAAAACAAGCAATATAATGTATAGAACATACCATTAAAAATGCTATTGACCACTGCTTCCGTGGAATCCCTTTCAAATAAGCATGAAGGGCCTTGTCCTCCATTAAGATCTTTTCCATAGCTCTGTCATGCTTCTGGGGTGTTGTTGCACTAGCAGCATCCCACAATAGGTTCTTATACGTATCACCTTTCCATTTAGCCTTCATGTTTTCATGGATATGTCTTAAGCAATATCTATGTTCAGCATTTGGAAAGAGTCTGGCTATAGCTGGTATTAGACCCTGCAATTACAACATACAAATGCAAGTTATAAAACATTTACAACATATGTCACTTATAAAACATTGACTATTGACATACCTTTTGCCTGTCACTAATAAAACTGAATTGACCATTGACCCCAATATCCAGGTCATCCCCTAAGCATTCCAAAAACCATGTCCAGCTAGCCATTGTTTCAACCTCTACCGCAACATAGACAAGTGGGTAGATCCCATTGTTTGCATCCACACCAACAGTTGTCAATATCTGTCCAGGGAAAGGGCCATTTTAAAAATAACCATCTAACCTAAGGAGATCTCTCCCAGCCATATTAAACCCCCTTTTTAATGCCCCTAAGCAGATGTATATCCTCCTGAACTGTCTAGTGGGACTGTTTGGGTTAGGCTTAGGTTCAACATCTAACTTTACTATAGTTCCTGGGTTAGATCTTAAAAGCTCTTATCCATATTGTCTAAGAAGCTCATATTATGCTACATGATCACCATAAACCATGTCTATGGCTTGTGCTTTTGCCCTAAACATTTGATAAGTTGTAATATGAATTTGATGCTTCTTCTGAAGAATATCTACAAGGGCCCTCAATTTGATTTCTGGACTGACTTGAACAATGGGTTCAATTGCATGTGATATCCGATTGATAGTGCATAAATTGACTTCTCTAGTCTGCAAACATTTGTGTTCTTTCTTGTAGGTATTCACTGTCCATGTGCCCCTTGCTTCTGGCCTCGAAATGTGCAAAACCCAAGGACAAGTTGGAATAATATTCTTCCCATTCTCCTTTGTGTTTTTTTTTTTTTTTTTTTTTTTTTTTTTTTGCTTTTTAGAATACCCCACATTATTTGTCCCACTTTCTACTGGTTTTGAACGTGTTTTGACAGTATTGCCCTTCTTCACAGGTGGTTTTACTGAATTAGCCTTCAGGATAAGTTGTTTTACTGAACTACCCTCTTTAAGAGTTGGTATAATGCCATGTCAAACTACCCTAAATCTAAGTGTGTCATTCTTGCATATATACAGTTGCCTTCTAGTTGTTATAGCATACTCTTTTACAAGCCCCTTTATCTCATCTCTATATTTAAATGTTTGGGTAACATAAAAGGGATTGTCAGCATGTTGTTGTGTTGGTCGATGTGTCTTCCTAATACACCTAACAGCCCTGTCCTTAGCAGTTGTCTCTTCAACACTAAGACTATCAAAATCATCTAACTCAAAGTCATCTTTACAATCTACAACATTTGTGTTATCTTGTTCATCACCACTAAGATCAAAATCAGTAGCCTTTCTAGTCACAATCTCATTCACATCAACGTCATTATCCTCATGATCCTCATATATTATTATATCATTATCAACATGATTATCCTCATCAATCTTTTCATTCACTAAAGTTTCACTCTCACTACTGTACTCATCATCTGCCTCATTATACTTAAAGTCAGGATCATCACTATCTTCCTCATCAGTAAAGTCTACATTAGCATCCTGGCTTTCCACACTACCTACATTGTCCTGAACTCGTCCCTCACACACATCCACTTGAGTTAACTCACCAAGGTTACCAGGAGCTGCTTGTGACACTTCATCATTTCCATTATTGCCTACATTGTGCTCTGCACACACCTAAATCACCTTGTTAGCTTGGACATAGCCTAACATTCTAGGAACATCATTATCACAGTCCAATGCCCTTAATCCAAAATCCATATCCTCTCCATGTACCGGAAAATGAAATCTTATTGTGTCTAGCTCATTTTCTTCATAACCAATGTGGTTTAGCATATTAAACAAGGTTATGTGACACAAAATGTTAGAATCTACCCTATCAATGTGAATCACTGAACCGTTGATGTACATTACTTCTGGAAAATCTGAAAATTCACCCCCATGATGCATCTCTATTGTGAAAACTCCAGGTTCATCAACTGAAAACATAGCAAAAAAAGAAAAAGAAAAACAACGGCGATTATTATTGATAACAAGGATGTGTGTATTCTTAATAAACATCGAAATAAGCTTACCATATTTGTATTGAGGATCAAATTCAGCATTTGGGTCTCGAGCTTCCCAGAGATCGTCCATGATCAGAGTGTGTGTAAACGATGAGGATGATATCAGTTAATTAGCGTTTTTTACGAGGAGTTAAAACGTTTGGGTAAAAGGTAGGTTTAGATAAGGGTTTATAACTGGGGAGGGACGAATTTGGCAAAAAAAAAAAAAGTTTAAAACACGAGTTGACGATTATACCCTTGAGTTAACGTGACTTAAGTGGACGTCGTTAGTGTCAGGGACGAACGTGACAAGTAATTGAAACCATGGTACGGTTATGACAAAAAATCACAAGTATGTACGTAAGTAGCAACTTTCAGCAAACCACATAGACAATTTCAGCCCTTTACCCAAATTTATAATGTTTGAAAGTTACACAACCAAAATTAAAAATCAAAAGGACATAAAAAGCAAATTGTCGTCTAATTAATCTGTTTATGAATTCATTTTTTTTATGGAGAATACTTAAATAGTTAAATCGAAGTTAAACTGACGGCTGTAACTGATAAGATTAGTCGCTACACAATCACTAGGGGCGAAACTTGGTTCTTGAATTGGGGGTAGCCGGACTTAATTTTTATCGATCGCTAGTGGCAAATAGCCGGGGGCCAGACTCAGTTTACCTACGAAAATCGCAAATTTCTGCTATTGCGCCAAAAAACAGGGGGGCCAGGGCCACCCCTGGCCCTTTAAATCCTTCGCCACTAACTATCACTAATATATTACTTAGGAGCTGTTTGGTTGATTAAATGTTTAATCATAAATATGTCTGAATGGTTAAGAGACTTTGAATGATTAAGTGCTGAATGATTCAGCTATTAACCATTCCATTCAAAGCCTTTTTTAGGTTGAAAAAAAAAAACAGTCTGAATGCTGAATCGTTCAAAGTTAAATGGTTCAGAGCCTCATTAAGATATATATGGTCATGTGAAATGTGGTGTGGCGAGTACTAAACAAAATGGAAAGAAAAAAATAATAAAAAATAAAGTATTGTTTATCTGAATAAAGATGAAATGAATGCAATATATTGGTGTGTTTGGAGTTTGGACGGTAAAAAATGAAAAGATAAACAAATTTCAAAGATAAAAATGAGTTTTTGCTAAATTGAGGCACAACCAGGATTTCATCTTGGTATCCACTACCTGTCTGGGGTGGCGCTCTGCCCTATTCGAGTACTCTAAATCGGGTAGTGGGTTGGGGTTGTATTACTCGTGTATGGTAAGAGAGAGAAGAGTAGTGTAAAAGGTGTGATCCATAGTTAAGATAGTATTGCCTTTAAATAAATAAGTATTTTGAGATAGTGGATCAGGATAGTGATGTGGTGGTGTATGATTAGAGAGAATAAGGATACCGAATGCTCTAAACCGTAAAAAAAACTTGACGGTTATTTATGTGGGGTTTAGGGTATGTGTAGTGGTGGATAGTTATGTTGGGGTTATAGGATTAAAATATTAAAAAGTAATAGAAAAGGTGTTATGTTGGGGTTATGGAAAAAGAGGGTGTAGTGGGAAGGAGGGTTATGTTGGGGTTATAAATGATTGGTAATGATTGGTTAATTATTGTTTTTTATTATTATTATTATTATTATTATTATTATTATTATTATTATTATTATTATTATTATTATTATTATTATTATTATTATTATTCAGTAATAACCCAAACCCCAAGATTAAACCATTCCATTCCTTCACACACATTGAAGCTTCCAAGGTTCATCAATGGCAGAGTAAGTTATCCTCTCTCTCTCTCTCTCTCTCTCTCTCTCTCTCTCCTCTCTCTCTCTCTCTCTCTCTACATTCATCTAATCTCTCTCATTAACCACACCAAACCAACACAGCCTCGAGAACAAATCCTCCTGCGACTCCGACATCTCCGTCGCTAATAATAATAATAATAATAATAAAAATCAAGAAGCAGAGCATAGCGCTCGTTGTTTACATGCCGGATTGAACCAAAACGCCCTATAGCGCCGCCGGGGGCGGTGTTCCCCGGCGCTATGGGGCTTCAAAACGCCCTATAACGTGCCCACTACACATACTCTTATAAGTTTATAGGGGAAAAGGTGATGGTAGTGACATAGTTAAAGGATGATATGTGGAAAGTGGAGTTAAAGGGATAATCTGACAGGAGTATAGTATCTGAGGTTTGTCGTTAAGATCTAGTTTGCTTCTCCTTTTTTGCCGCCAACAATCTTTCACCGTCATTCCACACGTCTTTCTGTAATTCAGAAAATAATAAACATATTACCGTACTTTTTTTTAAAAATATCTTAAACTATCCGTTTTTAATAGAGGAGAGTGAAGAATTTATCGAACAATATTTTGCCACGTCAAAAATTACGTGAGACTGGGTAGTGGCCGGCGGTTGCTCGTGAGAATGTGTTGTGAGTCAAGGGGAGTGGTTTTTTTTTTTTTCAAATATATTTAAATATTTACCACATTTTTTTATAAAAAAACATTAAACTAAAAATAAAAGAAAAATTACACTAAAATAAAAAACATACATTACACTAAAAAAAAAAGAAAATTACACAAAAAAAGAAAAAGAAAATTACACTAAAAAAATTACATAAAATAAAAAAAAAACAATTACACTGAAAAAACCTAACGTTGGCCCGAGCGTAACATTCGCCACGCCGAAACGTGGTGAAAGTTATGGCCAACCTTCCAAAGGTACTCTACTTTGGCGAAGGCGACGGGCACGTCTTCGGTTTCGTCTTGCATATCACTCTTCACTTCTCGGTACGCGGTTTCGAAGTTTTTACACTTCGATTTCAAGTCCCCAAACTTGTGGGAGATGGAGTCATTGGTACAGTTGGTACCCCCGACAAGGGTACCAAACTCGGCTAGGACCATATGCCACTGTGGTCCGCGAGCACTATATCCACGGTTTGACGAAGCAGCGTCACCGTGCACTTGTTGGTACACGATGATGAGTGTTAGCTCTTTCTCCTCGGTCCACTGCACCATGATGAACTTGGGTTTGAAGATTGAAGGTTTAGTGTAAGAGAATTGTGATGAAGAAGAAGATGAATTGTCTGAAGAAGAAGAAGAAGAAGAATGAGGTAAATATAGGTAAATAAATTGGGGATAATAAATTTTGGTGGTTGAAAAATTAATTGTTTTTGAATTTCAAACGTTGGCCAGCCCGTTAACGGACGGGAGCTGGCTCACGTACGGTCGCTCGCGTCAGTCGTCACGTGGGAATGTTGTCGTTGGCGCTGGCCACGTGGACAAGGTTGTGGCCCGCGACAGGCTGCTCGCGGGCCACAACGGACATTCTTAGAGGGAAGGGGAATTACCCATGAAGCATTTGGGTACCACTCCGTTGCACCAATCGCAATCCGTCACCTGGACTATTCGAACACCACTAGGGCTGTACACGAGCCGAGTCGAGCCGAGCCAGGCCCAGCTCGAGCTCGAGCTCGAACTTAAACCGAGCCAGCTCGGCTCGGCTCGTTTTTCTGGTCGAGCTGAAAAGTCGAGCTCGAGCTCGGCTCGTAAATGTTCGAGCCGAGCTCGAGCTGGCTCGAGCCAGCTCGTTATATTTTTTTACAAATATTTATTAAATAAAAAACAATAAAATTACACATAATCATGTATATTTTTTTTCTTTTTCTAAGTTATGGTTTATTTATTATGAAAAGTTGGGGTAGATAGGTAGTATGAGCGGGATTTTCAAATTTTGAATTTTAGAATTAGGTTTGGAGCCAAAATATATTAGTTTCATCTATATACTAATTACACATACACAAGCCTGAGTCGAGCCATATGTCGAGCCATCGAGTCGAGCCATCGAGCCGAGCCACGAGCCGAGCCACGAGCTGAACACCTCTGGCTCGAGCTCGGCTCGATTACAAAACGAGCTAGCTCGGCTCGGCTCGAAAACAAAACAAGCCTCTTCGAGCCGAGCTTTTTTCGAGCGAGCCTCGAGCCGCGAGCTTTTTGTACACCCCTAAACACCACCACATGAGAGGCTAAGAACTCTTCTTACCGGCAACACCACCCGTGAAGTATCTGGGAAGCCTTGCATCTCTCTCTCTTTCTCTCTCTCTCTGCACACCATTTTCCAACCCTGGCCTAGAACACCGAAATAGTACCCGGGGCTACATGAAACTCACTACCAGGGTCACTGACGACAATGAACTTGTGGGGTAGTGAGGTACCCAGGGCCATTTCGGGTGACGCCCTGACCCCTTTATGTTTCATTAAAACATATTTTAACATGATAAACTCGTCAATGTGGAAATAGTCATTTGGCAGGGGGAGCTTAAGAAGGGCCCGGAGGTGCCTCGACTTCTTTTTTACTCAGTACGTTGTGTAAATTTTCCTGTTTTTCTCTGAAATTGAGTTTTGGATTATAAAATTTTACAAACCTCACACACTGTATATAACACACATATATCTTTTTTGGCCGATGATCATCAGGGTTCTTTTGACTACAGACGGCTTCTGCTAGCTATTGGTAATTGGCCATCAGTGATACTTCCTATTCCAGTAGTGAAAAAACCGATATTATTATATATATTTTTAAAATTTCAATTAGCTCTTTTATTCTGGTAGTGTAATTGGATGAAAATAAAGTAGGTGAAATAAGAAACTTATTGATCAGTAAAAGGTCGTAACTTTTGACATAATTAACGTGTAAACTTTTACTTTTAGATTTTTATAAAGATATAACACCACACGTGGGAACATAGTTTTAGGGCAACCAAGATCAAACCTAGCTAAAGACTAAGGTTTAGTAGACAAAATTAGCTGCTTTTTCTGACCTACCAACACACGTACATATACACACTTCTGTATCCTGTAAATTATGGGCATGAGACAAGGCCATGTGAATAGTGAAATAACCCAACGGTGGTCCTCCAGGATATTCAAGACTGTTAATTAGGCTTTTGGATGTTGTTTTTGAAAGTTGAAACCCTAACTTTATTTCTAATTTGGAGCATAGGTAACACGATGAGTAGGGCTGCAAACGAACTGAACGAACACGAACATGGTCTTTTCATGTTTGTTTGTTAAGAAAATTATGTGTTCACGAACACTTACCGAACGAGATTTTCTGTTCGTGTTCGTTTGTTAAGAAAACACTCATGTTCGTGTTCGTTTGATAATTTTGTTCATGAACGCACACGAACATAAACAGACATATATTAACTTTTGAATAACATCGAATTCACAAACAAGTGTTCATGAACACAAAGAAGTGTTAATGAACAGAACCAAACACAAACGGACATATATTAACTTTTGAATAACATTGAATTCACATACACTAAGATAAATAAAAATAAAAGAATATAAAAAAATATAAAAATTAAAAACCTTACTAAACTATAGAACACAAACGAACACATTACCGAACGTTCACGAACATAAACGAGCGAACACGAACAAACTTCCCGCCGAATAGTTCATGAACTGTTCGCTGAAAGTTCAGTTCGTTTGCAGCCCTAACGATGAGGGAACAAGCGAACACCTAGGACACTTTCTATTGTCTCCCATGGACGATGCTTTCTCTCCTCGACTCCAAGTCACCCGCGGATATCTTTTTGATAAACGATAGCTCACAGTTTTTTTTTGTTTTTTTTGAACTAACAAATTAATTGTATTTTATAATAAAAAGACAAATTTACAGTAGGATGACAGGAAACAGGCTGCGCCCCAACCCTTTTGAATAGCAAACCCTATATCCTACTTAAAACATAACTTTGGTCCATATGGGTTGAGAAATTGCTATGTACGACTCTCTGCTCTATATCAAGAAACATAACAGCTTCTGAAGCCAAAGAAGTACCACGGTTTTATATTTGAATTCACGTTGAAGTCATGGCGAACTAGGAGCTATTGTTTGTCAAAAGGCATTATTATTGATTTAAGCAAATCACCCACATAACATAATTAAAGGCATGATCTGCAAATTAATACTAGTACTTTGAATCAATTTGAACTCATGATCTTTAGTAAAGATTCTTTACATTTAAATATGGGATGGGACAATATTGTCTTCATTGCCAAAGAGAAGGAGATGGTAGGAAAAACATAAATGAGTTATTTGTTGTTTTTGTACATCCGATGATCCTAAAAGTTTTGTAAAAGTAGCTTGTTTTATAAAAAGTTATAATACCTTTTTTTAAACTGGTGCACGTACAGTTTGGGTACTTCCTTTGAATCAATAGTCTTCCTTTTTTTATATTTTATTTCATTTAACATACACACTACTTTTTTCATATATATATTTAAAATTTTTATCTACATTTCAAAGTATATTTTTTTCTTTCAAATTTGAGTTGTGTTGTCTTGTCTTGTAAATACTAAAAAATATTTTATTTTAAAGAAAACTTAGTTTTTAGTATATATTTTCTACATCATATAAAACCATCTGATTAATTTGTTTATTAGTCCATTATATTGAATAAAAAAGTGGAAATGAATTTTCTACCCAAACTCGACAACACATTATTCTACACTAGAACAAATAACACGAAAGAAACAAAAAAATTACCCTAGAACTAGGCTTAGGTGTTAACATCATTAAGTTTACCTCATTGAAAAAGAAAACCCTAATTATTAATATCATTTACTACCCACCCCACGATTCTAGACATCTAATTAAAGCCACATATAAATTATATTGGGATTTTATTGCAACCACAATTGACCCAACTATATGAATATAAATCGACAGGCTACAAACCAAACTACTAAAAATGTCAAACTATCTTTTCTTTTAATGGTAAATTGGGATACTGACGAACTAATGAAGTATCATTGTGCCACTAACAGAACCACCCGATCAATATCCATCTCAACTAGGTAATAATGTCTAAAATACACCAATTCAGGAGGAAAACCAATAAATCTGAGAAAACCCTTGTGAGAATCAAACCTAAGACCAAATGGTTCCTAAACTTTATCTCAGACAAGATACTACTATCACCCAAACACTTTTAAAATAACTCATAGCTTTTTAGAAAACTCATAAGATAAGGCTATGGGGTGTGGTCACCAACCCCCCATAGCTCCCCCTTCACCCTTTCCCTCCTTTTAATTTACACATACATATAGATATAATATTTTAATGATAAAAATAGATCAGGGCAGACGGGGGTTTGGCACTGATGGCACCGAAATCATAAGGAGGGCCACCTCAACTCACCGATCACCCAACCGATCCCACACCCCTTAGTCTAAGAAGGTGGAAATAAGGAGAGCCAAACACCCTCCTAACAAGCTTATGGTTACAAGTTACAACTAAATCACCAATTGTCCCATTCATTTTGCACTAAGGTTTCACCAATTTTACAGAGATACCATAATCACCCTTTCACTCCGTGCATGCAAACTCAACCTTAGTTTACTTCATGCACTCCACAACGTACAACCCTCTAATGCACACATTCACCTTTTACCCTCCCTATAAATACCACCCTCACATCACATACACCTTCATCACATTATCTTCAACAAAAATGGAAGAAGCCATGAGAACTCTCTCCGGCTTCACACCCTCACCGAATTATTCCGATCTCTTTCAACCACCACCACCATCACCAACAACCACCGTCCACAAACGAACCACCACCACCACCACAAACAAAAGACTCACAAACAAAGACACCACCAACAACAACAATAATAACAATGGTACCACCCTAAGGTACCGTGGCGTCCGCCGCCGTCCGTGGGGCCGTTACGCCGCCGAAATCCGCGACCCACAGTCCAAAGAACGGCGGTGGCTCGGTACTTTCGATACGGCCGAGGAAGCTGCACGTGCTTATGACTGTGCCGCACGTGCCATGAGAGGAACCAAAGCTAGAACAAACTTTGTGTACCCTCCTTTAGAAACTGATCGTAATATTAATCTAAATCTTAACCTTAATCTCATCTACCCGTTTACGTTCAACAAGAGTACTCAATCTCAACCGTTGATGTGTTCTCCTTATGATAACTTCACTGTACCCACGGTTCTCTTTAATAATAATAATAATAATAGTAATAATAATAATAATAATGATAACAATAATAGTGATATTTTCAACTCCGACACTGCTTCAAAGATTTGCACCCTACAAGGGAACATTAATCAAGACGACGTCGTTTACAAGGAGTTCTTCCCATTGGAACCAGAGCGGTCTGGTTTGCTTGATGAAGTGTTAACCGGGTTTTACCCGAAACCCGAGAAGCAATGTTCCAAACCCGAACCTAAACCTAAAGCAAAACCTAATACACAATTACTAGAAACAAACACTTTTGGTTTGTTGTCTACTTCAAGTGGTAATAGTCAACGGGGGCAGTTTGACTTTGAGTATAATTATGTCAATGATGTTGGTGGGTTGCAGTGTTATGGTTATAATAGTTCCGTGGGTGGTCAGGAAAGCATGTTTTGTGACGTTGTTCAGTGCCAAGAGTTTGTTGGGAGCTTGTTTGCAGCTAGACTACAAAATGCTTGAAGATTAATATTAATTTTATGGATGATCCTTTTGTTGAGGAAATTATTATTTTAGGGTTATAATATAAGATAGTTAAGTAGCTTATTTGGATGTTTAGTTATTTATTATGGTAATTGCAGTTTAGACTTTAGATAGCTTTTGTAAGTTACTGTTTTGTGGATATGGAACGTTTACCGGTTTATTTATATTAACTTGTTATTTTATGAATGGATTGGTGTGTTTATGAATCTTTTGATCTTCTTATCATTTGCTTATAACGAACTAGGTACCGGGATTTAACTAAAAGCATTGTTTGATCACCCCACTTTAAGTACATATAGTATAATGTTAATCTGTTGTTTATACCTTTGTTTGATAACAAAATATGGAAAGTGTTATTTTTCACTTTAGAAGACTTTTTTAAGTTTTATGTAATGTTTACGAGGTACAGGCACGGGGTTATTTAATAAAGTACTGGGTTGTTTTAATTGTAACTGCTTAACTATGTAACTGTTTAAGCTATAGTTTCTTTTTTGGAAGGTGAAGTTGTCGTTCGGAGGTGATAGAGTACTTTACATCCGCTCTTGCAGGTTCTGCCCCCACTCACACGCCCATACTATTTAGTCTGAACCAGTTCTACGCTGGAGTGATGGTAGGCATAAAGCTCTCCTTGAAAAATTTCCCAACACCTACCACTTGACAAACTCTCATTGTATATCACTATATCTTAAATATTATATTCTAGTTGAAGTAATTAAACATACTCTCTTGTAATGGTTTACCAATTATAAAAAACAGATAGCGCGCCTTAAGCTAGAAAAGCAAAACATTATTTGAAAACACGATTATATACTATTAATCAATACAAAGATTAACTTATAAAATACATGGTTAAATTATTGAAAATAAATGTCATGGAAGGTTGTGAGAAATATTTGATTCTAGATTATTGTAAACTTGCTTTGCCCTTAAATATTTTTAAAATAAAATTAAAAATATTGATTTGACTATAAATAGCTATAGTAACAGTATTATGTTAGAATTTGCAAGAAAAAGAATTAAAAGGGGCTTTGGAGCAGCACTGCTTCCTAGATATGGGGAGTGTTGATAGTTGGAACATCCTTTTCATAGAATCAAATATCAATTATTTTTAAATTAAAAATGATAAAAAAGTTTGGAAGCTTTTAGTTTTAGATCAACCCCTTTATAGTTTGTACCAATATATGATGATGGTTGATGGAAGAACTTTTTTAATCGCTTTTGTTTCATTCAAAGCTACAAAATACGTACAAACAACTTCAAGGGAATATATAACTGCGCAAGACATATGTTTATTATTTACTATGTAGTCTTGCACATATTAAAAAAAATCAAAATTTCTTCATACATGGCCACTGTTTTTAAATTACAAACTTCATTACACTCATCATTTTAAAATATATCTTTCAATGTATTATGCAAACTCACCACACGATAAGGATATGAAGTTCTACAAAGTACGTCCAATTTAAGTTTGAATCTCATTGACCGCAACGTTTTGAAGTCAACCGTCTTAGCTCAACAATCCATAATCATGAAATGCTAATGAGGTTTATGGGTTTGAAGGTCTTGGGTCAACAACTGAGATTATATTAAAAAAAAAAAACTATTATACGAAAGAAATTAAAAGATAAGGTTAGCCATGCCTTATTTGTTAATCCTATAATGGTGAGTGACACCATTTTTCTCGAGTCATTCAAACCATTACGCCCCATACAACGTATTTTTAGGTTAGTTCGGACATCAAACAATAACCATTAGACTATAAGGAGTGGAGGGGCGGGAAAGAGGGGGATGAAGCGCCATGTGGCACTTGTGGGACCCTTGTGGGGGGGAAAATAATTGTGGGGAGTGGAAGGGGGGAAGAGGGGGGGAAGGAAATAATATTATATTGTGTTAAAGTTAAAAAAAAAATTAAAAAAAAAACTGACCAATAAGAAGCTGCCATGTGTCCCACACATGCCCCCCACGCCGGTGAGCTTTCTCCCGCCCCCCCCCCCCCCCCCCCCCTCTCTTCACGCCACTTCCACGCTGCCTTGCGGCGGTGTTCCCCCCCCCCCCCCCCCCCCCCCCTCCCGCCCCCTCTCCCGCCCCACTCCGCTTAGTCTTACAATTTAGCTTCTTTAACACGTACAAAAGAGGAATAGTATACCGTAAATGGTATCAACTTTCTATTATAATTCATTTCACAATATCACATTAATAACATGGGGGAATTCGTAAACAAATAAATACATGAGATATTATTTTTAAATTTTAATAATATTAAATTCCGGTCTCATGGTACATGCTAAACCGCATTATTTTGTCTGACAAATAATATTTCTATTGGACCATTAAATTTTGAAGTAGAGAGGAGGATTGGCCATTGTAGATTATTGCACGATTAAAAAGCCTATGAATTGCCGATGATCCATAGCTCAGGTGGTGAGGTGGGAGGGTTTACTACCTTCTTCAGAAGGTTCCTGTCCGAAAGAGGTCTGGAGTTCGAATCCTGTTGAGGAGCGAGTCGTGGCACTGCTCCAACCTGGCTTAAATGCCAACCACGAGGATCGAACCCGGGCCAATGGAAGATGTTAGTGGTCAAAGACCACTGTGCTAAGCCGATAAAAAAAAGGCTATGAATTATTCTCATCAAAATTAAAAGGGCTACTAATGAAGTGTCATGATTAATCTCAGAGCCCATTGGGTTTCAATCCAGAAAAGGCAGAAGTATAGAGGCCCATCATACGATCAATGGGTTTGCACTTTGCACAGAAGATCCAAATTTTAACGGTGTTAATTTTTGTATACTGGTTTTCATCTAATCTATATTCTATACTAGGTTACTTAAGGGGCTGGTTGGTAAACCTTTTAATGAGGCTCTGAACCATTTAACGCTAAATGATTCTATTGGGTTAATCTTGATATGTTGAGTAAAATTCAGATAGTCGGATATGGGTTGAAGCTATGGATTCGGGCCAACAACAGACTGGGTTTGAATAGGTCCTTAAACAACCAACAGGTTAATGAAGAATTGGCCTAACTATTGACCGATTTTGTTGGTAGTGAAGTTGAGGTGAAATAAACTTTGAAAGCTAAGTTTGTTGCATGAAAGTAGGAGTACGTGGTCTATTATTTCGCATGTAGTTTGTTTGTTCTATATATTATAAATAGAGACTAGTAGTAGGTTTGCAATTGTATCCTTAGTTTTATTAATTACAGTGACTTTCGTATACATATTGGCGTGAGTAGTGTGTGTATTGTGTGTGAGGTTTGAGGCATGAACCAACAAATTCAGCATTCAGCGTGTTTGTTTCAGCTTCTTCTGAATAGAATGATTAAGACTAAACCATTAAGACTTGGGATGTAGCTGAACCATTAAGCGCTAAATTAAGCTGAACCTTAACGAGGTTCTCCTACCAATATGGGACTAGAAAACTAACCATTAAGATGTCCAACTTAATGATTCATCACTTAATCAACCTAACAACCCCTTACTGGTTATATATAGAGTTGCACAAATCGGGTTTTTAGATACCTGGTTCCGGGTATGATCGGGTATTGAGAGAAACCAGGTAGGGTTCAGGTACGGGTATTGAAAAGAAAGACGATACCCTGTATATGTACCCGTGCAGGGTGTGATCGGGTTAGGGTATAACCGGATATTGAAACCGGGTATGAGTGCTGATATTACTACCCGGTTTACAAAAATGAGTCTTACTGTATTTATTATTTTACACAAAACTAAATTCGTTTAAAACTTAAATGTGGTTTGTAATTTGTATAATTAAAATAAATTACAATAACATAAATTCACTTAAGCACAAACTATTTCCTATATAATATGCATTTTTAATGGAGTTAAATATAAAAGTTGTAAAGTAAACATAAAAATATACTCTAAAAATTCGGGTATTATGTCGGATATTAAAAAAACTGGTATCAGGTATAGGGTATAACCGGTTCCTGGTATTTTCGGGTATAAATCGGGTACGGTTTCAGGTACGGGCGGGTTCGGTTCCGGGTATAAAATACATGGTTACTAAAATAACCAGTTCTGATTGTTTTTCACTGGTCTGGTTCTGGGTCCGATTTTCTTTGTACGTCTCCCATATACCCGTGTACGAGTTCAACAATTTAAATTACGTAATTCCTTACTCTATAGATAGAAACATAAATAATATTACATATTACATTAAATATGAACAAAGTTAAACTACAATTATATTTCATAAACTTATAAATAATTAATAAATATCTAAATATTTCCTTTTATACATCATCAGGTTTTTATTCGTAACACTATTATCTCTATCTAAACTATCTAAACGAGCTGAACCTTAGGGTGTGTCTGGTTCGCGAAATTGTTTAGAATTGGAATTTGTGAATGAATTGGAATTGGAGTGAATTGGATTTGGAATTCAAACATTCCAAAAGGAATTGGAAATTGTTGGAATTGTCTTATCAAATCCTATATTATTGTGTTTGGTTGGTTAATAAATTGGAATCTATCACCCTTGCCCCCACGACCCGCATCGTTGTGACTCGTACCGACCCGAACCGTTTCGCCCCGTACCGTTTCGACCAGTACCGTTTTGACCCGAACTGTTGATACCTCTATCGTTTCGACCTGCACCGTTTCGACCTGTACCGGTCGAAAACGGTACCGGTCGAAACTGGTACGGTCCGAAACGGTTCGGTGTGAAACGATACAGGTCTAAACAATACCGGTCGAAACGGTATCAGTCGAAACTGGTCCGAAACGGTACCGGTCGAAACTGGTACGGTCCGAAACGTTACGGGCGAAAAGGTACAGGTCGAAACGGTATCGGGCGAAACTGGTCCGAAACGGTACCGGTCGAAAATGGTACGGTCCGAAATGGTTCGGTCTGAAACGATACCGGTCGAAACTGGTCCGAAACGGTACCGGTCGAAACTGGTACGGTCCGAAACAGTTCGGTCTGAAACGTTACGGGCGAAACGGTACAGGTCGAAACGATACCGGTCGAAACGGTATCGGTCGAAACTGGTCCGAAACGGTTTGGTCCAAAACGGTACTAGTCGAAACTGGTACGGTCCGAAACGGTTCGGTCTGAAACGGTTCGGTCTGAAACGGTACCAGTCGAAACTGGTACGGTCCGAAACGGTACCGGTCGAAACTGGTACGGTACGGTCCGAAACGGTACCGGTCAAAACTGGTACGGTCCGAAACGGTTCGGGTCGAAACGTTACCGGTCGAAACTGGTACGGTACGAAACGGTTCGGGTCGAAATGGTGCCGGTCGAAACTGGTACTGTACGAAACGGTTCGGGTCGAAACTGGTCCGAAACGGTTTGGTCCAAAACGGTACTAGTCGAAACTGGTACGGTCTGAAACGGTTCGGTCTGAAACGGTACCAGTCAAAACTGGTACGGTCCGAAACGGTACTGGTCGAAACTGGTACGGTACAAAACGGTTCGGGTCGAAACGTTACCGGTCGAAACTGGTACGGTACGAAACGGTTCGGGTCGAAACGTTACCGGTCGAAACTGGTACGGTACGAAACGGTTCGGGTCGAAATGGTGCCGGTCGAAACTGGTACTATACGAAACGGTTCGGGTCGAAACGGTACCGGTCGAAACTGGTACGGTTCGAATTGGTTCGGATCTAAGCGGTTCGTGTTGAAATGGTACGGTTCGAATCAGTTCTGGTCAAAATGATGCCAACCGTTCGAAGATTACAATAAATTGACTTGAATTCCTTCTAATATTGGAAGGATTTTGAATTCCCTTAGGTAAGGGAATTTGAAGGAATTCATACCAAATTCCCATTCCAATTCCTTTGTCAACCAAACACACAAGATTGGAATTGAAATTCCAATTCCAACAAATTCAATGAACCAAACACCTAAAGAGTTGGAATTCAAATTCCAATTGAATTGAATTCCATTCAATTCATGCGAACCGAACGCACCCTTAATGATTACATTTTCCAAGCTGAAGATGGAAAATTCTTGCTTGTACTTTTCTTGCAGCGCAAATCAGTATCTTTTTAAAACAATTCGTTTGACCCGTTAGTTGAAGCAACCCACATGTTTTGCCAGACTTATTTGAATGCGTTAGAAAAAAAGAATATGTTTTGCCAGACTTATTTGAATGGCTAAACGTACCGAAATAAAAAGTTGGCTTCAACTGGAATAGATGGTTGTAAAACCCAAAGGAGGCCGGTGATGGAATTAGAGGAATCGATTCTACGACACTTTTAGTGTTTGGTTACAATTAAACCACCATGACAATAATTTGGCCATGTGAGTTGGTGGGATGCTTTTAATTTTCTTATTTGTTGCAAGATATTTTTCAAACAAAATAAATGAAATGTTTTAGGTTTGTTCAAACATATATGACAACACATAGAGTGTTAGCTAGTTCGTATAAACTTTTGAGTCAAGTATTAGTTTAAGGTAGCTCACGCGTTCATTTACACCAAACAGACCACTCTGAAGTTTTAAAATGTGATATAGCATGTATATATTGGTGGTTTGATACTAATTTATTTAAACTTACACATATATACAACATTGTCAAGATTATAGTAAAACATTGAGTTAATTAACCATGTGATTACAAGTTCAGCTTTCAACTCGGATCATACATGTTGGTCCGAGTTGGCTTAGTTCGTATTACTATTGAATATTGATTGGAATCCACGTTAATGTTATCTCAAACTCGAAATGGTTCTTGCAGAACATAATAAATTCAAATTTTGTAAATACAATAATCAATTAAAACTTTTTGTCATAATAAAGTGAAGCCAGCCACTATATCATTTGAAATATATAAAACCATTATGTAACACAACTCACTTAAATAAACACTTACCGTCTTACCCTTTATTTTTCATTCTTGGTATTTCACAATTAACAAATAATAAAAGATAAAACTATATACCCTCTCATGTTCATAAGATTCTTTGCTTCCTATTATTTATTTAATATATTAAATAAATAAAAATTAGTGGCATATTCCACAGTTTTATTTAATTATATCCAAGAAAACTCAAATCATTCTATCTTTTTGAAACATAAAGTAATATCCATATCTTTTAAAATAACATATACTTTATACAATAATAGATTCTATCATTAAATTCACGAATCGCTAAACAAGGGCCTGTTTGGTTGATTAAGCGCTACTAAATGGTTAAGATGTCTGAATAGTTAAGTGCTGAATCATTAAGTTGGACCTCTTAATGGTTAGTTTTCTTGCCCCACATTGGTAGAAGAGTCTCCTTAAGAACCAGCCTAGTTCAGTGCTTAATAGTTTAGCAACATCCCAAATCTTAATGGTTCGGCCTTAACCATTTCATTCAGAAGCTGAAACAAACGCACTGAATGATAAATCATTCAGCACTGAATGGTTCAGAGCCTCATTAAAAAACTTACCATCTTAGATAAAATATAGCTTATGCGAACGTTAAAAATAAAGTTAAAACAAAGATGTGAAAAACATGTCATCCTTCTTTTAGAAAAGTTAATGAAAACTTCTTGTCTGGTATGGAACAAAGACTTAGGGGCTGTTTGGTTGATTAAGTGCTGAATCATTAAGATGGTCTGAATGGTTAAGAGGCTCTGAATGGTTAAGAGCTGAATCATTCAGCATCCATTATTAGCTTAATGGTTCAGCACTTAATCATTCCATTCAGATGCTGAAACAAACAGTCTGAATGCTGAATGATTCAGACCTGAATGGTTAAGAGGCTGATTAAGAGGCTACCAAACAGCCCCTTACTCTCTAAGCTATTTGAAGATGGAAGAGACTAAAGTAGTGGTTTAACTTATAGAAAATAAGAATAACAAGTATACGTACGTTATCTCATGTTCATAAGATTCTAAGATTTTTTAATATTACGTTTGGATAATCATAAATATTTGCAAGGGATTAAATAACCCTTTTCCCTTCCCTCAAATGGAACATATAATCCTATGTATTAGGATAAAGTTTAAATAAAGGAGTAATGGATTTAAATAATCCAAATTATTGGCCTTTAACCGCTGTCGGTCTCAACTACGAAAATAACCACTAGCGGTCCCACATTTCGACATATTGGCCACCAACAAACCCAAATTAACTGAGGTCTAACTCCGTTAGTATGATGTTGATGTGACATGCTTGGGTGTCAATTTGATTGACACATTTTCTTAAACGTCATGGCTGCACGCCCACATTTTCGATTGACACACTTCTATAGCCAATATAACGAAAAAAAACAATATGGTATATTAAGAGCTTGATGTCTCTAGATATCCAAAATATTTAGTAATCGATGTTACCAACTGTCTTCGAGGGGCATAATGACAGTAGATTTGGAACCAAAAGCGATTAGCAGTGACAATTGAATAAGTTTCTTCGGCTTGAGAGATGATTAAAATCTTGTAAGGTACATGTATAAATGGTTAATAGGAGTATATTGGGATTAACGTTCTAAAAAAAATTGTTGTCGCCAACTAACATCAAGAACCTGATGTCTCTAGATATCCAAAATACCTAGCCTCTAAGACTAAGGGGTGTGGAGCTCGAGGAAGCTTCGGGGAGATGAGGCGGACACCCTCCCCCTCGGGAACACCGCCCCCCCTTCCCCCTTCGGTGCCAACGGTGAAATCTTCCCGTTCTCCCCGATCTATATAATATTATTATTATTTTTTTGTCTTTTCTTCTAGTAATATTATATATACATATATTTTGTCTTTTTCCCCTATAAAAAATATTAAAATAAAGAAAAGGGGAAGGGGAAAGAAGGGGGAACAATTTCCCTGGTTTGGGGGAGGGGAAGGGGAAAGATGACGTGGCGCTGATGTAGAGAAGGTGGAGGAAAGGAGGAAGGTGACCATACCCCATAGTCTAAGCCTCACAAAAGTGTAGCAACAAAGGCCAACAGTCCATGACCAAGAGGGAAGACATTATCTTAGTTGAAACTATAAGTTACCAAACAATGTGCACATGCACATGCCAAACGACAACCTGCAAGACATTTAAGGCTCTAACAACAATCGTAATATATATCAATAGCAACACATTTAGAGCACATGTATCACCCAAGAATGAATCAACTAGAAGAAAAAAAAAAAAAAGCATTTTCTTGGTAAAGAGTTAAAATAACTGATAATGAAAAGTGCTCTCACCCAGGGTCGGCTCAATGTTTTCGGAGGCCCAAAGCGAACGAAAAAATAACACATGAGGTGTTGAATCAATCTTGTTTACTCTTGGAATATCATATAACCGTGCCATGACTCGAAATTTCGAATATCAAACTAATAGACTATTACAACAATTAAAATAAAATAAAGTATTACCATGTAATGTTAGGAGTAAGACATATAAACAACCATAATGATTAGCTACTATCATGTAAAAAAAAACAGAAAAAAACAACCTAAAAGATAATCTAAAATTTTTAATTTTTTAAATGTTATTACTTAATAAAAAATAATATAAAAATAACCAAAAAACTAACCTATAGCGGTTCAAACCGGTATACCGGATTTTGTCGGCGGTATAAAATTGATACAGTTTCTCATATTTTATTTCTCAGAGTGTTTCGTACTAGATTTTTATCCAAAAATGGCAATACCGATACAACCGGCTGGTATTTATCGTTTCTAAAACTCGGAATTAAGATTATAAGAAAAAACAAAAAGTGATAAAACAAAAACAAAAACCAATTATAATTCTAAGGGCAATTTTGTCAATTCCCAAATATATAGATACAAGGTTTGTATCTATAAATGCATACATTAGAAGAGGGTGTGGGGTAGAAGACAAAAGAAACAGCTTCTTTCCTTGTAGAGCCTGTATTCTTTCATTCATAACACACACAACACACACATATATATGAATAATATATATAGAGAGAGAGACAGAGTTGAAGAATACCTCAAGATAGCCTATTAATCTCTCTTTGGTAATCAAGTCTTCAACTTTATCTCATTTTCTTGATTTGGAGGTGACCCATCAAAGCTTAATAATATCTGGGAATATTAGGGTTTCAAACATGATTATATTATCAAAATTTCTGGACAATCTTTATTTAATGGCAGAAGGTGGCTCTCATTATTGTTCCAAAAAGTCTGATGATATTTGTCATCAGGTAATTTCATCCCCCCTCTTTTTTCTTAGAATTTAAATTATTAATTGTTTTATATGCATTTTAATTTATATTTTATACCCTAATTTAGTCAAAATTAGATTCTTTCTGTCTTGCATTTACTGTAAATTTTGTTGAAGAATCAAAAGCAGTAAAAATATAGTTTTTATTATTATTATTATTATTATTATTATTATTATTATTATTATTATTATTATTATTATTATTATTATCAAGTAATCTATTATGAACATATGCTGTGCAGCTATTTGGAACTGAATAAACTTAGTCTAATTTAAGCCTAAAGACAGAAAGCTAGAGTCATTGAGTTGTTTTTTTTTTTTTAATCATTAGAAAACTACAGTAGAGTGTTAGGTAAACGGGCAACAAGTTTAGTAAATTATCTTAGCAAAATTGTACCATTGGTTTGCAGGATACAGGAAAATTGTTAACAATGTCAAGAGTACGCTGCATTCTTCGTGGGCTCGATTTGAAAGTATTCGTTTTTCTTTTCGTTTTGGTCCCAACTGTTTTTCTTGGTTTATATGTTCATGGGCAAAAAATCTCATACTTTTTACGCCCCTTATGGGAATCGCCACCAAAGCCGTTTCAAGAAATCCCACATTATTACCACGAAAATGTGTCGATGCAGAATCTTTGCAGGCTTCATGGTTGGAGGACGCGTGAGTTCCCAAGGCGTGTTTTTGATGCGGTTTTGTTTAGCAATGAAGTTGACCTTCTTACGATAAGATGGCATGAATTGTATCCTTTTGTTACCGAGTTTGTGCTCCTTGAATCAAACTCAACTTTCACTGGTTTGCCTAAGCCTTTGGTTTTTAAAAGTCAACGTGAAAAGTTTAAATTCGTGGAGCCGAGATTGACTTATGGGAAGATTCCTGGAAGGTCGCGGAAAGGGGAGAACCCGTTTGTCGAGGAAGCGTATCAAAGACTTGCGTTGGATTATCTTTTAAGGAAAGCCGGGATTCAAGATGATGATTTGTTAATCATGTCGGATATTGATGAAATACCTAGTAGACATACGATTAATCTCTTAAGATGGTGTGATGACATACCCCCTATTCTTCATCTTCGGTTAAAGAATTACTTATATTCGTTCGAGTTTTTTCTTGATAATAATAGTTGGAGGGCGTCGGTTCATAGGTATCAATCCGGAAAGACAAGGTACGCTCATTACCGCCAGTCAGACGTTGTTTTGGCGGATGCAGGGTGGCATTGTAGCTTTTGCTTCCGTCACATTAGCGAGTTTGTTTTCAAGATGAAAGCTTATAGCCATGTTGATAGAGTAAGGTTTAACAAATTCTTGAACCCAAAAAGGGTACAAAAAGTGATTTGCAAAGGTGCCGATCTCTTTGATATGTTACCAGAAGAATACACGTTTAAGGAAATTATCGCGAAGATGGGACCCATCCCGCATTCATATTCAGCTGTTCATCTTCCGGTTCATCTCCTAGAAAACGCAGACAAGTACAGGTTTCTTTTACCAGGAAACTGTGTTAGAGAAGGTGCATAATCTAATCTACAAAATTTAATATCAAGATTGCTGTGTTTTGATGTAAAAGTTTGGATCTTTGAAGTTTCCATACAAAACCCATATCAGGATTGACCAAAGTTAGTTGACCCGCGTCTTCATCCAGCGGTACTGCATCACTCTTTCATAAACGTTCGATATATGGGGCGATAGTGTACATAATCTTTTCGAGTTTTCTTCGAATCTGGGATATACATTTTCAAGATCATCAATGTAATTGAAAAAAGTTTGAGATCTTGACACTTTTATTTTAAATATTTATTAATTCAATTTATGTTACATATTTAACTCATGATTTGTAGCTTAGGGTTTGTCTGCTGATAATATCTTTGCAGAGTGATGTTCTTTGTTTTATATAATGTCAACTACTTCTGTATACAGCTGTGAATATTAATAATAAAACATTGAAACTGCCAAAGACAGAATGGTTATTGTTTGAGGTTGGCATGATGTCCTACATATACAGCTGCTATATTTGTTGTTAAAGAAATCATATATTGACAGCAGGCATAGATATTGTTCTAGATTCCTTGTTCATGGCTCATGGTTTGGTATTGGGTCAATCATTGAATGTATTTGTTATCAAATATTGGGTGGAAGTTGCACTAATTTTAGCGTTATTTTACTAATTTCGTGAAAATAACGCTAAAAACGACGGATGGTTAATCATGCATCATGTGGTGGCGTTGATAGCCAAAAGACAAGGGATTACATGCACCAATCGGGCTTGTCCGATTGCTAAGTGTTATGTGCCTTATATCAAAGGCTTGATACAAAACCACTATCGAGCCGATGGTCTTACTGGAAGCAGCCTCTCTATTCCCACAGGGTAGAGGTAAGGCTGTCTACATCTTCCCCTCCTCAGACCCTATCTTAGCTTTGCTATTGGTGGGATTAACTGAGTATGATGATGATGTTATCAAATATTGGGTATGTTTGGTCCATATTAACCCGAAAGGTTAAGGACTTTTTTAGGTTTCGCGCGTTATCGAAGCAAATCAAAGCCGCCTATCTTGAAACGATTCAAAGGTTGACAAAATGTATTCATAACGAATAATCGTTTTTCATATATTTTAAGTTGAGTTGCAAGAACCTTCGTAAACCTGCATAAAAATGTGCGCTTGATGTCGTGAAGCATAACCTCGTCTATATCCCATCAACCAACCACTCGCAACTAAGCATCAAGATATATCATATATACACGGTTCAACCACCCATCACCGCCACAGTTACGATGAGTTCTCTAAAAAGAAACATAAAGAAACTTTGTATACAGTAAACATTTGCCTCTAAAATCATATACCGTGTGATCCATAAGAACTAAACATACTAATAACCTCTAAAACACTATTGAATTCTGTCGGCTGTCACCCAATTCGCTTCATGATCCATAGATCCAACGCCAACTGACTTATAATAATCCTTTTCTGCATTCGCTACACGTTCTTGAAACATTTTCCACTCGTTTTTACACCTGTCTCTCACCTGTCAACAAAAAGATTTGACCACAAAACATTTTTACAAAACGGCCGGTGTATGTATTTACTTGTATGTGATTAAAAAGATATTCATATCATACCCCTGGAGTTTTGCCACTCTCTTCGTTGCCCTATAAACAAAACACGAAAGATTAGAGCGCAATAGTACCCTCCAAACAATCTTACAAGGGCAATTAGGGGAATATGCTTTATTACCTGGTTTCCGAGTGAAGGTATGCCTTGATGAACAATCCATTGTGCGTCTACAACTCCAATTCTTTCGTATGCAGGCTATATTATTGAAAATGGAAAGGACACTCTTATTAATATCTCGACGTTTCTTGAAAGACAAGCAACAAGGAATTTAGAGGCGGCGGTTTCAACTCGTTACCTTATGAGTCTATTTGGGTTATGTCTTTATGTCTTGGGTTTAAAAAACGTGAAGCGCAAAAAAGCGACGAAGTCTAAAACCGAGGCGTAAAGCGCAAAAGCGGTGGGCTTTTCGTACGTGAGGCGCACGGCGATTATATAATTTTTTATATATCCTATAATCCTATAGGTTTTAGCATCCTTTACCCAAAATATAGATATAAAGAAGGTTTATATATGATTTAACTTAAATGTGCAACCTTTCTAGCTAAAGGTATAACACTTTGAAACACAAAAAAAAAACCAAAAGCGCGCGCTTCAGTGGGCTTCCCCCCCCCCCCCCCCCAAAAAGCGCGCTTTTCTTGCGCTTTGTGTACACTGTGTGCCTTATATCACACAAGGCGCAGGGCTTTGCGCCTCATGTCGCCTCGCGTGCGCGCTTTTAAAACCAGGCTTTATGTCTATCATAACAAGTAAAAAGGTAATTTGGCAAACTGGTTGAAAGTCACCAAAGCGTAATTATAATGAATAAAACCTCCTAACCAGTTTAATCGAAAAACACACTATTTTGGAAATAGCATAAGTGTTTTATATCATATTTGACACACTAATGTTCAGTAAAAAAATATACTAAGTAAAAAAAATAGACAAAATATTTCGGGTCAACCCTGAAAACAAACGAAAAAAAATTCCACTTTTAGCATAATTTATGATAAATGATGATGTGAAAGTGTTTATACCTCGATACATTTTCGCAGGGCGAAGTCAAGACCCCATCCATGAACCAGATCATTCTACATTTATAACCAGTTGAAGCATTAAATTAGTGAAATAAAAGGGAAGATTTTTAGTACTAGAATCATAGCGTATGGCCATATGCAATACCTGAATTAAATGCCACACACAACGCCAAGCCTCTCGAGAAAATACAGGAGCCATAATCTCCACAAATCTGTACCCATAACCAGTAATTACTAATTAGTACAGATCAAAATGTTTCTTACATTTAAAAGACCAACACAAAATCGTAGTAATTTCAGTGGAATCAATATTGAATACAGGTGTCGAAAACGAAAAGGGTACATTGTGTAACGGGTCAAAACATGCCATCTAAATAAGGGTCAACACGGTCGGGTCGGGCTGGGTTGACCCACCAATGATTTTTGTACACTGTATTTTTAAAATAAATAAGCACACGGATGCCGATACGCTTTGTGCAGCTTTCAAACCATTGGACCCTGTTCACTTTTTGCATATGTTTTTAGTTTTATCTTTGCTTTCTAATTCCATATTAGTTCACTTGACTCCGAAAGTCAAAGCTGAATGTAAAAAGTCTAGATTATATTAAATTTGTTCATACGCTGCGCATGGAGGAAGATGTCGGTCATTGCACCAACCCGGTTTCTCCTCAGCCTCCCTAACAAAATGAAACAACAAACATAAAAAAATTACTTAGCTAATTTATAAAACATTCAGATGCACACATAAGGTTTCATTTATAACATGTACGCAGATGGTCAAAGTGTTGACTTACTTATGGACTTCAAGATCTGCTCGTCTCATAGTCATCTGCCAAGTCAAACCCTTACTACTCGGATCCAAACCAGGCTGCGATATCTCTAATTTGTGCTTCCTCACAAGTTTAATGTATCTGAAACGTTAATATTATTATTCAAATAAGATGACAAAGTCAAAGTAAAAAATTGACTAATCGAAAAGTTTCGTAGACACGCACTCTTCAGCATCGAAATTCTCAACTCCTAGATCTTCATCCCATATGAATATGTACTCGTATGGTGCAATAATGTCAGGATGCAGAAATCTTTTTGCATACCACCTTTAAAATCAACAAAACTAAAAGATAAGGCAAATAAACCATGTGAACATTACAAATAACATAGTATATATTGACTTAGTTTCTTTACCATTTTGTTTGCTTCGGAACACTTATGTGAATGGCTCGTTTTGACCATTCGAATTCATCCCATTCAGTTGTCCGACCATCGTAATGGAACAAAAGGATTGTAAAGTTGTCTGAAAACTATAGAATCAACACCGTTAGAGGCGGAAATAAAGCGTGGAAGAGTGGCGGAGATAACGAGAGAAAGGTTACCTTTTTGACTGTTTGGTCAATGTTCTCTTTCTGATTATAACCGACAGTGAAAGTTACAAGATACTTTGGTTTTAGTGTTAGGTCCTGCAAACCAGAAGGCAATTAGATATTTAATATTTTAACAAAGTCTCCACGAAAGTCAAACCAAACAGCGCGTCTTGACCATATATATGCTGACCTCACTAGGTCTTCCGTATACTCTTCTAGGATAAAAGTCTGATTCAGAAGCAATTATAGCTGGAGGTAGTCTTTCTGCACCCCGAGGGTTAGTTGAGACGAAAATCTGCATAATATTCACAAATTATCAATAAACTTCATCTTATACATTATAATTATATATTAAGTTATTAATGATGTTATGATTTATATCATGAAATGTATAACATTATGCAAAAGCCCAAAGCTATACGTGACACACCGGGTGGTTGCACAACTGGTAAAAGATTTAAAGCATGTCAAAACGGGTCAAGTTGGGTTGGGACGCCAACAGCCAATTCTTTTCTTAATTTCATAAACGGCATATATGTTAAATACCACGATTGCACATTGCCAGATAACTTGCTTAGAATACTAAGTTTTAACCAACTTTCTGAAAGCTATAAACAACATTACCTCTGAAGGATCATCAAGTTTTTGAGCTTCGGTTGAGACGTTGTCCCTCGTGACAGAAATCACATTTAATATGGTTTGTGTAGATTGGCCCGAATATGAGTCACCGAGGAATGTATCAATTGAAGGTACAAGTTTGAGCTATCAAATTTTGCATGAAATCAATGGCGTTAACATGATGATCGAATTCAAATATGTTATAAACAATTCTAGTTATCATCAATCTTGTCAACACAAAGTAAATTATTCTTTCAAGTTAAATATAACTACTTTGACTCTCAAAAGTCAAATGTGGACATTTTTTAAATAAAGGTTCAAAGACGTCTACTTATCAATACTGTCTACACAAACTATATAATTCTTGACAACATTAAAGTCAAATGTAAGTACTTCAAATCCCAAAAGTCAAATGCAGGCGTATTTTGGGATATAGAAAGAAATAAGTACTGTTGGAAGTGAGAAAACGGATACGATCAAAGTTTAAAAGAACGAAAACGAGCCTCGAAGCGTTTTCGCTTCGCCTCATGAGGCGTAAGCCTCGAGGACGAACCGAGGCGTAAGCTCGAGGCGCAGTCAAAAAATAAATATAAAAATTATGTGTCTATAAAAAAGAAATTACTTGACCTAGAAAAGTCTAAAACATCAAAAATAAAATAATTGACCCAAAAAAGTCTAGAACACCAAAAAAAAAAACACATCAAAAACACCCTAAACCACCTGAGGCGCACCCGAGGCACACATTTTCTTAGCGCCTCAGCCCTTAGAGGCGTATGTACAATCTGAACCCCATGAGGCGCGCCTCAGACTCGTTTTCTTAGAGTTTCGCCTCGAAACCATGGATACGATAAATATGTTTACATTCAATCTAGTTATAAATGTGGTCTTATTAGGGACTCAAATATAACTACTTTAACTTTCAAAGTCATAGGTTGACTTTTTTGGGATACGTAAGAAATAAGTACCCTTGGTGGTGAAAAAATTGAAAAGATAAATATGTTACATAGAACTCAATATAGTTATCAATATTGTCTACGGACAGTGAGCGATACATGATAATTTTGAAGTGAGATATGACTACTTCGACTATCTAAAATCAAATGCATACTTTTTTGGGATATACATTAGAACATGTTTCTGTTGAATATGTACCTTTGATGGTGCAAAAGCAGGAAATGATACGCCAATGTAGAAGCCAAAAACGATACCAACTGCGATTGTTACAATAGCCTTCATAGATTCGTTTGGTTTTCTGAAAATTGCATCATGACCAAAGAAGAAACACATGATGATGTTCATCAGCGAATTCTTTTAGCATAAACTGAAGGGAGGAAAAGAAACAAACCTACGAATAGAGCTTCCTCTTCTTTTATATTCATCAATTTTCATGGTGTCAGGACAACTTAAACTACAAACTCGGCTTGCATTCTACGGTAAAACCCAAGCATTTTATCAAGAAATGACAAAAAGACAGCTTACATCGGCGGAATAAGTCAACAAGATGTGTGTATACACCTAAACAACACTCAGGAAACTTTTTTGAAAGTAAAAAAAAAAAAAAAAAAGATTTTCAATTCATACAATAAATCAACAACAAAAAGACAACTAATGGTACTTTTAGGATCAAATATCGGACCAAAGTTTATCGCTTTTCGTTACAATTCTCTCATTAAAACACCATGAACAATTTGACCCAATTTCTTATTTCATAATGCCCTCTTTTCAGCCAATTTCATTTCATAAACAATTTGACCAAATTTCACACAAAAAGAAACCAACTTAAGATGCCCACAAGACATAATGCATCCCCCCCCCCCCCCCCCCCCCCCCCCCCCCCCCCCTTAACTTTTTACATAGACAACTGAATATACAATTTGCATATCAAGATTATAATGTTCCCCTATACCCAGAAATGACCAGAATCAACATAAAATATGAACCACAAATAAATAAACATATCAGGAACCCTAGTTCTTGGATTAAATAAATAAATAAATAAAAATCTATTTGCTTACATTTAATTCAAAGAATTACCATCCATAAAACACATAAAACTCCTTCCTGCATAACACATCACTAGTTTCATTTCATTCACTGAATCACTTGTAATTGGTTGTCTTTGGTTTAATGAAATATTATTTAAAAAAAAAAAAAAAAACTAATACAGCACAAAACACTCATAATTCACACAAAAGTAAGCAACTTTTACATTAAAGATTACCTGAAACCTGCTTTTAAGGACAAACCCACAAATATTTTGACAAAACCTATGTGGGTTTAAGAGCTTTTATCTTAAAGATTCCTTGGATCAAAAGGGTCAGTCTAAAAATGTGATCTTGAGCAAAGAAAAGATAATTTTGGGTGTCAAAGATTCTGTGTTCTAAAATGAACTTGTGTGCTGCTTGGTGGTGGTGGTGAATGATGATGACAATATTATTATTATCTTTTTTTTTCCTCCTCACTATATTAAAAGATAACAATAATAATTTAGACGACTTTATTTATAAATCAAGGTCTATTTGTCGTTAGATATATTTACAAGTTATTTGGCCTTCCGATATTAACTTTCTTTTTGGATCATATTGTGAAGAGTGTATGATTTTGTCAAATAAAGATGAGTAGGACCTTTATATTTCGTTAAGTTGTAATCTTGACTAGATCTCGATCTTCGACTTGAATTATTACAATAAAATAATACTTTTTGGATACTTTCTTTTTTAAATGTACAAATTAAAATCTATTAATGTATAAACTGATTGAATAGTAACTCCAAATGAACAGTGAATTACAAGCATATGTTAAATACAATTAGATCGGAATCTGATTAAGATGTTATTCGTATGGTGTAGTGGTCAGGTGGTTGTTGTCTCGGCGAGAGGGATCAGGATCGAATCCTGTATTATACCCCGGTTTTGTTGTTTTTTTTGCTGTTGACCTGGTTTGACTGGGACACGTGGCATATGGTGGATATGCACATCTGGTTTCCACTATATGTTTATAATTTTTTTTAAATCAGATTTGTCTCAGTCCACACAAATAAAACACACATGTCGCCGGTTATAATCTTGCCACCAGATTCGTCGCCTCCATCGCCGCCGCTATCATCAATCGAACCCACCTTGGTCACCGGACAACCCCCATAACTGAACCCACCTTGGTCACCGGAGACTTTTATCGATCCCGTCGGAATCCCTGAGGCTCATCAGAATCTCAGCTGTAAACCACCATCACGAGCCATCGTTGAGGCCCCCTCTGTCTCCTTTTCGGTACTGTTACTCTCTCTCTCTCTATCTCTCTCTCTCTCTCTCTCTCTCTCTCTCTTTATAATATCGTTAGGTAAGGGGTGGGTGTGCGTTTCCATTGGCCGGAGCTTCGGCTAGATCGCCGGAGACCCACCGGTATATTGATGACAGGGTGTTAGTCTCCTTGAGTATTCATCCCACCCTTAGATGTCATCATCTCTAACCCAACATGTTATATCACTTCACCCTAAATTATTCAAGACGTGGCAGCTACATGGGATAAGTTTCTTTACATCAATGTAACTCATTTATGTGTCAGTTGAGTCATATGTTTTGTGTTCTCCTCACATGCTTTGTAAAATTTGAATGGTTGATATGATCTATCCATCACCGTTTGTTTTGTCTTTATTTATATCCCAACTAGATTACTACACATGTAAATAATTTTGGCTATAGTCAATTACTAAATTAGGAAAATGAGCAGCGTATTCATGTGGAAAAAAATTAATTTTGAGAGGATTTCACATGGAGATACAGTACCCTCGAGGAGGAGTATGAATAGCTATATCTTTTTTTTTTTATTGTTGATTGAATGGTTTGTATATATTTATTTTGATTGTGTGGTTTGTTTTGATGAATTGGTTTGCAGATAGGAGTGCGGGACAGATAGGTGGACTTAGCGGTGGTTCGGTTGCGAAAAATCTCCGTGTGTTTTGATACACCGTAAGCATCCTGCGATAATGTGTGGTAGTAGCTATTGATTAATATTATTATTATTTTTGCACACTTAATGGCTTTGTTTGATCAAAAGCTAGCCATGGCTAGGTGCTACCCTCATGGTGATTAATTATTAATCATTATCATCTATGCATAATGCATGTTTCCATGATATTGTTTTTGTAACTTTTGAGTTGTTTGCACAGATCGAAGGCATAGTTGCAGGAGCTAAAGCTGCAGTCTTGGTCAATGGTCACCATTTCAAAATTATTAATATATCTACATGTTTTCTCTTTATCTAGATAAATCCCGTTGATTCAACGGTGACAAAGCGAAGCCAATGTTGATGAAAAATTGTGCTATTTGAGGTATGGTTTGATTTTATTCATTATATCCACATTTTTGTTGGATCTCATGTGTATTTGTATACACATTTCCTATCTAATCTTCAACATTTTTTATTTGCTCTGTTTTATTTAAGATTCATTACACTTGACTTGGTATTTTTCAAAATTAAAGCTCAAACTTGGTAGAGCTGCATTTATTTAAGAACTTAATGAATCTAAGAATGTTAACAAATTTAAGAAATTTATCTACTTCATTTTTGTTTTCTTTCAAAACTGTGAGATTTTGGTGCTTGGGTAACAAAGAAGAGTTACCCAACATTTTTGTTTGAATTGAATGGGATGACAACATTGCGTTTAATAGCATTTATGAGAGGTTGCTTACTGTTGTTGCACAGTTCACAATTTCGCATTCTAAGTGGGAATCATGTTATATTGAGATATACACAGCTATTTTATTTTGGTTAGATGTATCTCTTATCGTGTATGGCTGCTAGATTTTTGCTTTCAATTTTCCATATGGTAGCTTATGGTGTAACTGAATGAATGCATTTATATATACATGTTTCATGTTTGCAAGTGCAAGAATGGTCCCATGGGCAAGATCACATCTTTTCTTATGTGGTCATCATCTAGGTTTAGAAGTCGCATCAAATGTCTCTGCAAACGATGATAAGCAAGATCAGGCTGATGGGGTTGATTTGTATGGTAACTTTTACTTCTTACTATAGTATCTATTTAGCTTTAACTGCCTTGCTTAGCACAGATACGTTTATTGTGTTTCTAATCGATTAGTTAACATGTTGGTTAACTGTATTCTGAAACACGGAAAAAAATAATTGGCTTCTTTCCCATGCATTTCTTAGGGCTTTCGGGTTCTCAGGAGAAAGTTTGTAAAAGATTGGTAGCTACTTTCAGGTGTAAAACCGTAGTGGTTTCAAGGGAAATGCATGAGATGAGAATGGTGGGCTCGACTTTATTTATGGCTAAAAAGAAAATAATGAATGGAATTTTACAATCGTTTGAAAGGGTCACCCCGGTTAGTCAAATCATCGAGTGCGCATACTTTGACCTTATTATATAATGTTAAAACATTGTATAGAGTTGTACAGGTTTTTAAAGTTTTCCTATGCCATATGTGTATGTTAATAAATACGTGTTTTAACATTATATATCACTGATTAAAATATGCAATCATCAATGCAGCTACTTAATCCATGTGACCCTCTCGGATGAATCGGAAACAATAAAGGCAACTTTCTTTGATAGAACAGTGACTCAACTTCTCGAAATTTCTTGTGCCGAAATGATGTTGAAAGCAGATAAAGAAACTTTAGTACAATGTATCAAAGGTAAAGAGGTGCGACTCCAAATACAGGCTAACCGTGACAAGAAAACATGTGTTGCCCGCTGTATAGTGCAGTGGTGACTGCTGTCTTTGTTGTTCCGCAAAATCAAGCCACTTCTTAAACAACAAGAATTGCAGCTGCACCCATAACGCCTCAGTCCGAATCTTCTGGTAAGCAGGTAATACAATCACCTGCAACGCCTCTACCAAAAACAAACACATCAGCAACAACAGTTCCTGGTATGACAGCCCGATCAGATGCCTCTACTTAGCGATCGCTCATGACATCCGAAGGTATAATCACTCAAAATATGCTTGGCATTACTAAATCAACACTAACAAATTTATTCGCATGAAACCTTTAATGAAGAACCCAAAAGAAAAAGACCGCTACTGGTCCAAAGATTTAAGAGCAAATGTGCAACACGTTGTCAACACTTTTGTTATAACCAGCTTTGTTGAAATCAGATATTTTCACCTATCTTAATCACTTTTGCAAACTAAGTAGGATGTTATGTAAACTGTTTAATATATTATTAGGATGTTATGTTAACTTTTGTTAATTAGGATGTTATGTCAACTTTTGTAATCTAATTAGGATGTTTCTAATATGTTTACGATGTTATATTATGTTTTCTGTTACAATACGGCTTTACATTTTGATTTATGAATACTTATTGCCAACGCGCAACGCGCGTTATTGAATATACCTAGTTATATTAAAAATGTATTAGCTTAGTGAAAATGTCTTAGGGTACGTAGAAATTGATTGTATGTTCATCAACTTAATAAGTTTCACAAAGTATAAAACATTTAGTTAACGAAATTTCTGGTACGAAATCTTAAGTTAGTAAACAACCACCATCGATTGTTTGTAGGTCAGTATGAAGACTCGATAGATGATTCATTGTCTGTTTGTCGGTTAGTAAGGCTGAGCTCTCAAATTCACTATTACGTAATTGAGGAATTAAACCGAAGATCAAGATTAAAGGAGAGTATCATCGGTGCATGAAGATTATTTGTGTTTGTATGACCTAGTAGATATTACACCATGTGTCGTTTTAAAAATTAGTTAATCAGAATTATGAGCAAAATGAGTTTGAGTCGTTTTAAAAATGTATTAACTTGGTTCGGGTCAAAATGGGTTTTGGCCAAAATGGGTCCGTTTAAAATGAGTCATTGTAAAAGAAAAATACCATAATAGTTTGCCCGCTAATTTTTTTATGATGGCTAGTGGCAACAGTGGAGGTGGTGGTGATGACTATGAAATAAACTTGCTATCATATGATTGTCTACAATTACATATTTTACGTGGTCGATTATCTGATAACTCATACGTGACTGTTAAACTGATATTATGGGTCACCAAAGGGATGTCGAGTCTTGTGTGGTCGTGTCAAAGTCAAAACATTTATACAAACATACAAAGTTATGGTTTGGACAACTAAGGGTTATTAGACCAGCAAGTTATCAGTCAACACTTATAGGCATCTTATGATAGGTTTTCAGTAGTTGTAGACGCAACCTAGATTGAGTTTCATGGCCCCACTTTTACATGTTTTCTCATATGGGAGAAACATGCTACACACTCACTTTCACTTAAAGATCATTTATTACTATTGTTATCATTGTTTACTTTGCGACTCATCTAAGTCCCAATGGAATCACTAATATGGATATATAGCGGGGAAATGTGGATAGATCTATTGGGCCTGACAAACCCACTCTGGTCAATTAGAGGTTGGATGGGTGCATATTGTCTCGAACTACACAGGGATTATCGGAGATGACGGTAATCCGAAAAGGGCACACACTGAGCAACAACACAGTCAGCAACGGTTCCAATCGTATAAGTACATAATGCCTAGCTAACGTTCGATCAAATAGTAAAACGTATTTGATCTTGCAAACACACATTTTTATCTAAAACCTGTGAACTCACCGACATTATATGTTGACACATTTAACATGTTTTCTTATGTCGCTAAGGTAGCGGATTTGGAATAGGCACACGACGTCTAGGTTGCATATGCGTGATTGATAAACCTATTTCAAACTCATGATTTGAATATTTTAGGTTGTAAACTTTATTTAGCTTATGATGTACTACGTTAAAACTTCTGAACTGTGTGGTGTTTATTTAAATGCTTTTCTCGTATAGTTGTAGTTGTGACATTGACTTATATCCTGGTGTTTCTTGCGCCTCGCGGTAAAACCCCGTAAGTGGAATTGGAGGGTGTGACAGCAACGATTTACGATCATCTCAAGATCGACTCATCACGCAAGCAACAACCAACAACACAACGTCGACACCGACACATCGATCGGCCGGATTATGAATTATGAAGACTTGATCGACAACTTTGCATAAAAAAACGCACGAGAGCTGCACGATTGACTTAACTAGGTAAATTTAGATCATCTTGGTACAATACTCTTGTTTTGAAGATTGTTATTACAATTATTGTTGTACTATGATTTTTTATATATGATTATTAGGTTTGAATTATAGGGCCCGATTTATTTTTACCGGCCTCAGACCCAAAATGTTTTTAGATCTCTTGGAGACGGCACTGACGCAACATTTCACGGAAACATCTCAACCCTATGTTAATCAGTTTCTAATTTAACAAGCATACATACTAGACAACAACAATAACCATACCCATTAGATCCTACAAATGGCAAGCATACTCCATACATACTAGAGCCTATATTAAGTACACACACATTTTTACACTAAACATACTTTCTAAAATTACACTTGTGATCTGCAACTTTCATACAAACTTGAGTTAACAATTGAGGCCAACAGACTATCACCACAAACAGATGACAAACAGAGTTGGTGAATCGTTGCCTAGAGCTATCTAAGGTGCATGGCTTTCATTAGACAGAAGGTGTTAAAACACCACCAACAGTTTTCAATAAAGATCTCACCTTTACGGGTTTCCACCACTGCTGCATATTTCGATCAAAAGCCGGCTAGCGGCCTTCGGTGAAGTCATGCAAGGGAAAGAGCTACTAAAAACTGCTGAAACATGGGATTAAAATGTTAATAAATGGTTTAACTACCATAACTGTTTGTTAGCTCAAGTCTTTATTTTTATGCAACTGTATGTTAAAAATGAAGAACACTTTTATCTTTTAATAAAAATGAACAATTTTATTATTAAATACAACTGGAATGTTCTAATACAATACTAATCTTATTAAACATAAAAATAAATGTAACCCACAAATGTTAATCTAAACCGAAACCAAATGTCAGGTTAGCCCAGGTTATTGGTTTCGGTTAGTTTATTTTTGCGGCTAAAACAATCAACTTACAAATACCAAGTTTTCAATTCTTTTGGTGACAAGCCATCTTTAACGGAACAGGTGGATCCGAGAACGCCCCGTCAGCAATCTGACTGTACATCCATTTGTTAGCTGCCTCGGTGAAGTGAATCCCGTCCCAACTGATCCGTGATGATGGATCTTTGCAAGACTTCGCGATCAATATTTCTTTACCTTTCACCATTTTTGTGCTCCCACACCTCCTTGCATTGTTGAAGTTGTACTTTCCACCGTGCCCACAGCATACCAAGAATGGATCACCGAATCCTTAAAAGCATAGTTGACAATATTAACCCGTTTAGTTTGATCAGATTGTTTCAGGTTATGTATCTATTCCAACTGGACAAACGAGTTGAGAGCCGTTTATAGTGTATTTAAAACGCATACAAGCCTGTTCTGACATGTAGCAAAATCTGCAGTTACTTGTCTATTTGCGCATGTACTTAAAATGACCACATGACAGAAACTCAGAAAGACAACAAAGAATTACCGAGCTTTTTTGCGTTGGCAATAAGTGAATATTTGACTGAGTAGATATCAACATAGGTGATGGCGGCCGAAGGAAGTTCCTTTCGCAGTTGGATTACAGCCTCCTTGAGTTTCTGGTTGAAAAACTGTGAAACACCATTAAACGGGGCGGCACAACCGTGTGGATCCACCTGTGCCGCTGTGATCAAGCGCGTATCCATGATATAAGGCAAGCAACCAACTGGCCCAGTGTTGTGTATCCAAAATGCTCTGCCACCAAGAGCATACACTTTCTGTTTACACATTGTGATTCAAGAATACATTATAATCTTGTGATATAATTCGCCAGCTCGTGTTTGGATGTCTTAAAGTGATTACAAGATACAGAATGATAAACAGACTGCAGAAAATAGTATTTAGGTTCATGCTCTACTTCAGTCATTTTTGACAAAAATTATAGGCCAAACCGTTTACTACTGTGTCGGAAAACAATAAATAAAACTGGACAGGTTGGGTGGGTCGGCAGGACCAGCCGGTTTCACCAGTTTGACAGTTTAAAATTTAGTTTTTCTTCTGAAAATTCAAAACTTTCATTATAACGTGATCTGTATTACAATACAGATCTAAACAATCTAAACTCGGGTATTATCTCACCTTGATGATAGTCGTAAACTGCGATATAACGTCAGGAACATATAACTTTACTTGTTCAGTAGTCAAATTAAGCTTGTATCCAGCGGTGAGATCGTTTTGGCCTATATCAAATGTGTACAACGCGCTAGGAAACTTATAGTTTTCTGGAAACAGGTTCTTAAAGACGTCTCCTGCACCATGGTCATGCACATTTTAACATATGATGTACAAGATATAAGGGACACGTTTTTTACTAAACCAATTTTAAGTAAGAAAACAATGTGAGACCCTATAAACCATAGTTGTTAAAGAAAGGCACAAGGCGCACTTAAGGTGCCAAGGGTGAGCCTTGGGCCTTACCGCCTTAGTGCAAGGCACTTAAAAAGCAAGAGCTTTTTTAAGTGAGGCACACGGTATTAAATTACATTTTCAGAAGTTTTAAACATGTTTGGGATTCTTGGGGGTTGGTTTAGGTTGTTTTATGTTGATTATAGATTGTTTAGGGCTGGTATGATTGTTTCAGACATGTTCAGATAATTATTTGCCGGAATTTCGTCGGAACTTAGCCTGAAAAATGCGCCTTAGGGCCTAAAAGTAGGACTTTTGAAGCGAAGCGAGAAAACTACGTTGAGCCTGAAAAATGGGCCTAGGCGCGCGACTGAGTGGGCTTTGACAACAAAGCTATAAACACATATACCTTTTATTGCAATTTGCAAATGTGACCATGTACCCAACTCCTTTCAAACTCTGGTTATATTTATCAAGCACCACATACACATACACATACACATGCATTTGTGGTTCTCGCAGTTCTCTATTTAAAATTGATTCTATAACGAAAGTGTCCATGCTAAAACACAATGAGACAATATTTAGGTACCTTTTTCACGGATCATTGGTGATCTTTTCAAAAAATCAGCGAATTCGGCGTACTGAACGTCTAAAGAAATCGGGCTATACCCGCTTTGGAAAATGGTAGTGTTTTGACGTCGAATTGTGGATCCAGCAGTAGCATAATTGGCTCCATGGCTAAAATTTGTACCCATTGAATCCAAAAATGGACTAAGATAAGGTAACCCTAACCCTTCAGCTGAAATTTAAAGTAATAAACAATAAAAAAAATATTATTAACAGAAAGTATAACGGTATAAAGAGTCTGCTTATAATAATAATTATTATTATTACTGTAAAATGAAAATAATAATTAATAATAATAATGTGTACATATGAAATCAATAAGAAGACGGCCATCACTGTTACGACCTGACGGAGAATGGAAGAAGGTTTGGCCGCTAGGCGGAGGCAACTGGCCGAACACCGCTGATAAACCACCGGTGTCGAATTTGAATCACCGAAGTTGAATATAGCTGGAAAGTTACAGTCCGGTAAAGATAATGTTGAGATTGGTAGTAATAATAATATTAATATTAATGTAACGCAAATCAGTAGTTTGCAAATCGGAACCATTTTCAGTAGAGAGAAGACGGTAGTGGAGGTTTGAAATTGCATCCAAATTTTAATATGAAACTAAATTAAATAATTATTTATGGTCATTGTTTATACAGAGGATTAAACAAAAATCAAAGCTAATTGAATAAAAAATTTTGAATTATAATTTTAAATTCAAACATAATTCAAATCTAAAAAAGATAACCTTATGTAATATATGGCAATGTTTTTAATCCCGAACCAGACCGGGAAGCGGACCCTCGACCGGTCTGGGTTGATATGTTGGACCGGCATAACATTGACCCGGTGACCCAACGGTCGGACCGGGATTTTGACGGTTGAACCAGGTTTTTTTTTCTTTTGGGTTTTGATGCAATTTTTGGGTCGTTTCAATGAGCCGGCTGGATTGGCGAACCGGCGGGGGGTCTAGTTTGACGTCCGGTTTGGTTCTAAAAACATTGATCTATGGTTAGAGATTAATCATGTAATGTTTATGTATAACTTAAGACCAAATGTGTTTGGTCTTAATATGAACATACCACGGGAACTAACCGTGTAATTAGTTATATATTTTTCTGGCAAAACCAGTTTTATAGAAGAATTGGTAAATCTAGGACGGGTAACGAGAGTACGAGACAAGCATTTGTGCGGAAAAGGTGTATGTATAGGCTCAACATATTTTAAAGGTTTGCGTATGTGTATGTCATTTTGATTATCAAAAACCAAAACTAAAATCAAACACATTCCCTACACCAAAACCATAAATATTGGTATCAAGTTAAGGCTCATGGTAACACTCAGATCCTACAGGATTTACAAAATATGGATGCTACCAGTGGCGAAGGATAAGAAGGGCCAGGGGTGGCCCTGGCCCCCCCCCTGTTTTCTGGCGCAGTGGTATAAATTTGCGATTTTCACAGGTAAATTGAGTCCGGGTTGAGTTCGGCCCCCACCGATTTGCCACTACCGATCGAAAAAAATTGAGTCCGGCCCCCACCGATTCCGAAACCAAGCTTCGCCACTGGATGCTACCGTCATGACCTTTAACAAAAACATAATAAAAAGCATGTATAACCAAAAACATGCCATTAAAATCAATCGTTACGTACAAGACCAACATACGAATGCTAAAAAGTTTCACCATTGCTCGAATAATCATTACCTTGTCCAAAAATCAACAATAAACCAACAATATCAAAGTTACCTATGTAACAATTCCAAACAAAAACACAAATCAAAACTAACATCTTAATATTGTCTATGACAAGCCAAATCTATAGGTGTTGGCGGGTCAGAAAATGACCCGTTTACAATGTGATCAAAGACCCATTTATTGGCTGCTTGGGTGTAGTGCACTCCATCCCAATTAATCATCACCGTTGGATCATCACATGCTTTGCCCACTAGAATATCTTTACCTTTGATTTTGACCTTTCCACCACAACCAATATGCATATTGTAGTTATACTTCCCTCCATGCCCACAACAAGCCCTCAATGGATGCTCAAATCCTACATTTTAACCAAAAGTACAACTCAATATTAAACCACAAAACAACCACATTATTTTTATTTTACGCGTTAGAGATAAAACATAACCACTAACCGTGTCGGGTTGCTTGAGTAATGAGTGCATGTTTAATCGAATAAACATCAACATAAGTTATTGATGCCTTGGGTAGATCCTCTCGCAATTGATCAACGGTTTGTTTTAACCGATGGTTAAAAAACTGCGCAAGATCGTTAAATGGGCCCACACATCCGAATCTGTCCATTTGTCCGGCTGTGACTAGTTGTCGGTCCAACACGTATGGTAGACATCCAAATGGACCCGTATTGTGTATCCAAAATGATCTACCTCCTTGATGATATATATCCTAGTGAAATGGTACAAGATTGGATTCATTTGGTTAGATGTCACAAAAAAATGAGTATGGACTTCTAAACTAGACCCGTTTGATGTAATGGTTTAATATTAAAAACGTGACGCACCTTAATGACTGTTTTGAACTGACCTACAATGTCGGGGACACTCGCCTTAACTTCATCGACGGTCAAATTCTGGAACAACCCCGCGGTTAGATCATTTTGCCCAATATCAAATGTGTAAAGGGCACGTGAAAACTCTTCAGCTTCGGGCATTAATTTTTTAAACACTGGATTATCTGCATGACACAAACACTTATATAATACTATACAATACAAATACAATACAGTACAAGTAGTATCACTTTAAAACCAAAATTTGAGCACAGGCTTTAGAGATAGAGCTCGAACGAGCGGAGCTTGAGCTTAGTGGAGCGTGGGTCCGGCTCGACTCATTTACCCTAATTATTAAATTACTAGCATAAAAAATGTTACCTTTTTGGGTGAGAAAAGTCCTGACCCTACGATGAAAATCATTGAATTGGTACCATTGAACATTCAAGGAAAATGGACTGAACCCACTTTGAGCCAGGGTCATATTTTGCGGTCTAATGGTCGAACCAGCGGTCGCGAAATTGGCACCATGGGTGAAGTTAGAACCAAGTGCATCCAAGTATGCACTCAGGTAAGGCAGCCCTAAGCTTTGTGCTACAAAACATCAACATAACTAATAATTAGTCCTATATGAACACTAGTCAATATTTAATAATATTATTACGTGTAAAAAGTGTGTGAGTTAGCCGTTCTAATAAAAAAGTACTGACCATAAAGACTAAAGTAGAGTTAAAGTACCTATGAAGTCAATGACAAGACGACCGTCGCAATACCTACCAGCCGGGCCATGGAAAAACGACTCTCCATGAGGTGGCCCGGCCTGGCCAAACGCGGCCGACAAGCCGCCAGTGTCGGAATTTGAGTCTCCGAAGTTGAAAATAGCTGGAAAATCACACGAGTGATCATTGATATGGGCGTATACAACTTGGTTCAATAGTAAAAACAACATAACAGCTTTGATGTGATCCATGATTGATAATGTGAGAGACTGAATGGAAGTGAATATTAATATTAATAAAAACGATGAAGATAATGTGTCGGTTAAAAATAAAACTGCCCGTGACATGTGCGACATGGGATGTGTAAATTACTAAAATGGGTTGCAAAAAGGGGATGTTTTGATGGTTAAAGGATGAAAAGAAGGGTAGTTAAGAGGGTATTTATGTCTTTTGACATGTGTGGCATCTTAGAATGACTCATGGGCTCCAAAACCGTCACTGCCACAAAGGCACAAATGAATCAATTATCGGTCTAAAACGAAACGGTATCATGTTTGTGTTTTTAATTAAATATTATTATATTATTTAAACATGTACGATTATAATCATAATCTAGTTAAGTTTATGAGTAGTTAGTTAGTCATTAAACTGATTAAAGGAATATGTTTTTATTTTCGTAAAGAAATATAATAAATCTTTAAGAGAAAGTAAATAGTAAAGAATTTTGTTTTCAACTAATTTTTTGCATAAAGATAACTTTAATTTTTACACTATCAGAATCACAATCAAAGGTGTTTTTTTTTCCCTTAACACGTTTTGGGATTCTTTGTTATTCATGTATGCAAATTAGAGTGGGTGATGTTTCTAAGTTCTTTTCGGGTTTTGATATGACTGTAAACTCTTTTTTCTAATAGCAAACGAGAATATATAAAAGAAAACAACTTGTGAAAAGTTCGATGGGTTACAACACCAACACCCAATAAACAAAAACCTTTTTGTTTAATCATTGTTTACGACACTCATTTAAGGGGACTTTAATCGAATAATTACAGTTAAAGTAAATAGGATACAAATAGTTGCATACATCAAATAGTTTGAATAGCAAGTTGTCCATGTCTAGTGTCACACTCGACTTTATGTGGTACCACATCGGCACTTGAATTGCTATAACATGGTCCACCATTACCAATAACTGATCCACGAAGCTTCATAATCTTAGATCGGTCCCAATCCAATTTGGACCAGACTCTCTTCGATTCGCCGGCTCGGCAAGCTTGGTTTGAAGTATGTGTCGTACTATATTAGTGTTTAGTTGGGACACATAACAAAAACGACTCTGTGGCCCAATGGATAAGGCGCTGGTCTACGAAACCAGAGATTCTGGGTTCGATCCCCAGCAGAGTCGAATTTTTTGCTTTTTTTTTATAGTAAATAATGTTTAACATGCCATATACAAAGGATTCAAAAATGTTTTTTTTTTATTTGTTGTCTTGTTTGATTGTTTGTCTTGTCTCTTGGTTGTTGAGATCTTGATTTATGATTTTTTTTAGCGAAAACATGTCAATTCTTATTAGATTCTAGCAAACACGGATCTTACATGAGATCCAGATCTTGACTAGTTGACTATGAGGCTGAAAAAACTTGTTCTGGATGTATCATGTTCGTCTTGAATTTAGTGAATTGATAACAAAAGTTGAGCTAGTTATGTTAAAATAAAATAGAAAATAAACGGACTAATCAGTTAGTGTTATAGATCAACTCAAGCCATATTAAAATATTAAAAAGGCACTCGTTTGGACCGATTGCCCAACAGTACATGATTTATGAAAATGGATCATACCATAGGCTGGAAACTGGAAAGAATTTGGAAACCAAAACATATTCATGAGCTCTTGCAAACTGTAACCAAAACAAAGTCATCTGTAACTGGACGAAAGCAATCCCGAAACTGGCGACATCCTAAAAAGTCTCCATAGAAACCAAAACAAGTTCATGAGTTCTTGTAAGTTGTAACCAAAACAAAAAATATAAGTTGGTATGAAAGACTGAACCCCACCTCTAAAATACCTAAATGTATGCGCAATCCAAACCGACAAACAAAACATTCCATGACCATAAACTTCTACGCCACCTAAATAACTAAAAACAAAACCGTGTTCCATGAAACAAATTCAAGCATCACATGAAACATTAAGCTAAGATACAGCATAAAATAAACAATATTAGCAAGGCCATAAAAATAGATGAATTTGATTAGATAGGAACAATTACTAGATTGTCGTCCTCAAAATGTTCTTGATCATGTTCATACAAACCAGTCCCAATAATAATAGTTCAGAAGAATAAACAAACAGTTAAAATCCAGTTATCCCATTCTAGATTTACAATCAAAATTAAGTGTTTGGGTAACAACATAATAAGATAAAACTCGGCCCTTTTTAACCAAATCGGAGAAGCTCTTCAGAGTTGGAAAAACCTTTCTTTTTTAACTTCATTCTACTTAACAAAAGAAATTGTATTATTACTTTCTTCTCTTCTACCAGCCAAACACCCCGCATGCACTCTCACCATCTATCCCTTGAGTTTGACCTGCCAACAAAACATCCAAACAATAATATCACAATCATCATCTACCACTCATCTATATTAACACATTATTTTGGTTTTTGATTTAGATGTTTAATTTTGATCTGCTTTAAAAACAAGGAATTTTTAAAAAGAGTTAAAGGCAGAAAAGACAAGACCCCAGAGGAAGCTGTGGCATCCCTTGAAGGTTAATAAGGGGGGGGGGGGGGGGGGGGGGGGGGGGGCACGAAATAGCAACATGTTATGCATCAACTCATAATTCTAGCAGCCAACACTGAAATATCGCTATTAGTTTTTCTGCAGAAAAAGCAATTTGTTACCGTCTTTTTTCTGTGAAATTTATTTTAAGTTTTATAGTAGTAATAATAAGTGTTTGTATTTAACTATATATAAGTTGCCCTTTTTAAAAAATAACTATCAAGTTAAAAAAATATTAAGAAATAGAATCCCGTAGATTAAGAAAACAGAAAAAGACAAACTGACAGGTGAAAATTCACTATTTTTGCAACAACAAAAAAAAAAGTTAGGTTAGTTAAATGGTTTGGTGCGTAGTATCTTGCCAGTTGCCATCTTATGCAAAAGTTAGGTTTGACAGGTGCTAATGTAGAGTTGGTTGCTACTTGCTAGAATTATGATTTAGTGCGTAGTATCTTGCCATTTTATGCAAAAAAAGACAAAATAAAATATCCTAATGATTGGTTGCTAGAATTAAGATTTGGTGCATAATATCTTTGCCATTTAATGCAATTAAAACAACCAAATGTAGTATCAATGGTTAAGTTTGTTGGTTCTTGAACAACAAGAAGTCAAGAACACGCAAGACACAGATATAACAATAATGAAATTTAATTAAATTTTCTTAAAAATCCACATCATAGTTGACATGGACCATTTAACTGATGGTTGCTTGCCAATGTGTGGTAGCCCACTTGGTAGAGGTTTATGCCACTTAGAGGGAAGGTCCTAGGTTCAAATCTAGGCAATGGTGTATTTGATGTAAATATAATGGGAGTGTAGCATTAGCCGTTCAAAAAGAAAAAAAAACAGATAGTTGCTTACATTAAAAGCCATATCGGCATATTTTTAATAAGTCAATAATACTTGGCATGTAACCTGCCATCGAGGTCACAAAATGAAAGCATACATTGTTTGCTTAAAGATCAATCGTTGAGAAGAATCAATATTTTCTTAACTTTATAATAAAATGAAACGAACAAGATAATTTTTTTGTATGCCTAATTTCAAGGAAATAGTAATATTAAAAGATGTAGATTGAATACATCAATAGACATGTGATGATGAAATCTAAAATCACTTTTTTTTAACCAAAATATTAAGTTTAATAAGAATACGTACCTGCCAAAGTCTCTGCTGCCCAAAAATCCTCTATTATCCGTCCCAACGCCAAAACCTCTTCTGTCATCACCGCGCCTCATCCCAAAATCGCCACGGGACCGGGGCCTCTCTGAAAAGTCAACACTTCTAGACTCGTCAAATGAGCCTGATTGAGAAGGTGGCCTTTCTTGAAAGCTCACTCTTCCTGAGCCGGAACCTGGTCTTTCTTGGAAGCCCATTCTTCCTGAGCCAGAACCTGGTCTTTCTTGGAAGCCCGAGCCCACCCTTCCTGCACCAGAACCGGGCCTTTCAATGGTCTTTTGACTAAACCGAAGTTTATCATCAAGATCCCGGCTTAATTGTTCCAGTTGTCTTTCTTTCTCAAGTATCGTGTTATGTAAATTGGTTTGATTTTCAGTGGATTCTTTCTCGAGACCCATTTTTAAATTATTTATTTCTTCCTTCAAAATCTTTTCTTCCTCTGTCTCTGGCCTGAGATAGTAACAACCCTTCAGTTATCAAGACAGATTAAAGCATGTACATGAAAGTTCAAAAGGAAAATCAAGAAATGAGAAATATCAACCAAATAAAAGAGGTATCTTACATGAATTTTAATTATTTTTTTCAGTAAAATTTGATGATACTGAATTGCACCGAGTGTGAGTTACAAAAAATGGGTTCTAACTTTTATAGATAAATTTGTATTAAAGATTCTATCATTAAACTGAGCCCAATTTAATACGCAAGTTACCTAAAAACTATCGTTCAGTTCTGCTGAAACGAAACACGGTTCACTAGTGGTCCAAAACTCCAAAATAGTCCGAGTAAAAATAGTTTGTTAATAAAATTCTAAATTTTGATCTAAACGGAAAGCAAGTATGTTTAGATAAAAATATAACATCTTAACCTGATCTAATCACAATTTAAATTAGAAGTAGTATGAGCTCTAATCAAGCCCCTCAACCTTGAAATTTACCGATCCACAAAAACAAACACATAAAAATGAAATTATGAACAAAACAGAATAAACTGAGTTAAAGGGAACCAAGAATCAGAATTTAGAATTTACATACAAGTAATAACATTTAAGAACTAGACAATAGGTGACAATATGACATATGACACATCAAATGCCTAAGCATGACCTATACAAGCAAAATCCACCTAAACCGAAGTACCAATTTTATTTAGTGAGGAACTTTTCGGGATAAAGCTATAAGCCTATAATGTGTAGTGAAGGCTGAAGCATTGATCTAGATCCTCACATTTAGAGCTGAAATAGACTACAAAAAAAAGGGGATGTGCATTTGGTACCGGGTGCCGAAAAAAACTGGTACCGAGACATTTTCGTGGCGTTTTTTGGGATCGGTACTTTCGATTCGGTACTGTACTCTGATTTTTGGCTTGATTTACCTTCAACTACCGTACCTGAGTCCTTTCAGTACCGGTACTAGTACTAGTACGGTAGTACCCACTTTTGGCGATTTTCATACCAGTACCTGTTCGATACTCTATGGTACTAAGCTCATCCATACAAGAAAAAATTAGATTAGATTAACTATCATGCTCGAGGAACACTATATCAGTAAATAAAAGTAACTCTAATGCAGCTATTTCCTAGAACACAATATTAATGATTTTCCCAATACTACATCAAAAGACCTGCACCTATAGATGCATACTCAAGCTTAGAAAAACTTCATCATCTTGCCAACCAAGATAAGAACAAACAAAGCATAGCACTAACATAAACTCCAGAGCTACTTTCAAGGAACAAATGAACAAGTTGCATCAATAATCCATTTAGGCTGAAATCAGGGATGATAGTTTCAGTCTTTCAGAGCAGTGGAGCACTAGAGCAGCCTCAAAATAGACAAGTTAAATTCATATATATTCAAACAAACACAAGCTAAATTTCCAAACAGGCCAACACCACAATGTATATAACCAACCAAAATATGATTATCAGCTATTTGGTTATTAAACTGAGAACATATAAGTGAGTGTTTTAGTCTATAAACGATTCTCATCCCAGCTAGTATAGTATTCGAAGAAGAAATCAAGTAGTCCAGTAACTTTGTGATAAACAATAACTAATCTAAATGAGTTCCACCAAACCATTTCATGACAATAACATGCTAGATGACGGTAGTATCCACAAACATAGTTTAACTATACAATCTTCATAACTCCAATAATGCCAAATTAACATGCATAGAATAGAAAGATTAACGGGGCATATCTTAGGTATTTATCTACAGTTTCCTAGTGCATCTATGATAACCATATTAACATTGTCAATTTCTTCAATCAAAACTTTTGGCAACAAAAAACAATTATAGGATTATAACCTGCCAAGACGTCGCCGCTCCAACTCTAAATCAATCTTCCGATAATCCACACCTTTCTCTTGAAGCAAAACCTCTCTAGGTTTAGCATCACCAAACGGATTCACCTTAGGCCTCGGTTTCTCCACTCCTTGCAATGCACCAGTCACCTCAACCGAACTACCAGACTGCGCACTCCCCGGCCTACTATTCGAATGTGAACTCGTCGGCCGACTACTCATTTTCTTCGCCTCAAGCTCCAAATCCACTTTCTTCCAATCCAATCCTTTCTCGGCCAATATCTCCTCCCTCGGCCTAGCATTCCCAAACGGATTCGGCCTATTCCCCTTCGTTACCGTCTCCACCACTCCACTTTCCCCCTTAGGTGGATCTAACACCAAACGCCGCCGTTCTGTCACCCCTTCCTGGCTCACGTTCACACCCCTACTCCAACGGTCAGTCTCCGGCCCACTCGTATCACGAAAACCCGAACCGAAGTTTGACGATCTAACCGGCGGTGGAGCCACCGCTGCCGGCTTCTTATTTACTGTCCAGTTATCAATCTCATCAGCCCTAGAATATCCTCCTCCTCCCAAGGTACTAACACCACCGAGAGAAGTGTAACCTCCTCGTCTAGTATTATTATTATTATTAATATTATTATTATCAAACGACGGCGTTTTCTTAGTCATTGCCCAATTATCAACCTCATCAGCCCTAGACGGTTGATAACTATCAACCGAACCTCTCCGATCATCATCAAACCCTCCATAAGATCTCCGATTATTATCAGCCTCTCTAACCCTAGGTCCACCTGTAGACCGTCCACCTCCATACGAAGAAAAACCGCCACCAATCCGTCCGTACTGCATCTCTTCAGCCGACCGTTCTTTCGGACCGGTCGGAAGCTGCATCATCTCTTCAGGAGTCAATCCTTTGTGCTCGAAAACCATCTCACGTCGTGAACCGGTTCCGGTTATTCCTCCGGCCATCGTAAACTCCTGTAAGGTCATTTTCGTCTTTTTCTTACCTTTTTTTGAGCTTAATCCGTCCTTTAACGTTGGATAGCTTTGTGGCGGAGCCGCCGCTGCAGCTGCTGCAGCCGCCGCTTCGGCTTCTCTCTCTTCCGCTTCGGCTCGCTCGGCTTCGGCTGCCCAGTCGCCTATCTTACCCCATGCTCTAGACATTTTTAGATCTGTAACAGATCTATAACAGATTTTTAACGGATTTGTAACGGAATAATAATAATAATAAACAGTTGCTAGGTTTTGTTGTGGTGGTGTAGAAGAAGGAAAAACAAATAATAATAATAACAACTGTCGTTAAGATGCGGTTCAGGGAGTTTTTAGAGAGAGAAAGTGTGAGAGGAGAGAGAGGGTAGAGGGAGTGGTGGTGGTGGTGACGCGTTGTGTGGCGCGTGGAATGCACGGAGGGATGGTGGACGTTGGATGGGGAAGGAAGTGAGTAAGGGAGAGTGGGTATGTGGAGTAGGTGAGGTGGATGACGTGGCGAGATATTACTTGTTAGACGTGGGTGATCAGTAGTTAGTGTGTGAAAACTAGTGAAGCATCGAGGCTAAGTAAGAGGTAAAAGAGCATCTTAAGTTTGAAACTTTGAATTTCAAATTTATAAACCAAACCTTTGTATGATATAAAGATACTAACAAATCAAACGTTTGACGAACATTTTGTAAATTATTTGCTAGAAATCCGTTTATCTTTGTTTGTTTAATCATGGCATGTTTGGATAAACTTATTTAAGTCAAAAGGGACTTTTAATTAAAAAGACTTATTAACTTATGACTTTTTAAAAAGGAGTTTTTAATAAAATGTTTGGATTAGCTTATGTGATGGTAAAAAACAATAAGTTGATAAGTTATGTTGTAGAAAAGTGTTTGGTTTAATTTATTTAGGTAAAATGACTAACAAAGGTATAATAAGAAGGGAAGGTATAAATATAAGAAGGGCATGTAGGTAAATAACCATCAATAAGTTATAAGGAGATTCAAAAAGTCACTACTCTATTACTTTTCCAAAACAACTTATCAAAGACAAACAAAAAGTTAAAACAAAATGTCATTTTCCTTTTGTCAAACACTTTTTTTTAACTTATTAACTTTTTGGAAAAGTTATAAGTTATAAGGAGGTGGAAATAAGGATAGCCAAACATGCTCTCAATGAATGAATAAAAATAAGAAGACTTGTCCGTTTAGCTAAACAAACAAACAAACATGAACAGAGGTCGCGTTTGTTCATTTATGTTCACGAATGTTAGATAAGGTGTTCGTTTATGTTTGATAGTTCAGCAGGTTCTTTAACTTTTATTTTTAATTTAGGGGCTGTTTGGTTGATTAAGTGCTGAATCATTAAGAAGTCTGAATGGTTAAGAGGTCTGTATGGTTAAGTGCTGAATCATTAAGTTGGACCTCTTAATGGTTAGTTTTTTTGTCCCACATTAGTATGAGAGTTTCATTAAGGTTCAGCCTAGTTCAGTGCTTAATGATTCAGTGCTTAATGGTTCAGCAACATCCCAAGTCTTAATGATTCAGCCTTAACCATTCCATTCAGAGGCTGAAACAAACGCGCTGAATGCTGAATCATCCAGCACTGAATAGTTAAGAACCTCATTAAGAGGCTACCAAACAGCCCCTTAATTACTTCGGGTCTCTAGCACCGGAAGCTATCCGTTTTTTGGCCAGGGTTTAGCGGGTTATACATAGCACTGTCTCGACTCCGAGGGGGCAAGAGTTTGTTTTCAGTATACTAGGCTTCGCCATACAGAAAGGGGTGACGACACAGCTTGTTGCCCGTCTGCCCGTTATTTTGATGTAATATCCGCTTTTATGATATGAAATTTTTGCATTAATGTTAAAAAATACTTCAATATTCTTAGTAATAGATGATTAAGTAGGTTCATTTATTTTGATTAAGTATTATTTTGCGTAGATTAAATGAAAACTTTAAGTTTGTTTGTATTAAATGAGTCCTTAAAATTTAATATGATAATTTTGTGTTATTTTGAGACATTATTTTATAGTAAATAGTATTATGTTATTAAGATTATGTCAAGTGTGTTTGAATACATGTGTTAGCATATTTTTTATGGATCCCTGTAATGTTTGTGATGAAAGATACCGATTTAATTCAAAATTTAATATACGTTGATTGTGCTAATTTTTTTTCATGAGCGTTTGTTTGTGTTCTTGAATGTTCGTTTGTGTTCGTCAATATTTATGAATGTTCATTTGTGTTTGTTTACGCTCACTTTTGCCCGGCACCTAAATTAACAAACAAACACAAACAACAAATCTCGTTTGGTATTAAACAGTTCGTGAACACATTATTTTCTTAAAAACAAACACAAACACGAACAAGGGCTTGTTCGTGTTTGTTCGGTTCGTTTGCAGCCATGGATAGTGGAGTTCGTTTTGTTTAACCGAACCTATATTGGACCAATGTGTAAGGATTAGATACACAAACATTATTATGTGATATATTGTTTTATATAAAATTAGGAGTGAGGTGGAGGCTTGGATTGATTTGTTGTCGAAGTGAAAATGTTTTGTTTTTTTTTGTTTTTTTGTTTTGTTTTTTTGTTTTTTTTTTTTTGTGAGGATCTTAAATTTTGTGGTTTGTTGAGGTAGAGGCCTCTGAAGCGTTAAGGTCCAGTCAATGAGCTTGGTTTAAAAAATCGTGAGGCGCTCCGAAGCGTTTTGGTTCCAAAATCCGAGGCGCGGGGCTTCAAGCGCGAGCCGAGAGCTTCGCGTATTCGAGGCGCCTAATATTAAAAAAAATATAAAAAATATTTATATATGTCAATATGACATATTCTACCTTGTAACCAAACATAAACACAAAAATATGATTATAAAACACCCTTAAACGCTTAAAAAAAACATATTCAAAACATAAAAAGAACGAAAAACTTTTCATCTCCTCTTAAAGAAAAAGAAACTTAACATAAACATTAAAGAAAAAGAAAAAAAACAGAATTTTTATATAGCCCAGCAAAAAAAAGGCCCGATAACAATATTTGGGCTTTTAACATAAAAAAGGCCCAATAACAATATATTGGATTATAAACCTAACCCTAACAAAAAAGAAAGATAGCAACCAACATTTTCTTCCTCTTTTCAACAAAACTTCTTCATTTCCTCTTACAAAACATCGCAGCAGTAGGTATGTTCATACGATTTCTTTTTTTCAATTAGTTTTTTTCCTTCAAACTTGTTCCTATTCATATGATTTCCTTCAAAAATCGATCACAACTTCTATATTTTGTTTACTGTTTATGTTATTATTACTTAATTTCTATATTTCCTTCAAAACAAAGCATCACAACTTAGCTGTTGTTAATATGAAACAGACCAACGTGGATTTCTGGGCGCCTCAGCTGCCGAAGCGCTACTTGTGACATCCGTCACTTTTATCACTATTATTATTGTTATATATATGTATACATTTTTTTTTACTTCGCACCTCCTATCTTGTACGCCACATTTTATCCTCATAATCATAATAATAATAATAATAATAATAATAATAATAATAATAATAAAGTTAGTCATTATATTTTACCACCTCTAAACCATTATCCTACCCCATTAACCTACAAACCCAAACCATATAAACCTATCCCTTGAAACCCATTTCAGGGCCCAAGCCCACAGCAGCAGCCCATCCCTTGTCCATCTCCCTTTACCAGCCCATAAGCCCACTCAGTTAAACAAAAAAAAATAAAAATAAAACTTGCTGCTGCCGTGATTCGAACCCGAATCACGAGCCGGCTCAGACACAGACACACACGCACATCACCACTAGGCCACGAGGGGCTTTTGTTTTTATCTGATCTTCCAGTTATTTATACACAAACAACGAACTAAGCCAACTCCTTTTCTTCCTTCTTCCTGTACGCGACCAGCAAACAGCAGACCTTCAAATCTTTGACCGTGTAAATCAAGGCTTATTTGACTTGATTGAATCGTGATTGATTATTGTTAGTTGACCAGCTAATTAACGCGTTATAATAGCCCTTAAAACCCGTGATTTCAGCTCGAATTCAAGCATGTTTCACGCGTTTAAACCCATTACATGTCAAGTGTTTAAGACCTTCCATTTCAGCATACTCAGTATAAATTGAGACCATGCTCTTGCTCTAAAACCACCGATAAACAAACCACCATACCCAATTTCAACTAAAAACCTCTGAAAATTTGCAAATCGTTCGCGTTGACCATTTGTTTGACCTTAAGCTTTCGCACGTCACGTCTGTTTGAAGGTACCAATTAAATACGTGTTTTTGTTCTTCGTATTCAGCCGATCAATAGCCCTAACATCTCTGTGGCTATTGATCGTTAATTGACACGATTGCGAATCTAGGGCTTATTCTTATTAATTTGGGGAAGAACATGAATCGAAGACATGACTTAAATCTAAACTGTTTTGGAATCCTATCACAAACTAACCTACAGAACAGTTGGTAGACACGAGTTGTGGTAAGACTTGAACCGGCCTATGGCCCAGGTTTGAGTCCCACCATGAACAAACATTTTTTTTGTTATCCTTTATACCTATATTATCTTCATTTATTTTAAAAATCGTTTTAAAATACTAAAACTATTTTATAAATTCTACAAAATTTATTTTATGTTATTCCACTGATAAAGTTCATCATCCAATTTTTAGTTTTTCAAAAATAATTTATTTAATATACATTATAAATATTACAAGTTTATTCACTTAAAATTATAAAATTCAATAAAAATATCTAAACGATTTTATAAAATTCCACAAAAATTATTCTAAACTTGTGTAATAATATACATTTCAGAATTTATTTTTATTTCAGAAAAACCACTCATTTTATATTTTTAATTAATTTTTGTTATTTTTAATCATAAATAATTCATAATAAATTCATTTTCCAATATTTTTGTACCAAAATTTTACATAAATTATTTCTATTCATTTGGAACAGGAATACAATTTTTAATTCAAAAATTCTTCAATTTTAATATTTTTAAATATTAAAAGTCATATTTTGACAAATTGAAATAAATAGATTAAATATTCTATTTTCAAGAAATTAATTTTATAAAAATTATTTTCACACTTAAAACTTTATATTGTGACCATCTTCAATTTGAAATTACAAAAAGGACTTTTGTTTATTTATTTACCAAATTTCTTTTATTTATTAAACGTTTAATTTACTAATCAAACGAATACTTATCCCCAATTCAAAGCCCTAGAAAATACTTATAGACCAAATAGACTAGACTTATTTATTATCATATACATAGGGTGATACTTGGCAATGTTGGATTACACTTATTCAATTATACAAGACTTACCACCTTGCTAAGGTGAGTATTACTTATCCCATTTTTCCGCTTTTACAGTTTTTGGGGTGATTCATGCACAAGTATACAAAACTTGCACATACATTTACACATACATTTTTATTCATTTACAATTCATATACGTGTCTTGATTAACTTTGTGCTTATGCTTAAACATGAACGTAGCTTACATACAAAATCATACATACAGACATAACTTATGTTATGGTGCTCTTTACATACAGACGTAACTTATGTTACGGTGCTCATTTAGACATAACTTATGTTATGGTGCTCATTTAGACTCACACGTGTTGAGTTGCTCATTATCAATTTCATTGTACAACTTTACATTTGATCTTTGTCTTGTTTGGTTACTTGCGTGTTTACATAATGCCTTGGTGATGCTAGACACATGAATTGTACTACTTTTCAAAACTTATACTATACGTACAAAACTAAGTAGTACTCACCAACATCATATGTTGACAAAATTATTTTCGTGCATGTTTCAGGATAAGCTGCTTGACGCTTCACATAGGACTTTGGACTTAGATTAAATCAATCAATTATCTTCATTTTTTGTTGTCTTGTATTTAATTTCACATATTGTAAAACAATATTCAATAATCATATATTTACATTTTAGTGCCATGAGCTTTTGAACAATCGTCATTACGTGACACCTCGATGATTCCGCCATCGGTTGGGGTGTTACACTACCGAAGCGCCAGGCTTTAAGCGCCGCCCCAAGAGCTTCATGGAGTCGAGCGCTTTTCGACAAAAAAGCGTTTTTCTTATCGCCACGCGCCCCAGGCGCGCTTTTTTAAACCAAGCCGATGAGGTCCAAGTCACATGTCCAAGTGTTAATGCCTGATAGGTTTGGTCATTATAATAAATCCCAAGCCCTTTATATCAGGTCTATATGAGTTAATCCTAACCGTTCAATATGAGGATCCGTGTGAGCTATACATCCAATGGTGGAGAGTTGTCTAGATTGTGCTTTCTCTATAGAAGCTTCTTGCGCTTGTATTTAAGGCATCCTCTTTCTACTTTCGAGAGTTTAGCTCAGATCATTTGTCATTCTTATTCTTTCACATCCATCTTTGGCTGTTAGGGTTTTCAATTCATAATATGCGCTTAGGTTTTTATTAATCCAGTCTAGCCTAGTTAGAGATTATTGTATATTCGTCTCTTTGATGTTTAGAGAATTTGTATGATTGTTTGTAGTCTGTAACAGATTTCATAATAAGGTTGTTAAGGAAGTCTTTTTATTCTTTAGATCTGTTAGATTTTGTACCATTTGACAAACATAATAATGAATGTTTGTACCTTTTTAGGGGAGAGAAAATACTGAACTGAAGTTTGAGTAACTTTATGAAGCTAGCCTAAAACAGAACAATGCAAAATTCTTATTTTGCAAACTTTTTGAATTCAGGTTAGCTTGTTATTATATGCTACTTAACTAAAGTTATTTCGCATTTATCGTAGGTTATTTGTGACAACTCGGGTAAATCTCATTCTTGGTTTCTATCTTTTGTCTGTTCTTTTGTTATTCCTTTTGGTACTTGTGCAATTTTCGGGACGAAAATTCTTTTAACGTGGGGATGATGTGACACCCGGCAAATTCCGGTTAACAACGCTGTCTAGATTAAAGTCTACGTTAGCGAGTGACGCGTATATTATACTTAACTGGGTTAGTTGAGTCGTGTTACGGTTCGGGAACTGTTAGTTTAGTATAGAGGATCATTAGAGGTCAGTCCTTAACCAAGTGTACAAGGGGTGACGATTCGTAGAATCGTCAGAGCATAGGGAACATACAAGTCTCGAGTCCCGGGAATTGGTGAACGAGTGTGAATGTGTTTGTTTGCAAGTATTATGTGTTTACAATCATTATGTGACTTGTCGGTATGTGAAAGTGTGTTAACATATGTTAAAACGGGGTTTAACGCGCAAAATACGCAGAACCAACCCCTATAGGCGATTAGGGAGGGCTAATCGCCTATAGGGGGCGAATAGGACATGTGTTTGGGCGAATAGCAGGCTAATCGCCTATAGGGAGGGCGATTAGCAACCCTATTCGCCTGATGCTGCTGCGTAATCGCCTATAACATGCTGGACGACTAAAAACGACTATAAATACAATACTTGACCTCCTAAACTTCATATTAACAACCCTAGTCGTCCCACAACTCGCCCCAACACACACACAACCTCTGGAACACGATTTTGGATCAAAACACAAGATTTCAAGCCTATTACATCAATCTATCATAAATCTAAGGTGTGGTTTTCATTCATGCAACCTTTAATAATGTTTATATTGAATCCCTAATGGTCCAGACCTGTTTATAAACGTATGTGTCTTCTGAAATTCGTTAATAATCATTGTTAATTGGATTATAGCTATTATGCATGTTGTATGTGTGTTTATAATTAAAAGTTAGGGTTTTTGTGATCCAAGAAGGATTGTTAACATGATATTAAGGTAGTTACAGATTGATGATGATAGCATGTTGATGAAATCTGAGTAATTGTTCATTAGGGTTACGGTTATGCATGTTAATGTAATGTTTCATGCTATGTGTATTGTTTTTGGGATACATGGTTGCATGCAGGACTGATCGAACGAGGTTAAACGAAGGATTTTGATTTAAATATGTTTGATATGGTTGTTTGATTGATATTTTATGTTTACACACGTTCTGGATCTGATTTGGAGTGTTAAACGCGCGAAAAACTGGAACAGCTGGGCTAAAGGCGAATAGGGATCCTAATCGCCTATGCTATAGGCGATTAGGAGGCTATTCGCCTGATAGGGTGCCCTAATCGCCTATAGTATAGGCGAATAGGAGCCTAAATGCCTTCACTTCATGCGATTACGATCCTAATTGCTAGTTAAGCCCTAAATTGCATGCCTTACGACGTAATCGCCTATAAACTCCTGATTTGCATACCATATGACCCTAATCGCCTATAGTATAGGCGATTAGCCTTCCTAAATGCCTGCTGACTTTCATAATCGCTAGTTGACTTTTCCTAATCGCCTGTACTGCTGCTGTAAGTGTAATTTAGCATTTCGGGACCCGATTGGACACCTAGGAACATGCTAGGAACCCCGTAACATACCTAATAACTTGGTAACATGTGCTCGGACTTATTTATGAGATACTTGAACTACGTGCTACAACTTGTTGGACTTTATCGTATGTTAAGTGTGATTGCATGATTGTATGTTTGAGAGTGCAAGTATAACACGGGGAGTCTCGGGTCACCAATGGGATGTCGAGTCTTGTACATTGGGTTAGTTTTACAGTCACAGTGTTTTCAAACGAACTTGGTTATGGTCTGGACATCTAGGGACTAACTAACCTACGGGTTATTAGTCTAAGTACTTGTAACTGTCATATGTTAGGTCGCCGCTTTACGGGGCTAGCATAGCTTGCTGATCTTATTCGTATTTTGAAGTAACGCAACCTAAGGTGAGTTTACGGCCCCTCTTTTAACTGGTTTCACTTTTTGGGGGAGAAAACATGTGTTAAACTTATGTTTTGGTAACAACTGTCATACTATGGGTTTCTATGGTTTACTATACGATCCTTGGAAGTCCCGGGGGAAACCATGAATGTGCGGGTTAGCACAACGGGGAAATGTGAATAGATCTATTGGGAGTAACCAACCCCGCTCGTCGGCTTGGAGGGTCGGGCGAGTGCATATTGTCTCAAACAGGAACAGGTTTACTATTCGGGCACAACATCTGGTTTGCGAGTTAGTAATGGTTTTCCAATCGTTGTAGTAACAAAACATACGCCTAGCTAGCGTACTTGGTTTACAAATTGATATAGTATGGACAGGTTGAACTTGATACTTTGATTACAAAACCTGTGAACTCACCAGCATTTTTGTGCTGACGTAACTCTTACATGTTTTCTCAGGTCGCTAAGGTAGCACTACGGAACTAGGGCGCACGCGTCTGCACGGCGTCTAGTTAGGGTTGCATGGTTTTCAAACGTTGAATAATTTGGTTTACTTTTGGATTATGTTTTGAGAATAAGCTTCCGCCGTATTTGGGGATTTTAAACTATGTTTATGAAATTGCATATGTTCATTTAGATTTGTTTATTGTGATCGTTGACTTGGATCCTGGTTTGTCATGCGCCCCGCGGTAAAACTCCGCAAGTGGATTTTGGGGGTTTGACAGATTGGTATCAGAGCTAATGGTTATAGTGAACTAGGACTGCATGTAGAGTCTAGTCTATAGCCGAGTCGCACACACTAGACGATCACATAGTACTAAACAATATGGTGGGTTACGTATGGGCTTGTCGGGGTGTCTCTAAATCATCTGACCTTCCTATGTTACATCATCCGTTCTATCTTAGGTCGGGTTACTTGCTTTCTAGGCAGTGTGGTATATTGGGGTAAATCGTGTACTCTTGAGATTTGTCCAAGGCCCGGACATCTCCCTTTCATACTCCAATAGAAACACTTGCTATAAATTACCGTAGCATTACGGTGTATAGCTAAGAGTCTATGTTCGGTGATTTGAACTTTGAACTAGGAGAACACTTGGAGGACCATGTAGAGCGGTTTATCATTTTGGGTGCACACAAAATCATAAACCGAAATGCATGAAAGCCCTAGTGAGCTCTGGGTTTGAATGGATAGTCCTGAGTTGGATCTAGGTTTGATCTTGTGAACGCTAGTGGTTACCATTAGCTGTGAAACTGAAATTTTCTCGTTCTTTCTGTTAGAATCATGTCTGGAGTACGATGTGGATGTGGAGGTGGCCGCGCTGGTGGGCGTGGTGGTGGTCGTGGTGGTGGTCGTGGTCGTGGAGGTGTAAACCTAACACAAGAAGATCTGAACAACTTACTGCAAGCTGCCGTTCAGTTAGGGCACAATGGTGGTGGTAAGTTGATTTATCCACTTTTGCCTCATCAGTGAACCTTGTATACATCCTTCGTGGTTTCTCATGCGTTTCATTTCGGGTGGTCCTGTTAACCCACCCCCACCTATGTGTACCTACAAGATGTTTCGGGACTGTAAGCCCCAGGAATTCTCTGGCACTGAGGGTGCGGTGAGCTTGCTCAGGTGGCTGGAAAAGGTGGAGTCAGTGTTTCTGATGTGCAACTGTCTCCCAGAGGATCGAGTCAAGTATGCTGCTGCGTTATTCCAGGATGTTGCTTTGACCTGGTGGAACAACATCACCCAGAATATGGGTATAGGGGAGGCTTATGCTATGCCTTGGGAAAATTTTGTTCAACTACTGAAGCGAGAGTACTGTCCAAGGGAAGAAATTCAGAAGCTAGAGCATGAGGTGTGGAACCTCAAGATGACCGGGTCAGAGATTGAAAAGTATACGGTAAGGCGTAATGAGTTGGCAGTGTTGTGTCCTGATCTGCATGTGCCAGAATACTGAAGGATTGAACACTATATCTCGGGGCTAGTACCAGAGATCGCAGGGTTAGTGGCTGCGGGGAATCTTCCTACATACTCAGAGGTGGTCCGATCGGCTCACAGGATGACAAACTTGAAGGTGAATGAGGGTATCTTGCCTGCTAAGGGTTCGACTGTCAAGGCCCCGGAGAATAACAAGCGTAAATGGGATAATGAGGGGAAAGGATCTGTGCCAGCATCATCACAACAGGGTAAGAGGTTCGATAGCGGGGGTTCTTCTTCTGCTGGTACCAAACCGGGTGGTTATGCGGGGAAATTACCTAAGTGCAACAAATGTGGACGTCATCATCAGGGGGACTGCGACCGTAATCGTTGCCATCGCTGCCAGCGACTTGGGCATTTTGCTAAAGATTGTCGGGCGACACTTCCATCGACCCAGGCCCCAACTACTGCCCCGACTTCTACTGCTCAAGGAACTACGGGAAAACAAGGTTGTTACAACTGTGGGGAGACTGGGCATTACAAGAAGGAGTGCCCGAAACTGAAGCAGGGCGGGGATGTGAGGGATAGAAACGGTAACGGGAACAACGGGGGCGGTGGCAGGAGTGCACGTGCCTTCGTCATTGGAGCCGCAGAGGCTAGGCAAGATCCTGACACAGTTGCCGGTACGTTCCTTCTCAATAATCGCTCTGTTAGTGTTTTATTCGATTCCGGTGCCGATAAAAGTTTTATATCTATGGAAGTTAGTCGACTGCTAGATGTAGTACCCGTACCATTAGGGGCTAAGTATGTAATTGAGTTGGCTGACGGTAAAAAGATTGAGGCTACTTGTATCCTTCGGGAGTGTCAACTAGAGTTGTCGGGTTTGTCGTTCCCCATCGACCTTATGCCGGTACCTTTGGGTAGTTTTGACGTTGTTGTAGGCATGGATTGGTTGTCTTTGTATCGCGCGGAGATCGTTTGTTACGACAAGATTATTCGGATTCCCCTCCCTGATGGAGAATTCCTTTCTGTGTACGGTATCAAGGGCGGTGCTCCGCTAAATCTCATCTCCAGCATGAAAGCCCTTAAGTATCTTCGAAAGGGTTATTCGGCCGTCTTGGCACTTTTATCTGTTTCCTCTACCGATGAGAAGAAGATCGACGATATTCCTGTGGTACGCGAGTTTCCTGATGTATTTCCCGATGATTTATCTGGTCTTCCTCCCCATCGTCAGGTTGAGTTCAGTATTGATCTTGTACCGGGGGCTGCTCCTATTGCTCGGGCCCCCTACCGTCTTGCACCTCCCGAGATGCAGGAATTGTCCAGTCAGTTACAGGAACTCTTGGACAAGGGTTTCATTAGACCAAGTTCTTCCCCTTGGGGAGCCCCGATTCTGTTCGTTAAGAAGAAGGATGGAAGTTTTCGGTTGTGTGTGGATTACATAGAATTGAACAAAGTGACCATCAAGAACCGTTATCCTCTTCCACGTATTGATGATCTATTCGACCAACCCCAGGGTTCTAGCTACTACTCTAAGATTGATTTGAGGTCCGGTTATCACCAGTTGCGCGTAAGGGAAGCTGACGTTGCAAAGACTGCCTTTCGTACACGTTATGGCCATTTTGAGTTCTTGGTCATGCCTTTCGGTCTCACAAACGCACCGGCGGTTTTCATGGATTTGATGAACCGCGTTTGCAAACCATATCTTGACAAGTTCGTCATCGTGTTTATTGATGACATCCTGATTTATTCCAAGAACAAGACCGAACACGAGGAACACCTGCGTTTGGTTTTGGAACTTTTGCGACGGGAACAACTTTACGCTAAGTTCTCAAAGTGTGACTTTTGGTTACGCGAAGTTCAGTTCCTAGGACATGTGGTTAATGAACTAGGAATTCATGTCGATCCAGCTAAGATCGAAGCGATCAAGGACTGGGAAGCACCAAAGACGCCAACTGAGGTGCGGCAATTCCTAGGCCTTGCGGGCTATTATCGTCGTTTCATTAAGGGGTTCTCGAAGATCGCTCAACCCCTCACCACTCTTACTCAGAAGGATAGAAAATTCGCCTGGGGTGAACCACAAGAGTCAGCATTTCAAGAACTAAAGGCTAAACTTTGTTCTGCTCCTATTTTGTCCTTGCCTGAAGGCCCTGATGATTTCGTTGTTTACTGTAATGCTTCTATTCATGGTCTCGGTTGCGTGTTGATGCAACGCGAGAAAGTGATTGCGTATGCTTCTCGTCAACTCAAGGTGCACGAGAAGAACTACACCACCCATGACTTGGAGTTGGGTGCAGTGGTTTTCGCGTTGAAAATTTGGAGACATTACTTGTACGGTACCAAATGCACCATCTACACCGATCACAAGAGTCTTCAACATATTTTCGACCAACAACATTTGAACATACGACAACGTCGTTGGATTGAACTCCTGAACGACTATGATTGCGCCATTAAGTACCATCCTGGCAAGGCGAATGTAGTAGCAGACGCCTTGGGCAGGAAGGAATCAATTAATCCTCGTCGCGTTCGGGCGTTGCAGCTCACCATTCATTCCTCTCTACCTGACCAACTCCGTTCTGCTCAGTTAGAAGCTTTGAAGGAGGAAAACCTTAAAGCTGAGACTATGCACGGTGCCAACAAGCACCTCGAGCGAAGGCCTGATGGCCTGCACTACTTCGCAGAACGCATATGGGTTCCTTTATTTGGGGGACTTCGGGAGCTTGTTTTAGATGAGGCTCGCAAGTCCCGGTATTCTATTCATCCTGGTTCGAATAAGATGTACCAAGATCTAAAGGTGCTTTACTGGTGGCCAAACATGAGGTCGGATATAGCCTCATACGTGAGCAAATGCTTGACCTGTGCTAAAGTCAAGGTGGAATACCAGAAACCGTCGGGTCTCTTGCAACAACCTGAAATTCCGGAGTGGAAATGGGAACGGATTACAATGGATTTTGTCACGCAACTACCTAAGTCACCGAGCGGGAATGATAAGATATGGGTGATTGTTGATCGGTTGACGAAATCAGCCCATTTTCTCGCTATTAAGGAGACCGACACCATGGATCGTTTGGCTCGTCTTTATCTGAATGAAGTTGTTTCTAGGCACGGGGTGCCGGTTTCTATTATTTCGGATCGTGACTCCCACTTTACTTCTCACTTCTAGAAGTCTTTGCACAAGGCTTTGGGTACCCAGCTGGACATGAGTACAGCTTATCACCCACAGACTGACGGTCATAGTGAACGCACGATTCAAACCTTAGAAGACATGCTGCGAGCATGTGCGATCGATTTTGGCAAAGGTTGGGAAGCTCACCTACCGTTAGTAGAATTCTCTTACAACAACAGTTACCACACGAGCATCAAGGCAGCTCCATTCGAGGCACTGTACGGGCGGAAATGCCGGTCTCCTCTTTGTTGGGCTGAGGTGGGTGAGAGTCAACTCACTGGGCCTGAGCTAGTGTACGAAACTTCGGAAAAGATCGTACAAATTCGTAACCGGTTGGCAGCGGCACGGGATCGGCAAAAGAGTTATGCCAATCAGCGTCGCAAGCCATTAGAATTCCAAGTTGATGACAAGGTACTTCTGAAAGTTTCACCGTGGAAGGGCGTCATACGCTTTGGGAAGCGTGGCAAACTCAACCCTCGGTATGTCGGCCCATTTACAATCCTGGAACGAATTGGACCGGTGGCATATTGTCTTGATTTACCGACGGTGCTTGATGTGCTAAAAGTAGTTTAATAAAAACAACTAAATTAAACCTAAAACTAGACACCTAGTAATACTCTAGACTCTCTAAAACTAAACTACTGACAGGCAAGTGAACCTATCGACTCTAGTATAGCTAAAGTAAGTCCGGATATCGAACCCACGAGACTCTAATGGAAAACGAAAACTAGACTCGATTACTTATCCTAAATATCTATTAAATTAATTTATTATTTTAAAGGGGGGTTTTACTGAAAAATAAATTGCAATAAAATAAAGAATAACTAAAATTACTAAACTGAACTAGAGACACGAACTTAGTTGAGCTGAATTCAGATGATGATGAGACACTACCTAGACCAGACTCCTAACTATGCCTGATAAGCTTCTATGGTTATGGAACTGAATTGGAACCGGGATCTTAAAATACTAAACATCAAGAATAAACTAGACACCCTCAACCATTCTCAAGGGGAAACCCTAGAATATTTTTGTGCTGTTAAACTACCGGTTGGAGTACAAACCCTCACAGGTTATCTAACTCTTATGATCGAGTACCCGCTAGACAATCTACCTCACAGCGCGAAAGCCTCACTACACTAGGTGTAAGGGGTAATTATTGAAGCCTAGATCTAACTTGATATGCAAGAGTTGAAAGGGAAACTAGGCAGATCTTCTCACAAAGCCTCTAACCTAGCAATCTAACAACCTAGACATACCAACAAGTCCTCACCTCACAGCTATTGAACTTGGAAGAATACCTAAAATCTTCTAACCACCAAATACCACTCCTATGGTAAACTCGCGACTATTGACCATAAACTAGTTGCTACACAAAGTCTGCAACCTAACTAGCACTCATACATGAAAGACATTCACAAAAGTGCAAGTGGAGTGAATAAGTGACAATTAAAAAATAATAGATACGCACATACACTAGATCTAGAGAAATCAAAATCTTTACTGAATCATAAATCCAAAACACGTTCCAAAAACCATAGAAAATAAAAACAAATCAAAACATAGTTATTTGTCTTGGCCTAGGTAGCTATTAAAATTTTAGCCACAAATCATCTTGAAAAGAGAAACAAAGCCAAATAAAAATTCAACAATCATTGTATAGAACAAAGATAATAAAGGAACGAAAACACCGAATGATTGACACCCGAATAATCGCTGGCTTAAAACCTTTGATCCCTGCCTGCCTCCTCTAATAATATTTGTTCCTTTTTGCTCTGCTCGACGTCTCCTGTCCCCCAAAATTATTCTGCGCCGCTTTCTTTGAATGACAATATATTTCGTTCTCCAAACTCCTCTGCCCCCTCTGTATAATCTTTTCTCCTCAAGAATTTATACATCTGTTTAATTGAAGCCCTCAAAAGTGGTTTGACTTTTTGGGCCTATCAACCTCAAGTCACGTTTTTTTTTCTTTTTAATAATAATAATATTATTATTATTATAACCCCGTGCTCTTAACTCGGGTGTTCATTGACTTGACCAAAGTTGCTCGTTTACGCTCCAACGTCCATACGAACACCTGCCAAAATATAAAATAAAATACATAAGTACTAAAAACGACGCAAAACTAATAAAAATCTATAAAAACCTATACTAAATAAATTAGGCCGGTACAAGCCTAAAACTAATAAAAATATTATTTAAACGACTCGAAAACTATACAAATTTTACACTGGAAATAGATGTATTTTACAATACATCAGAGCTCGGCAGCGTACATAACGTCTTCCATGTGTCCAACTTAAAGAAGTGTCTGGCTGACGAGTCTCTTATTGTTCCACTGGAAGAGATCAAGGTTGATGATCGTCTTCGGATTGTGGAAGAACCTGTTGAGATCCTTGATTACAAGATTCGTAGCCTACGTCATAGCAAGATTCGCATTGTTAAGGTTCGCTGGAACTCGAACCGGGGACCAGAGTACACTTGGGAACGGGAGGATCAGATGAAGTCTAAGTATCCTCATCTCTTTCCTAAGGAAGCGTTCGAATCGAGATATGTTACCACTGCAGCTAAATGAATCTCGGGGCGAGATTCCCTTTTAACGTGGGGATGATGTGACAACTCGGGTAAATCTCATTCTTGGTTTCTATCTTTTGTCTGTTCTTTTGTTATTCCTTTTGGTACTTGTGCAATTTTCGGGACGAAAATTCTTTTAACGTGGGGATGATGTGACACCCGGCAAATTCCGGTTAACAACGCTGTCTAGATTAAAGTCTACGTTAGCGAGTGACGCGTATATTATACTTAACTGGGTTAGTTGAGTCGTGTTACGGTTCGGGAACTGTTAGTTTAGTATAGAGGATCATTAGATGTCAGTCCTTAACCAAGTGTACAAGGGGTGACGATTCGTAGAATCGTCAGAGCATAGGGAACATACAAGTCTCGAGTCCCGGGAAATGGTGAACGAGTGTGAATGTGTTTGTTTGCAAGTATTATGTGTTTACAATCATTATGTGACTTGTCGGTATGTGAAAGTGTGTTAACATATGTTAAAACGGGGTTTAACGCGCAAAATACGCAGAACCAACCCCTATAGGCGATTAGGGAGGGCTAATCGCCTATAGGGGGCGAATAGGACATGTGTTTGGGCGAATAGCAGGCTAATCGCCTATAGGGAGGGCGATTAGCAACCCTATTCGCCTGATGCTGCTGCGTAATCGCCTATAACGTGCTGGACGACTAAAAACGACTATAAATACAATACTTGACCTCCTAAACTTCATATTAACAACCCTAGTCGTCCCACAACTCGCCCCAACACACACACAACCTCTGGAACACGATTTTGGATCAAAACACAAGATTTCAAGCCTATTACATCAATCTATCATAAATCTAAGGTGTGGTTTTCATTCATGCAACCTTTAATAATGTTTTTATTGAATCCCTAATGGTCCAGACCTGTTTATAAACGTATGTGTCTTCTGAAATTCGTTAATAATCATTGTTAATTGGATTATAGCTATTATGCATGTTGTATGTGTGTTTATAATTAAAAGTTAGGGTTTTTGTGATCCAAGAAGGATTGTTAACATGATATTAAGGTAGTTACAGATTGATGATGATAGCATGTTGATGAAATCTGAGTAATTGTTCATTAGGGTTACGGTTATGCATGTTAATGTAATGTTTCATACTATGTGTATTGTTTTTGGGATACATGGTTGCATGCAGGACTGATAGAACGAGGTTAAACGAAGGATTTTGATTTAAATATGTTTGATATGGTTGTTTGATTGATATTTGATGTTTACACACGTTCTGGATCTGATTTGGAGTGTTAAACGCGCGAAAAACTGGAACAGCTGGGCTAAAGGCGAATAGGGATCCTAATCGCCTATGCTATAGGCGATTAGGAGGCTATTCGCCTGATAGGGTGCCCTAATCGCCTATAGTATAGGCGAATAGGAGCCTAAATGCCTTTACTTCATGCGATTACGATCCTAATTGCTAGTTAAGCCCTAAATTGCATGCCTTACGACGTAATCGCCTATAAACTCCTGATTTGCATACCATATGACCCTAATCGCCTATAGTATAGGCGATTAGCCTTCCTAAATGCCTGTTGACTTTCATAATCGCTAGTTGACTTTTCCTAATCGCCTGTACTGCTGCTGTAAGTGTAATTTAGCATTTCGGGACCCGATTGGACACCTAGGAACATGCTAGGAACCCCGTAACATACCTAATAACTTGGTAACATGTGCTCGGACTTATTTATGAGATACTTGAACTACGTGCTACAACTTGTTGGACTTTAACGTATGTTAAGTGTGATTGCATGATTGTATGTTTGAGAGTGCAAGTATAACACGGGGAGTCTCGGGTCACCAATGGGATGCCGAGTCTTGTACATTGGGTTAGTTTAACAGTCACAGTGTTTTCAAACGAACTTGGTTATGGTCTGGACATCTAGGGACTAACTAACCTACGGGTTATTAGTCTAAGTACTTGTAACTGTCATATGTTAGGTCGCCGCTTTACGGGGCTAGCATAGCTTGCTGATCTTATTCGTATTTCGAAGTAACGCAACCTAAGGTGAGTTTACGGCCCCTCTTTTAACTGGTTTCACTTTTTGGGGGAGAAAACATGTGTTAAACTTATGTTTTGGTAACAACTGTCATACTATGGGTTTCTATGGTTTACTATACGATCCTTGGAAGTCCCGGGGGAAACCATGAATGTGCGGGTTAGCACAACGGGGAAATGTGAATAGATCTATTGGGAGTAACCAACCCCGCTCGTCGGCTTGGAGGGCCGGGCGAGTGCATATTGTCTCAAACAGGAACAGGTTTACTATTCGGGCACAACATCTGGTTTGCGAGTTAGTAATGGTTTTCCAATCGTTGTAGTAACAAAACATACGCCTAGCTAGCGTACTTGGTTTACAAATTGATATAGTATGGACAGGTGAACTTGATACTTTGATTACAAAACCTGTGAACTCACCAGCATTTTTGTGCTGACGTAACTCTTACATGTTTTCTCAGGTCGCTAAGGTAGCACTACGGAACTAGGGCGCACGCGTCTGCACGGCGTCTAGTTAGGGTTGCATGGTTTTCAAACGTTGAATAATTTGGTTTACTTTTGGATTATGTTTTGAGAATAAGCTTCCGCCGTATTTGGGGATTTTAAACTATGTTTATGAAATTGCATATGTTCATTTAGATTTGTTTATTGTGATCGTTGACTTGGATCCTGGTTTGTCATGCGCCCCGCGGTAAAACTCCGCAAGTGGATTTTGGGGGTGTGACATTATTGTCCTGCATTCAAGCGGCATTGGATCACTAGAACGTGAAAAAGGCAACCGGCATTGGCAGCCACAACAATTCACAACAATTCAATTTACAAATTGTATACAACTTTTTTAGCACTTCACATGCTACCTGTGTATTTTCTTAATCTAATATGTTTACACTTCACCTACTATACCTGAGTAAGAGTTCTAAAGCTCCACCTCCTCTCTATCAACTTCGGTAAGCTTCTCCTTAAGCTCATTTAGCTCCTTCAGATAGTTGTTGCTCAGGTTCTCTTGTAACACGTTGGTGATTTAAGAGGCAAGACATTACTTATGAACCAAGGATCTCTCCTGGCCACGGCCAATGTGGGATTTTCCTGGGGTGTCACATTCACCCCCCGTTAGAGTCTCATCGTCCCTGATGAGGTGTGTTCCTGGGGTGTCACATTCACCCATGTTAGAGTCTCATCATCCCTGATGAGGTGTGCACCCACCATCCCGAACGGCACAGGAGTGGCTCTGATACCATCTGTAACACCCCGCCCCTCTCACCACCAATATTGTCCGCTTTGCCCATCCAGAGCTCACGGATTTGTTTTTGGTTGCCCAAGTGGAGACTTCCCAGGAGGTCACCCATCCTGGAATTTCTCCCACCTGAGCACGCTTAACCGTGGAGTTCTCCTCTCATCCACTAACATTAAGCCCCAAAACGCGTTGGTGATTTAAGAGACAAGACATTACTTATGAACCAAGGATCTCTCCTGGCCACGGCCAATGTGGGATTTTCCTGGGGTGTCACATTCACCCCCTGTTAGAGTCTCATCGTCCCTGATGAGGTGTGTTCCTGGGGTGTCACATTCACCCCCTGTTAGAGTCTCATCGTCCCTGATAAGGTATGCACCCACCATCCCGAATGGCACAGGAGTGGCTCTGATACCATCTGTAACACCCCGCCCCTCTCATCACCAATATTGTCCGCTTTGCCCATCCAAAGCTCACGGATTTGTTTTTGGTTGCCCAAGTGGAGACTTCCCAGGAGGTCACCCATCCTGGAATTTCTCCCACCTGAGCACGCTTAACTGTGGAGTTCTCCTCTCATCCACTAACATTAAGCCCCAAAACGCGTTGGTGATTTAAGAGGCAAGACATTACTTATGAACCAAGGATCTCTCCTGGCCACGGCCGATGTGGGATTTTCCTGGGGTGTCACATCTCTACTCATGCCACATGATGACAGAGTTTGACTATCGCATCTTCAGTCAAGTGACTCAACTCGGCACATTTCAAGGTTAAGTTTTTAACCTTGAAATTCAAAACTACCATCTTTCCTTTAAGCTCACTTAACTTTCTTTGAAAGAACCTAGGGTCCCTCGACCGCTGCATCTAAATGCTGAGTAAGCGACCGCGGCTCCATATTGGTGACAACAATATGCTGTCGAATTAACGAAAAATGTTCTTTTGTAAGACTCTCTAAGTCCGCACTCTTCTTGCTTACACATTCAATTCGCTACTTTAAAAGAGAAACATCATGAAAAACAGGAAGATCTAACTCATTTAAAGCGCTGAATTCAACAGCCATCCCATGGGAGTTCTTCAGCTTTCCTAAGAAATCGTCAGCTTCATAGTTTATTACAGCCAGACACACCCTGAATTCGTTGATTATACCTTTCGTCAATGGCTTGAACGATTCATATACGTGACGCAAACAAGCTAATTTTTGTTCCAGTTGCGCTATGTTTTCCAACGACGTTGAAATCAAGAGAGCAACACATTCGGGCCTCGATGGTCTTTAAGTTTAGTTATCTTGGAGGGTGGTTTCTGATGCAACATTTGACAGACATTGTCATCTATGAGCGATGATCGATGTTGTGACACTTGGAGCTGTTTTTCTATATATTGCATGTCTAAACATATGATAAAAGTGTCTGCTTGCGTGTTATATATATTTTCAATCAAGGAGACATGTAATAGAGAATTTTTATCCACTAAAGTCAGCAAAAGCTACTTCAAAAGCATGAGCTCATCTACTGGGACATAGGCAACCAGTTCATCTACTAGGCCAGGATCGGTCAGATCATCTACTGGAGAAAGGTCGGTCATTTGAACCGATTCAGTTGGTTCAACTACTGAGGCAACAATTGTTAGCTCACTATGACATGGTGCTCCACCTTCTATTACGCTTTCTTTTCCACTAAAGACAGATGAAAATAAAAATAAAAAGTTGATGAATATAGTATAAGATAGAACTCAAGAATTGACATTAAGCACTAAATAATAAAGAAACATAACATCCCACCAAATTGTTTAAATTTCCATGTAAACAAAACATCCCATAAAAAAGATAATATAGTATATGATAGAAATCATGGCTACATTTTGGATCAAGACATGGTGACTGAATGAATGAAGCAAATCAATCCCCTAAATCAGATCATTAGTTGCAAATAAGTTGACGGAGTAAATGACTAACTAGACTAATCAAGAGTGAATGAAGCAAATGATCTTGTCAGATCATCAATAAGAAAATGACTGACCTTACAAATGATTCAATTCAAAAATCAAAACTAGCTCAAAAAGAAAAGGAAACAAACAAAAGACACCTAATCACAACAAAATTAGTAGAAAGAAACAAAAGATCCCAAATTTGCTTCCTGATCGATCCTAAATTGCAGAAAGGAACAAAAAGTTCATATGATAAAAATGAAGATTTGAACATAACACATAGTGAATGCATGAAGCAAATGATATTTTCAGAACATCAATAAGAAGCCGGTATCAAATTAACTAAACTGACAGATGATTCATATACTAGTGTTGACTTGGGAGTGGTTTCTTCAACACATGGGGCACCACGTTCCATGGTTATATTGTTGCTCTTCCTGCCATAAAAAATGGATGTTATGATCCCATAAAAAAAATAGAAGCAACAATCTCAATTGTGAAACAACATATTGATAAAAGATTAGACCAGGAACATGCAACTGGTTGCAAAAGGCTACTAGATATATTTAGAAACTATTAGCTATTTTAGCTTAAATTTGGACAGGGAACTAGGAAAGTAACTTTTATTGGAACCAAAATTCATATAGGAGATTTCTTAATTTGATATTCCACAATTAAGGGAACACTAAATAGTGGTGGATGTTGATGGCAGTGAAGCTGGTAAGGGGGAGAATGTGTAGACATTAAAGAACTAAAAGGATGATTATCACATTTCTAAATGTTTCGATATAAGTTGCATGTCTAATCTGGTTTCTATGGAATCCAGTTACATATAAAAGGGATTTGCTAACTTGATTTGCTGACTCTTTGGTTTTTTATTGCTCTTATGTGAATCTTAACTGTACTATGGTAGCAATAGTTGCACGGAACACTAAGAAAATGGGCAGGTTGTAGGGTTTGGGTAAACGAACACATGCCATAATGGGTGCATTAAATAAACAAATTGGGTGTCTTTCTATGAAAGTAAGTCAATACTAACTGTATTGTTAAAATAATAATCTTTTTTTCTTATAAAACATATGAGAAGGCTCTAAGCATCTAATATGTGAGGGCACATTGGGCGAATTTTGACCCTTTGATAATGTCCACCATTCTCTTTTCATCCAACTTTTAGAATTTAACCCGATTGACCCATGGAGATGAAAGTGAACCCAAGTTGACCCAAGTTTCAAGTACAACAAGTAGGAGCTGCAAACTTTATTCACATGTCTCTAGTCTTTTTGATGGTCTCCGATTGAATTGAGCCACTTTTAGTTATTCCTATATTTAAGCAAATAATGCATTAAAGATGATTACAAACGTCATCTTATTGCAACACTTTTTTGAACATTTGACTAAAGCAATTTAGGAGGTTGTATACTTGTATGCATTAAAGATACACCTTTTCAAGTTGGCAGCCTCATTTTTTCCATTTCACTTTAGCTAGAAAAAAAATATTAACATTACCCGCCTGAGATCAAACATAACCTTATTCGCGCCTAATAGCGGTCATCATTATAGTCAATCAATCATTATAGTCAACCATTGTATATTTAGTAATGTAATTATTGTGTTTATTGTCATTGACCATGTAATTATTATAAATGAATGTAATGCAATGGAAGAAGGCAAGGAATATTTTCTACATGGTATCAACCTTTGAAACTCTACACAATCTTTTCCTCCTGCCGTAGCAAAGTCCTTCTTCCTCCTTATTATTTTTTGCACGGCAGTCTCATCATTCACCCTTCATTCGATCCTTGCATTCTTCTTCTCCAAACCATCACTATGTCTTCCCCTGCCAACTCTTCTACCATCATTCCCGCCATCACGGTTGACTCAAAATTGCACCCCGCAACAACCGTCACCAATATTAAAAATTTCATACCGTTTACTCTAGAAATTGAGTCCTCGCAATATGCGTCTTGGGCAACACTATTTAAATTACATTGCAAGGCATTCATGGTTGAAAACCATCTCAAACCTCGCACACCACCCACAGAAACCGAGTCCTCCACCGCCACTGAAGAATGGGAGCGTATCGACGCCATTGTCCTACAATGGCTTTACAGCACTATCTCTAATGATATCCTACATACCATCATCAACAACATCTCAAATGCTCACGAAGCGTGGGTTGCGATAGAGGATCTTTTTCACGATAACAAGGCGGCACGGGCCATTTATCTTATGCAGAAATTCTCCAACACTCGCTTGGATGGGTTTTCCAATATGTCCGCCTACTGTCAAGCTCTTAAAGTTCTTGCCGACCAACTTGCAAATGTGGACGCACCCGTGGATTCTGATCGTCTCGTCTTACAACTCCTTGCGGGCCTTAATGCCGAGTATGAAGGTATATCCACTATTTTACAAAATACTCACCCTTTACCTTCTTTTTATGTGGCTAGATCAAAACTCATACAAGCCGAAACCAATAAATCCGAAAGAGCCTTACATGCCTCACAGACCGCCGCCACCGGCTTATCCGCCACTACCCAGAAAAACAACAACCAAAACCACACCACCGACACCACTCCCAATCGCTCACCCAACCCGAACCATCTCGGACGTGGACGGGGCGGCCGCTCCGGTCGTCGTGGACGCGGCCGAGGTGGCTACGGAAGATCACAACCTCAATACCCTTACTGGCCGCACCCCTTCAGCCCATGGTTCCCTTCGTGGCCCAGTTACCCCTCTGCTCAGGCCCAACAACAAACTACAAACAATTCACAGGCCCAATTACCTTTTCCATGGAGCAACCCCCCTGTCCATATCCTAACAGCAGTCGGCCCACTAGCAACTCGGCCCAACAGTCTGGATTATTAGGCCCGCGCCCAGCAGCCCACTACCATTATGCTTATAGCCCAACAGACATCGAACAGGCCATGTACACGATGTCTTTACAACAGCCCGACCCGACACAGTACATGGACACTGGGGCTTCTTCCACCATGACTCACGAGCAAGGTAATTTTCAATCCTTTTCTAACTCTTGCATTCCTCATAATATTATTGTAGGCGATGGCAACACCATCCCGGTAATAGGACAAGGCACAAAATACCTGCCCCCGCCCTTCCCACCATTCATACTTAAAAATGTCCTCTACTCACCCAAACTAGTTAAAAACTTAATATCTGTCCGTCGATTTACTAGAGATAATTGGGTGTCTGTTGAATTTGATCCGTTTGGTTTTCTTGTGAAGGACCTCAAGACGCGGGCTCCACTCCTCCGGTGCAACAGCAGCGGTGATCTCTACCCCCTGGTGCCCGGGTCCTGCTCCTCTCAACCTGTTGCTTTGGCTGCCATCTCTGCTAATCTATGGCACCAACGTCTTGGCCATCCAGGACGTCAACCTTTGCTTTCAATAAAAAATAATAATTCTATTTCTTTTGATAAACTTTATAATAATGTCTGTGACTCTTGTGTGTTGGGTAAAAGTATTAGACTCCCATTTTTTGCTTCCACTAATTCTACTGTTTTACCTTTTGATATAATTCATAGTGATGTATGGACGTCTCCTGTCATTAGCACTTCTGGTCATAAATTTTATGTGCTATTCTTAGATGATTTTTCAAATTTTTTATGGACCTACCCTCTCACTCACAAATCTAACGTTTTCTCCGCCTTCACACAATTTACATCTACCATTACCACACAATTTAATCATACCATAAAAACTTTTCAGTGTGATAACGGTCGTGAATACGTAAACAATAGTTTCCAAACCTTTTTCACCACAAACGGTATTCTTTATCGTCTCTCGTGTCCATACACGTCCTCACAAAACGGCAAAGCCGAAAGAAAAATCCGTACCATTAATAATTTAATCCGCACCATTATGTCACATGCTTCCTTACCCACAAATCTTTGGCATTTTGCCTTAGAAACTGCCACCTATCTCCTCAACATCCTTCCCACCACCACCACTAAAAATAAAACACCCACCGAAATTCTCTACAACACCACTCCCACCTATGACCACCTACGCGTCTTTGGGTGTCTATGCTACCCACTCACGCCGTCTCCTACTATCCACAAACTCGACCATCGTGCTCACCCGTGTGTCTTTCTTGGCTACCCACCTACTCATAGGGGGTATCGGTGCCTTGACTTGACAACCAAACAGATTTACATCTCCAGACACGTAGTATTCGACGAAACCACATTCCCATTTAAATCTACCATCACACCCGCACCCCAATACTCCTTCCTTGACCAACCCACTGCCACAATTCCTCCCCACCTTCACTCGCATATACAACAACATACACCACAGCATCCACCATCCGTTACCAACCCCCCACATCACCCAAACATCCAGGCCCACTCCCCACAGCCCAGTTCACCCTATACCTCGGCCCACTCCACCCCTAACTCCTCACCATCACCACCGCCCCCCTCAAATTTCACCACGGCCCAAAATAGCCCAAGCCCACTCCCTGCCTCTGACCCAATACCCGGCTCCTCACCACATTCCACCACAACCAACCCAAACCCACCACCCACCCGCACCATGCATACACGCTCTATGAGCGGTATCTTCAAACCCAAACAACAATTTAATCTAAATACCACCACTACCCCACCTATCGTTCCCATACCCAAAACCCCCACCGATGCCTTAACTATACCGGAATGGTACTCTGCCATGTCTACTGAGTACAATGCACTAGTTAGAAATGGGACTTGGGAATTAGTACCTCGTTCGTCTAACATGAATGTTATTCGTAGTATGTGGTTGTTTAAGCATAAATACAGGTCGGATGGCTCTTTGGAACGATACAAGGCTCGCTTAGTTTGTGATGGTCGGTTACAACAGGTTGGTGTGGACTGTGGGGAAACTTTTAGCCCGGTCGTCAAACCGGCTACTATTCGGACGGTACTTTCTATTGCCCTCTCTAAGCACTGGTCTGTACATCAGTTAGATGTTACCAATGCTTTTCTTCATGGGAATCTCCATGAAACCGTCTACATGCATCAACCTATGGGGTTTCGAGATAAACGGTTTCCTGATTATGTTTGTTCTCTAAAGAAATCTCTATATGGTCTCAAACAGGCACCACGTGCCTGGTACCAGCGGTTTACAGATTTTGTACTCACTATTGGTTTTCAACACAGCAAAAGTGATGCTTCTCTCTTCACCCTTCACCAGGGCACCCACACAGCTTACTTATTACTTTATGTGGATGACATTCTCCTAGTCACCTCTTCTGATAAACTGCGCCACTCTCTCATGGCCAAACTTGCAAGCGAATTTGCTATGAAAGACCTAGGTCCTCTCAGCTATTTTCTTGGCATCTCTGTGTCTCGCACGACAGACTCGATGTTTCTTTCGCAGCACACTTATGCGAATGATATTATCGCTAGGGCCGGCATGCAATCATGTAACCCCGTTGCCACACCAGTTGATACAAACAGCAAACTAAGTTCCACGGGCAGCGACAATTTCCATGACCCAACCTTGTATCGCAGCCTTGCAGGTGCCCTTCAGTACCTCACTTTTACCCGACCTGATATCTCATATGCTGTCCAGCAAATTTGTATGCATATGCACTCGCCTCGCATCGACCACTGGAATGCACTCAAGAGAATCATTCGCTACATTAAAGGGACTATTAATTTTGGGCTACAACTTCACAGTACATCTTCCCAGTCCCTAATCTCCTACACTGATGCTGACTGGGCTGGATGCCCAGATACTAGACGTTCCACCAGTGGATACTGTATTTATTTTGGGGATAACCTTATCTCCTGGTCTTCCAAGCGGCAAAGCACGGTATCCCGTTCCAGTGCGGAGGCAGAATATCGAGGGGTAGCTAACGTCGTGGCCGAAATTTGTTGGATACGCAACTTGTTACTCGAACTGCAACACCCTCTGTCTCGCGCGACCCTAGTCTATTGTGACAATGTCAGTGCCATTTATCTTTCAGGGAACCCAGTGCAGCACCAACGCACGAAACACATAGAGCTTGACATACATTTTGTCCGCGAACAGGTACAACGGGGTCACGTACGTGTCCTTCACGTCCCATCAAGATATCAAGTTGCCGATATTTTCACCAAGGGTCTACCGAGAGTTTTATTTGAAGATTTCAGGGACAGTCTCAGCATCCGGTCTCCTCCCGCTTTGACTGCGGGGGAGTAATAGCGGTCATCATTATAGTCAATCAATCATTATAGTCAACCATTGTATATTTAGTAATGTAATTATTGTGTTTATTGTCATTGACCATGTAATTATTATAAATGAATGTAATGCAATGGAAGTTTTCTACAGCGCCTATGTTTGAGTATCGGGTTGACATTCGCTCCTCTAGTTCTAATCCTATAATGTTATGTTGACATATCACCTTGAATCATATGGGCCATTCTTTCAATATGTATTTCGATTTGTATAATGCAACAAAGCCTTTGGTTGGAAGCAGAAGTTCATAGAATACTGTTTTGGCAAACTTCATCAAGAAAACTAGAGTAAAAAACTGGGTTGGCATGAGTTGGGACAGTTGGGTAACGGGTGAACACTTTTTTGGTGTATCAATAACCTCTTATCACCTTGCCAAGCCATTGATTTAACTATTACTTGTTCCCTGCAATTTAAATTTTAATGTTATGAATTATATATTTTTGAGTTTTAAATATTATTTAAAAATTTCTTGATGGCATGCTTCTCATCATCATCATTGATTCATTTTTCTTGATAGCATGTTTTTTTATAATCATCATGCTACGCATCCCAAATTAAACAACACATGTATATCAAGTTTTATCGAGTGGATAAATGCTTTACAAGATGAAGTTGATGACACATTCCGATTGTTGAATGGTGCTGAATCCATATGTGGACGAGAATAATGGATTAGATCATTAGAGGACATTGTTGTGCTTGAGCATATTAGAGGTTGTTAGTCATGTTTCCTAACCATGTTTAGTATAATAAAATATAACGAGATCTTGTTGGCTGCATTTTTTAGTTTGATAACTTAGTTTATATGATATGACATATCACCCTATCATTTTCTCAGAATGTGCCGATGATTCAAATTGTGAGAAACATGAATCCCACCATCAAATCATACGAGTCTTTTAGAATCTTTTGATTCGTTATTTAAATTACTAAAACAATAATGATACAAACACGTTCTATCTATCAAGTGAGGTGTTCATCTTATCACCTGTTTAATTCAATGGGTTAAAATGGTAACTAATAGCCTAAATGATGTCGCAACAATAGTAATAGAGAGTAAGAGGGGTACCCACAGGGCTGTTCAAATCGCTCACTGCTCGCTTGGAATTTGCTCGGAAAATGCTTGCTCGATTATCCGCTTGATTGTAAACGGGCCGATCGGCTCAGTTCGGTTTGTAAACGAGTCAAGCACGATCAAATGTCCTCTCGGCTCGATACAATTTTTATTAATTTATTATATATATAATTACATATTAATTACAGTTATATTTATAGTTTTATACATACACTCTATTTGAGTTGGCTCGATATATGCATATATATATATATATATATATAATTATATTTATAGTTACTGCGTGGTTAACTCAATGATAACTTAACCCTAAGGTAGCGTTCATTTCATGCATTGCAATGAAATTGGAATTGGAATTTGCAAGAAAATTATAATTTGATTTGGAATTCAGATGTGTTCGTTTGATAAACGATAATGAAATCCCAATGGAATTGAAATTAAGAAGTCGAATATACATTCCAATTCCAATTCCATTCCGTGAAACGAACGACACCTAAATTTAATTGTAAAACCCTAAGTCGTGAAAAAAACATGTTTGACTTCCTATTTCCACTACTTGTCCGCCATCAATCGTCTCCCGCTATCAACTTACGCCACAATATAAAAATTGTTCTATGTAGTATGCTCATCGTCTCACTTGCCTCAACCTGAGCCTCATTCTCAAACAACCAAACCTCAAACTTAGTGTCATCATTGGACGGTCGAACCTACCTCAGTCATCACTTGGTAGCGAGAACAATAAAAGAAACATCCCAAATTTATGGTTGTCCAAAAAAAAAAAAAAACTCGCCGCTTGCTAAAAAAATATGCCCTCAAAAAATGCTCGCTCAGTTTCCGACTCAATCAATCCGCTCAACAGTTTGTAAATGAGCCAAGCACGAGCAAAGTTCTACTCGGCTCGTGAACCGCCCTAGGTACCCAAACCATATCTATCTGCTACAAAGGGTTTAGCTTAGGATGGTGGGGTTTTAGAGCACGGCGGTCGTCTCTCTCTCTCCGTCCACCTTCTCATCAGACACAAATGGAGATGCAGTCTGCGTTAAGGATTCGTCTACAGTTCGAAGATTGCTCGGTTCTTACTCCAGCTCAACGATCCGACGGCTTGAACCACAGCTGGTTATTAATCGAACCAAATGCTTATCCCAACATATCCGACATATCTGATTACCTTCTCCATCACTTCAACCTTCTCACTTCATGCCCTAACGGCATCCTCCTTTCTGTAATCCCTTATCTCTCTATTTTCATCCTTATTTTGTTACTAATCATTAAATTATAATAGCCTCACAGGTTATAATCACAAAAAAAAAAAATACTAAATGTGATGTTGAAATTAATAGGCATGAATTTGAGGTTGAAAATAATTCGTTTGGTCTTAATATTAAGTTATTAACATTGCCATTGCTGTGTGTTTCAAACTTAGGGATTAGCTTATGATTTATTGTCCTCACTACATTTTAGTTTTGTATGTTAACGTTTAGCATGTTGCATGTTGTGGTTTCGATCTCGGTTTGTAATGCCGATGGTAGTAGAAGTAGAACCAGTGTTGCAAAACTCGGTTTGGGCTTGTACTCGGCGACCCACCCTGGAGTGGGGTACTCGGATTAATCGGGGGAGTACTCGGGGTCAAATCGGCCTATGCGGGGAGTACTCGGAGTAATTGGCCAACTTGGCTATACTCGGTGACCTACCCTGGAGCGAGTACTCGGGGAGTAAACGGTCAATTTGGCCTTGTTTTGCAACATTTGTAGAACTGCAAATGGGCTCAGTTAAGACCCTAACATGTAAAACCGTTGTGGGAGGAGGTTATTAGCATTTATCACTGGTGGTTTATAAATTGTAATAGGCTCATAGGTTAGGATAAGAAAAAAATGTTAAAAGAGTGTCATGTTATGCATAGTTATTAAAAGTCATCGCTTCATGCGCCTAGGCCCTTTAATTGCGCTTTTGGTTCCTAGGCCCTCGCTTCAGCTCTCTAGGCACACTAAATAACTATTTTTTTTTTTTAATTGTTGTTTAATGTGAAATTATTGATCTTGTCTACAATATAAGCTTCCACAATACTCGATTTAAGCAACTTTCATCCAGAACTCCGGTCCAGCTGAGAATATTTAGAACTTTATAAATTTCAAGTTTTGAAATTACATTCAAATATTCACTATTTTAGAATTTTTGGTATTAATTAGATGATATTAAATCTTATATAATAGCTTTTGTTTATTTCATTTTAAGAATAGCGTACATAATCTCTTTTTTAGTTTTATTTTTTCATTTAAGTGCGCTTTTTTTTTTCCCCAGTCCCTCACTTTTTTTGCGCTTTGCGCCTAGGCCCTAGGCAAGGCCTTTGCACCTTGAGTGCGCCTAGCGCCTTTGATAACTATGATGTTATGTTTGATATCATAGGGTTGAGTTTGAGGTTGAAAATGGTTCATTTATTTTGATCTCAATGTTAACATTCCTATATGTTTCATACTTGTGGATTGATATAGGATTATATGTATTTGGTTATTAGCATATGATTTGTTGTCCTCACTACTAAGAACAAACTGTTACTGTTATTATGACATGAATTGAATCTTATACTCATAGATGTTTCCCTAAAGGTATTTGAATAATGTAGATTGTAGAAATGAATTCAACAGGAAAGGACCATGTTTTCGTTTCTTGTGATAACATGTTGAGTAACGAAGTTGGTTCTATTCGAATTGGTTCCACGTCCATGGACTCATGTTGTTTATAGCCATTCAGGGCAATGATAAAACTGTCTTCCCTTGGAAAGTTATTCTGTTCTTGTGTATATGTATTATGTAATATGTATATACTATTATTATTATTATTATTTATTTTTGTTGGTTTTTTTTTTTTTTTGTCTTTGGAAAATACCTAATGTTGATGATAGGAATTCTGATTTAAATAATTTGATAAGATCAAGTCTGCAAATTCGTTGATTTTACCATATCCTTTCTGTTAATCGCTAGTTAAGAGTAAGAAACCTTTTATCTCTTGCAGATGGAAGGCTTTGTATTACCACCATCTGAGTCGATTCGAATCTTGAAGGACAAGGATATTATTTGGTCAGCCTTACATTTGATTTTGCACTATTGTTCTTGACAAACGTGTAATTTACTGTTTGATAAGTCAACATGTGTTTGTCACTTCAGTGTGAAAAGGAAAGGAGTGGCTTTGGTTGAAGCAGTAGAGGGGGCAGATAATGATGAAGTCAACAGGAGGGAACCTCTAGGTAATGGCATGCTACTTCTAGCCAATGAAGAGTTTGATAAAGAAACTGGAGGCTACCAAAGTGAATATGACGATGCTGAGGTGGAAAAGTCGGAAGATGAACCTTCACCAAAAGTAACTTCTTCTAAGAAAAGAAAAGCCTCGACAAAACTTCGAAGGTCAAAGTAAGTCATGCAATGTTATGTGCCTTTTTGTCTTTAATTTAGATCTGTAATTCTGTACACTAACTATTAAGGTGATAAGGTCCTTTAGAAGTGTAATATAATATAATATAGGGTTAATTGCATAAAAGAGCAATTGGCTTTGACTCAGTTTATAATTTTGTTAACATGTCATTTTTATGCCAGCAAAAAACCATTACAGTTTTATAAGTTATGATTTATTTACAGTAATCTGACTCTGTAACTGGCGAAAACCATGATGGGGCAGCTGACATTTTGGTAACTATTGGCCTTTCATTTTGACATGATGTGATGATGCCCGTAAACGGGTGATCTATGGTTACCTTGAAGCATAGTTACGAAAATGTCTACTGCCCCATCATGGTTTTTACATGGTTACCTTGAAGCAGTTTTTGAGAAGTTTATGGTTTTTTCTTGCCTAGAAAACGTATATTAGTCAAAACAGAAGTTGCATTGAAGTTTACTACTTTTGGAATTAGCCCTATTATATATGTTGATTATGAGATGATTAGATGCTACTCTCTCTATCCCATGAAATTGTAAAACTTCCCTTTTGGGATGCCCCAAGAACTGTGACATTTCCTTTTTTTTTAATTAATATTCAATTTATATTTGCAATATTTGCCCATTAGTAATTATTGCAAAATATCTTTACTTTTATTATGGTTTACAAAATTCATTCAGTTTGTCATTATATCAAGACATTTGAAAACTGGCTGAAGACATTCGTCAAACGATGTGCAAATTTGCATGTTTGGCTTACATGTGCTTGCTTTTGTGAAACACAGGAAGAAGAAACACCGATTGGCAATGAATGGTGTTGCAGAGGATAGCGACATTAATGATGATGAGGATCTTCCCAAGAACAAAAAGATTAAACCAAACAAGGAGAAAAAGAGTGGAGGAAGTGAAACAACCATTGAAAACGTTAACTCTCCTAGGAAGGTGAAAAGGTAATTTCATAATCTTGCTGTTGTGTATGGCTGTATGCATATATATATATATGTGTGTGTGTATATATATATATATATTTTGTAAATTACATAGTAGATACTTGTACTTTATAAAGCTTGCTCACTAAAATCTCCTTTTGTAAATCACAGGAAGAAGAAACATCGTCTTGGGGTGGGTATTGGTGATGAAGATGATGTTAATAATGGCGAATCTATTCTCAATGAAAAGGTCAAGAAGAAGAAGACTAAACTAAATGGGGAGATCAAAAAGGAAAATGCTGAAACAGGTGACAAAACTATTGAAGATGATGTTGAAGGAGCTGAAAATGTGGCTTCTGCACCTGATGGGGCCAAAAAGGTACTATACCGTGTTTTGATATAACTTGTGAGATAAATGGTGTTTTGTCACATGGTTGGTGGTTTTTTCATCTGGTTCCAATCCCATACAAGAGTTATTGCTTTTATATAATTGTGATGCAAACATAAGGCTCCTGCATTACTGTGTTGACTGGTATAGATTATATGTACTTATTTATAAGTGTATATTAGTCACTAAAACAATTTATGAATAAAGCTAATGGTTGTGCTTGCCGTGACATTACTTATCTCTTCTTGGTATGAATTACAAGGTCCCTAGTAGAAGTGCTAGAAGGAAAAAGGCTAAAAGACAATGGAGGCGGGAAGTTGCTAAAAGAGCACAGAATGTAAGCTATCAATCTAATGTTTGGGTGGCAATTTTGACTCATTTACCTATGAATTGGTCGAGTCAGGTTTATTTATTTATTTATTTTATTTCTTATGGGTCAAACAGGTAAAATAAAAGGACAATAGCTTAAAAGGAAACGGGTCAAATGGGCGACAAGTTAAAAGTGTTTTTAGTGCATAAAATCTCCCAAATCATATAAATCAGAAAATAAACTATTATTATAATGACATAAATTTTTGTAACCATATTTGACATACTAGTTTTTTGTAATATAATGTTGAAGTTTTGAACAAAAAGTGATTTGGTCAACCCAGTATGACCGCCTGTACAAAACCGTACCAAAAGCTACCTGTATTAACCTGTTACATAACCTGCTCATGGTGCCACCTCCAATTGTAACCAATTTCTCAATGAAATACTAGAAAACTGTAGGTTTTCAGCCCTGATTTTCCACTATCAGTTATATCTTATCACCTTCTATCTCATATTGCAGCCCAATACCCATGTGGAGCCAGAAATGTCCAAAACCGAAAACAAAGAGGCTACTGGCGAAGTTGTAAACTTTTGTTTATATGAATATCTATGTTATTGAATATGTACTTTATTCATTGGCTCTAAGATATGATATCCATTATTAAATGTACAAGTTTTATTTTATTTGCAGATAAAGCAGGATCAGGTACTTGTTCCTTGTGTAAAAGTTAAGCAGGAGAATATTATAGAAGAAGGAAGAAACCATAATGATAATGGAGTAACTAAACTCGTTCCTTGTGTAGTCAGGCCGGGACATATTCGCTTTGAACCCCTTGATGAAGGTATGCCCTGTCTAATTTGTACATTTAATTAATAATCAAACCTTTTTAATTTTATATTAGTATTTCCCTCTGAAAACTTTGCAACTGTTTGTACAAATGGAGTAAATTTGTTCTGATCACTATTAATGCTTAATAGTCGCAAAAGACACTTTTTTTTTTCTTTCTCCAGTTCTGTTGTCATATAGGTTTATCTAGAGACAGATACCAAGATTTTAATCCAGTTCACTTGATAGCTATATATATGTCTTAAGTGAGACAAATCTTAAAAAACGTACATGTCTTAATTGTTGGTTTTTTAAATCCAGCTCCATAATTCATTGCAGAGTGCTAAAAGAACACTTTTTTTTTTGTGTCTTGCAGATGAAGATACAAAGCAGATCGAAGTAGCAGATGTATATTTCCCGGTTATCCTAACTTTTATCTTTGTTAATTCTCAACTCATCGATTGTTTAATTTATGTTACTCTTCATTCAAAGTTCTTCTCATTGCATTTTTGTGTTCTGTTCCAGGTAGCTTTTCAGTGGAATGGCATCATCAGCAAGAAAAAGGGTCAAAAATGGGGTTTAGAAAAGTTTTCAACTTCTAAAATGGATTACTCTCAACAAGAAACCGAAGAACCTTCAGCAATGTTGACAGTAGATGCACAAGTACCATTAATTGACCCCATTTCCTTTGACCAGCTCCCTCTGTGCAGCTCACCTAAGGTCTTTTTTCCTCTCCACACTCGAATCGCACCCAAATACGTGAAACTCAGCTGTCACAAAATGTGATGGTGTAGAGGTGGCAATTTTGACCCATGTACTTATGAATG
>CM054123.1:43323079-43497297 GCA_028751855.1 Ambrosia trifida | reverse complement strand
ACTCGCTAATGTAGCAACTAACAATTCAGTTTTTTTTGTTTGTTACTAGATATGGAGATGGGCCACATTCAACAATATTCATTCATAACATACTCTTTCAATCATTTCTGCGTTATACTTTGTGTTTCTTCACGATCCAATACACTTGTTCTCTAATTCGGCTCCTTAAACGGACTGCTAAGTTGGGCCCAAAGTGGATTAACATGGTTCATAACACAAAGTAAAACAACTTCAACAAAGAGGACAGTGTGCGTGGTGCTCTAATATATTTGGGTCTTAATTAGTCCCACTCTTCCATAGTGCGATTAGCATGGGCAGACCTAGCATTTGGCTAGGGGTCACGCCCGCTGTTCCTCGGTTTTTCGCGCGTAGTGAGAAAAAAAATTAAGATTTTTTTGTAAAACATTACCTCTAAAATAAGTTTTACGTTACTACTAAAATTAATTTTACGTTACCCCAAAATAAATTTTACGTTACTCGGAATATATTTATCGACTCGAATTAACTAATACTAAGCCCAAACACTAAACCAACTAAACTAACCAAATACCCAAGAAAATTAAAATAACCCAAACCCAAAGAATAACCCAAGCCCAACCCACTAAGACTTAACAAACAAAAAAAATTGAGATCTTGGCTCCTCATCGCTTCTGACCTTTTGTTCTTTCTTCTTCACTCTTTTGCCCCAATTCTCCACAACTCGAATTAGGAACCAGTTGCGCCCTCCTCCACCTCCTGCAGCCATCCCTTCGCTGATAGACCACCCATTGTTAGTTATCAACCTAATCAAATGGATGACAAAAGAAGAGCCTATCTTGTGAAAAAAAGTTTTTCAACCATGAGGTCATATATTTAAATGGACACAATATGGTAATGAACGGAGACGTTTTAACATAAAATGGTTTGAAAAGTATGATTGCTTAGCCAAAAAAAAAAAAAAAAAAAGAGGGTTAAAAAGGAAATTCTTCAAGGTGAAATTATGACCGGAAAAGGATTAAACCAAGAGGTTTCCCTTGCACGAGCCGAAGATACACGATGGGACTCTCATCATAGAACAATTATAAGTTGGCTTAAATTATTTCCGAAAGTTGTTGACGTACTTGCTTTTATTAAAGAATGAGAGAGTCTTCAACAACGATCTAATGCAAGAGTTATTTTATCGTATTTTAAGAAGCTTGAATTTGTGTTTCATATACACTTGAATTTGTGCGGTTAAAAGAGAAATTTTTGCTAAAGTAAAACAAGATGACGTAATGGCTCAATTTCAAACTTTCAAAAACCGAAGAGGCGAAATATGTTAGGTGTGTGTGTGTGTGTGTAACTTTATCTATTATCATGTTTTTATTTTTATTTCGTTTAAATTGTATGAAACTACGACGGAAAAAAATTAAACGTTACTCCTAAAATTTTTTCTAGATCCGCCATGGCGATTAGTGTGTAAGACCGCCAGCAGCGGCAGATTGTGCGGCCCTCGTGAAGCTCACTCACACACTTTCTAACCAACTCAATGCCGGTCACTTGTGACCTTGTTTTGTTATATGGATTGGCCTATAATTTGGGCCTCGTGTATAATTTTTACAAAATTGAAATTTATGAATTTTAACAAACAGGATGTTATAAAAATTGGAATAAAGAAGGGGTCCAAGAGGTTGTGTTCCTGGTGGATGGATGGGCCTAAAACTTAACTATACAATTTGCAGTAAATAGGTTACTTCTAACGATGACAAATGACAAGAATCTACCGACACTGTCGACAGAAGCAACTTTTTAGCAGTAACTTGTTTTAGATTCCCATTTGTTATTCTTGTTTAACATTTTTTAGTTTGATGTTAAATTAATACATTTTTTTCAATTATATGTAGTATACACAAAACTACATATTATAAAAATATCCAATAGATAATATTGTTAACACAAAAATGAAAAAAGGATCTTCTTTAGTCTTTTCACTATTTTTTACGTGTTATTATAATCGTTTTTACGTGACATAATGCACACATGTGGTTTGATGTTGTCATGGCAATAAATGTTATAATTATTACTGGCTGGTGGACATGAGGCTGCGACCTCACTTGTAGGTTAGATTGTTGGGACTTCTAATGTTGCACATGAGCACATCACATCCCTTGCATAGAAATCAAACAAAATGAACCTTGTATTGTTGGACCCCACACCATCAAAATGATCCTTATAGAATCGCTCAAATCTTAAACTCACAATTGTGTTCTAACACCTATCTTTAAAAAGTTTGATGGTGGTGTGTAGACCAATGGGCGATCATGATAGACGGTGATATTGAGAGAGGAGACGAAGCAATGAGAACTGAGGGGAATTCACAAGGGTCGATGGTGATCTTCATGAGGGGATGAAAGGTTGTGGCAATGCGACGTAGGAAGGTCCTACAAAATATAGGAAATAGGGTTTACTATTTTATTAAAATATAAAATAAAGATAAAAATAAAAATAATAACGATACTCACGTTATTCGTACGAAACATAATAGTACGATACCGATTACAAAACTAAATGAAAATAAATAAATACAAATGCATGTACCGAATCTTGATCCAAGTCGTTTTCTTTAGAAAACTTCAACCGAACCATCTTGTTTAGTGCTCCGATGCAAGAATAAACAAACAAGTTTGTTGACGGTTTTTAGTTGAAGATCGTGTTTGACACGGGGCCCTTAAAACAGATTTCGTGCCTCCTCTCAGACGGTCTATCTCCCAGGGTACAACAACCGGAACAGTAGTCGTACTGCCGGAGATGGCTCTCACGCCTGAGATACCACCGGGTTGTTTTGGTGTTAAGGAAATATGAAAAAGAAGTAGTCTAATTTTAGAGAATTCCTCTCGTTTTTTGGAACAATCATAAAAGTGAGTTTGTTGTCAAGAGTTTTTCCAAAAATCTCTGCCCATATGAACCCAACGTTAGTATGTTTTTATCCTCACTAGAATTGTAACATAAGTGAATTATTGATTTTTATTATTGTCATTAACAAGATTAATAATCTTGTAATAAATAACAATGAATCGCAATAACATGGATTTATGTAGCTGACCGTAACTCTCATATTTTGTTTATGATGAGTTGAAATAGTCGGTTTGACAAAGTCAACTGACGTAGACTCGTTGACTGACTTAAAACAGGAGCTCGGGAATAGAATGCGCGGACCAGGGCGCTACCTAGTCATGCGCGTGCGTCCGCCACCAAGCGCGGTACATATATACTACTGCGTGCCATGCGACGCGCATCCTACTGCGCTGCCATGAGGACCTGCGCGCGTGTCCAACTGGACGTTCACTGCTCATGCGCCACTTGTAGGTTACGGTTTACGTCAACCTTCCGCCATGTAACAGGCCATGCGCACAAGGTCAAAAATACAAAGGCGGCTCTCAAGCGGCTCGCGGCGATACGAAGTGCAAAGTGCGCCATCAAAGCGCCACATTGCGTCCATCGCCCACGCCACGCGCGCGCGCATGTGCGAGTGCAAGTTAACACCCTTTAGGGTCCCCACTAGTGTTTGGCTCAAGCTAAATAATATACATGGAGTGCTCCTCTTTATAAATCACTTCATGTTTTGTCATCCCACCAATGTCGGACAAAACTTAATCCATTTTCTCATCTTTGGTTGTTCCAACCTACAACTTTCAAACTTCGATATCTCATTCATCTTAGCTCTATTTTGGACGTGGTTTGGTTCGTTGTGATACTCTCACAATGTAGTACACAAACCGGAAATAATTATTTATATAACATATATATAAATACATTTATTTATGTCCAAAATTAGTGAAAAATCAATTTCCACTACCATTTTTCCAACACAAAACACTTCAACTGGCAGTTTTTCTCTTTCACGCGCTCTTACGCTGTGTTCCCGAGTTAACTAAAGAGTGGAAAAGAAAATAAATGAGGGAAAATCATTTCCTTTCCTTTCTTTTCTCTTCCTCTATTTTTCCCCCTTTCTTTTCCTTCCGATTTGAATGATGAAATATTGCCTGGTTTTCTCTCCTTTTTCCTTTCCCTTCCTTCACAAAATGAACTCAGGAACACACATTTCCCTCATTTTCCTTTCCTTTCCTTCATATCAAAAACTCAGGAACACACTCAATTTTTTTCTTTCCCTCCCTTTTTTTTCTTTTCTTTTTCTAAGTCAACTCGGGAATACAACATTAGACTTTTTTTTTTAGGACTATCTTTTTTCCATTAACAAAAAAAAGGGGTAAATTACATAACGATGGTAGGTAGGCGGGCAACAAGCTGCGTTGTCACCCTTTTTTAATAGAAAATCCCAATCTGCTAAAAACAAAACCCCGCTCTTGGGGGTGGAAAAATTGTTATGCACTACTCGTTGAACCCGAGCCAAAAACCGCACCGCCTCCGGTGCCAGGGAACCGAACGTGTCGAAGGCCAAGGGAACGAAAACATGCTGATTATCCTTTAGAAAGAAGATATTAGAGAAATATTTTAGCTAGGCTTTGTTGTTACACTATTAACATAGTTAGAAGATAGTCCATTGTATTTATCAAATTAGTCTTGATATCTGAACTGAACAAATTTTAACATTTCTTCATTATATTGAATACATGCACAACACACACTAGACAAAATGTCTGTGAGTTTCAAGCCGGTCTTTTGTCTTCGGGTTTTCTCAATCCATGCCCGAGGACCGACCCGAACCCAAGAATGAAAATATATGGGAACCAAAGACCGACCCTATTGTGGCATATCACTCTTGATAATGGTTAAATTTTGGTATGGTTTGCGGGTAATTTCAGATCGACCATATTTCTGCTCACCCCTACTCTTACCCTCACCGCTGGATGGCCTTAGATATAATGTTGTCGTTTGTTGCCAATCGAAGGATTTTAGAGGGAATATATGAGCAAGGTTCTTTGTTGTATCATTATCATATATAGAAAATATGATTTATATAATACCTTATGTGTCTTCATTATTTGTACAAATGAAACCTAGTGAATTGACTTTTAAATAAAATGTCACATATTCAAATGTTAACAGGTTTAGCATATGACGGACTACCTACATACTACTATATTGAAACAAAACCTCAAACTTGCTATATATGTGCATTAAAAAGCGTACATGTATTAGCTTGAACAAAAGTAAAATCTCTTTACTATAATGAAGTGTTGAATCATTAAGATGTCTGAATGGTTAAGAGGCTCTGAATGATTAAGTGCTGAATGATCCAGCTATGCACCAAGTCTGAATGGTTCAGCTCTTAACCATTTCATTTAGAGTTTTTTAGGTTGAAACAAACAGTCTCAATGTTAAACCATTAAGCTCTGAATAATTCATAGCCTCATTAAGAGGCTACCAAATAGACCCTTAAAAATAAAAAGGGCTGGGGATTTCTTACTTATTAATGGGCAAACAGAATAGTCTTATAAAAGTCGTGAACGGACACTTGGTTGTTTTAATTGTTAGGTCAAAAAAGTTCGGCAAAAGTTATAGCACCAATTTATCGACTTTGACTTGGTATGTCCCCTTGTTCATAATTTTGCATATATATTCAAAATAAATCGTAAAAATAGGAAAACATGCTATAATATGCACAATATATTCCAGTTTTTGTTAGATTTAAAAGAATGCTTAAAGAAGATTTGTAGATGAATGTATATGTACCTTTCAAAGAACCACTTCATTAAGCCTTAACCATAGTTAAATAGATTCTCTAAGTACTAAGTGTACCCACAAAGTACCATCTTAATTTAGCAGCCAAGTTACGTTTTTCTTTAATGAAAACTGACTGACAATAATTTAGATACGGATATATAAAAATGACATGTTATACCATAATGCTAAATGACGAGGTCTATATCAATCCTTCAATCGCTTGGTCCATATCAGCGTCACTGTCGATCAATAATATCCTTGTCGTTTTTCTTTTTACAAATCACCTACAATCGGCATGATTGATGAATTATGATATAACCCAACACATCTGTATATCAAAGTCAAGAGGTGTATAAATTTAAGCTTGAATTAAAAACCACGTTAAATTTATACAAAATAACACTCTTAAATTCATAACTAAACTCAAAACGACCTTAGCCTATATATTAATACCACATATATCTAGCATTGCCGCATTGGCTTTATCTCAATTGATAAGAGCTTAAGAAACATATTAGATACACAAATCTTTTTAAACTCGTTATGTTTTGACTTTGACCTTTCAAATATCTAGAATCTCATTTCTCTTTTTTTTTTTATACCAAGACAAGTTACATTTAGATGGTGAGTAAGCGGGCAACAAGCTGCGCCGCTATCCCCTTTTGAATCGCAAAGTCTATCCTGCTAAACACAAACCCTTGGATTTTAAGGCTCTACAAATCGTATATGATGTTGCAATTTTTAATCGGTGGATATATCGAAACATCTGAGGGGCATGTTTGCAAGCATAAATTAATCTTAGTGACACGTCTAGTATTCTAAATATCCGTAAGTTAGTTTGTTTATGTTTTTTTTTTTTTTTTGAACGGCCAACAAATTGGAATCACTCACGAAACACTGGAGTATCATCGTGTCACCAATGTTGCCACGCGATCATATTCCACCACCAAATCACCAATTCAGGAGGAAACTCATAATTATGAGAAAACCCCCTTTGTAAGATTCGAACCCAGGACTTTATGGTCCCTAAGTTTGTTTATGTTAATGACTTAATTCCAATCGTCTTTAAATAATACTAAATGATCACCATGTTCACTCGTACCAAGCAAGCTCAACATAATTCCAAAAAAGTGCCGCACGAGTATTCTTGAAAGATCCTTATCTTTTGGAGCTGGTGCAACGTAACCAATTCGACATTTCTAATTGATTTAAAACAATTGAAATAGTTGTCACGTTGTCTGCAATGAAAATGACAATATGAGTGGGGGCACAACATTCAATAGCCTAATTGAAAACACCAATGAGGACAATTTGTGTGGAGAGAGATATCATCTCTCCCAATTGAAAACACCCTCTTAATAAATATATGCTTTAAAATTGATATAATAATAATAATAATAGTAATAGTAGTAATAATAGTAATAGTAATAGTAATAGTAGTAATAATAATAATAATAATGTTTTTTTTAACTGTAATAATAATGTTAAGAATGTATTAAAGTTGTTTGGGTAAAGGAATTAAATTTGTAAAATAGCTAGAATTTAAAGAAATTTGCATTGTAACTTTACTTTATTAAATGAATGAAATACGTTACGGATTATTTAACAAAATAACCATGTTTAATTTGTAAATTTGATACAGAAATAGAAAAGTCATGGTGGTGATGGTGGCGGTGACAAGTACGCCATCAGAGTTGGTGCTTGTAGCGTTGCAGTTGTGATGGGGAAAAAGCAAAACCTTATCCAACACCTTGATACCACTTAGCCAAAAGAGCTGTCCTTTGCTTTTTTAAAATACACAAATGATTTATATGATTTGCACTTTGTAATGCATTTAGTCCATTCTGTTCTTTGAAAAGAATGACTGATAGCCTATTAAATTGATTGAACAATAATCTTTTAATCCCGTCATATATATGTTGTAAATGTTATGAATTATTTTACAATATTGTTACCATATGTGTCTTAAATTAAACAATGGGAGGAGAGACTTAAAGATAAGAATGTGGACAGTCTACTAACCCATGGATGGTGTGATCAATGCCACAAATTATTGAGTCAAAGTTGATCTTATTTGGTATGAAGATACTTCAATGTAGGCCATGAGACTTTACTACAATTTTTTGTATTTTTTAATACATCCTAAGTTTAACTTCAATATTTCAAATTATGCAGTGATAGATGTATTAGAAGATGTTTTCCTACATATATGTATGTATTATAAACAGCTGAAAATTCACGGTTCTAAAAAAAGAGATAATTCAAGGGCTGGTGATTATAGGATGTTGGCGTATATGGAAAACGCGCAATGATAGGATCTTTAATAATCGAAAAACTTGCGTCAACGAGGTGATCGCTGATGTGAAGACGTGCGGATATTTATGGTTCAAAAATAGACATAAAAGTAGAACTTGTATGTGGGATGAATGGTGTAAATGTGAATTGATGTAAAGTTCGGTTTTGGCCGCTCGATCCCTATCTTGGGAATGGAATGTCTGTTTAATGAAGTTTACTTTTCAAAAAAAAAATCATGTATTTGGGAATAGTTGTTCTATTCTTGATATACTAATTACCCTAAAAATGTTTTACTTCGAATAATGTTACCGTAAATGATTTGTAAAGATCAAGCTTTTGATATGTAATTTATTATATCGAATGATAAGAGGATTATGATCTTATAAGTTGGTCAATTTATCGTTACAAATATATAAGAAAGTTATCGCAAAGTTAATATACATCGGACGATATAAATCTATCATCAATTCTAATAAAGCAAAACAATTTTAGTCACTTGCCATTATCTTAAACCATCTATGCCACTTGAAAAACTAGTGGGGAGCCCGCACGATGCAGTGGGGTGAACAATCTACAAAAGTATAAGACTGTTTGTTGTGGCTATATGTGAGTCATGGCTCTATCCTCTCATATTGCGCCATGCCAGCGCGTAGTTGACACTTGACAGCTTGATAAAGCTACTGGTTGCTAAACTGATGCTGTTGTGGCTAGAAGTGAGCAGCAGCTTTATCCATTTTTTTTATACATTATTATTTTGTAAGCTTTATTATTTTAAACATTAATAAACAAAATAAAAAACATTAAAATACAATATCCAACTTTTAAATAATAAATAAATAATAATAAAAAGATTAATAAAAATAATAAAAAAATAAAAATATAAATCATATATATTTTAGGAAAAATTACAGAAATCGTCCTTTATGTTTACCTGTTTTTTCAGTAGGTGTCCTTAAACTTCAAAAGTGATGAGAATCGTCCTTTATGTTGTAAAATATTTCAAGTCTCGTCCTTTAGCACTAACTTGGTTAGATTTTTTTGGTTAAATCCAGTCATGTGCATCGCACATGAGGGTAAATTTGTCTTTTTAATCTTTTCGGGACTAGTTGTGTAATTAACTTATACTTTTGATCCAAAATTAAAAAAAAAAAACAATTTACTCTCTCTTCTCTCTATCTCTCTCTCTCTCTCTCTACCTGTTCACAACCACCACTCATCACCATTGCCACCATCATCTACCATCACCACCATTGCCCCACCTGCCACCACCACTCTACCCACCTTCTTCCAATTTCCCTAACCCCTAATAAACTAATCTTAATTGACGAGATGTTCCAGACCATTTTTGATTGAAAACCATTACCCAGTTGGCAACAAACCGATCAAGCTCACAAGTTTCTTCCGGTTGGCAACAAACCGATCAAGCTCCCACAGCGTTTCCGTAACCAACGCCTCAATATCAAGCTCAATTTCATCACCCTCTTGCGCCAACTGATCGTTCCTCTTCCGTATAATCTACAGCAACTGAGGCATCTTTTCCGGAGACATACTCTGCAACCCTAACCCCAATTTCTGCTTCTCTTCCATATTCATTTCCCTCTTATTCGGATCTTTCGCCCGCGACTGAACAACAACAGGCGGCATCACCAGATTAGGCATCACCGGATTAGACGCAGTCGAGTGATTCTGCTTATTCAAACCCAAAGGCGGCATTATCGGGTTAATCGGACTGGCAGCTTCCCACATGTGGAGATTATTTATTGGTTTTAGGTATTAGTATTGCAAGGTTGATGAAATTTGGGAGCTTTAGGTTCAAGGCAGGTTTTTGGTTGTGGTGGTGGCAGGTTGGTGGTAGAGGTGGTGGTGTGGCCTAGTGGTGGATGTGGTGGGGGTAGTGGTGGTTATTGAAGAATGTAAGTGGTGGTGGTGATAAAAGATGATAGAGATGAGGGCATAACTATCATTTTGCCCTTATGTGGGCCCATATGACTGGATTTAACCAAAAAATCTAACCAAGTTAGTGCTAAAGGACGAGACTTGAAATATTTTACAACATAAAGGACGATTCTCATCACTTTTGAAGTTTAAGGACACCTACTGAAAAAACAGGTAAACATAAAGAACGATTTTTGTAATTTTTCCTATATTTTATAATATAAACTATTAATATTATGACAAGAAATTGTGCATCATATGTTGACTATTTGTTACCAGTACAAGCCTATTGAAACAAAATATGGTTAATTACAAAAATAAACATCATTTGTACTATATTTACCATTTTACTCATCTTCCTCATATCATTTTGTCTTTACCTGTAACTCCACAAATATGAGAAAAAAAATTCGAACGAAACCCATTCTCATTTTTCTTCTACTCAATCTTCTCTTCCCCCATAGCTCCACACTCATCAAATACCAAATACAGAAGAAAAAAACCAGAATAGCCCTCGCCATCACACGCGAGCTAGGTCGCTTCAGCTCGCTCGCGGCAGTGTTCACCCAGGTGTGTTGTGGTTCAAGCGAGCCACGTGGATTAGTTTGTGGCTCACGGCTACTCGCTCGCGGGCCACAACTGACAATCTAAGTATAATTGTGTAGTTGATAATTTGATGAGATGCGCAAAGATATAATTAATCTAAATCAAAATTTTGAAAATATTTATAAAAAAAAAACATTTTGAAACATCACCCAAAAAATTAAATTCAAAATGCATAAACTATGACAATAGTAAATATAACATTACACTATAAATAGATAACTCTAGAATTCATACATAATTGGCGAGTCTATATCTAACGATAAGCTGTCTCTGCTTAAACGTCTCAAAAAACTATAGTTTATCGTATTGTTAAGTATGTTAATCTAGAGATTATGCGCTTAGTTGATCTATCTTGTTATACTAATTTGTAGAAACTGTGGGTCATTTAATTTGTTTAATAAAAATCATGTGTGTAATGTATTGTGTGTTGTGTGTGTCTGCAAGATGTGTGTGAGTATATGAATGTGTATGTATGAAGATTTGATTTTGAGGTTTACTTAAAAATAACTATAAGTATATAATTAAAACTAGGTTAAATTCCCGTGTGCTACACGGGTTAAACAACTTAGATCCGATAAGAAATTAGAGATAATAAAAAAAACTACAAAGAATGAAATTGCATATTCCATTTAACAATGTTATACATAGAAGCGGAGTTAGAAACATATCACAACACACATTAAATTCAATAAGCTTAAAATTATTAATATATTTATGGTAAAACTCATATTTAAATCTTGTCAATCTCTGTTAAGGTTCATGAAAACACGAGACCAAAGTAAAACCCCATAATATAAGTAGTCCATAAAGGACCACTTTTGACCAAGAGACTTGAAATATGTTATAAACCTTAAAATATAATCTTCTTAGTCATAGAATAAAACGTTGTTTTAATTAAAAAAAACAATCTTCCCATTTTAAAGAATTAAGATTAGATAAGAATATTAATATCATATTGTTGCTTACAGATAGGAAACATTACAAAGAAGAATATATAAACTAAGAGACTGCTACAATCAAACCGTGAAAATCTAAAGCTCTAATGTCACATGAGCTGCTCATTTAAATCAGCAAAAAAAAAGAGTAATTAATGATAAAGGAAAAAAAAGGTTAAGTCGTTAGGAGCCAAACTAACATACACCCCTATTCAATATGTTGACAAAAACTAAAACCTTTAACTGCCAATCAAAGATTAAAAATCTATACCCAATTGCCGAAGAAAAAGCGTTCACCCTAAAATATATAGGCAATTGTTTACATGTTAAGAGTTATACCTTTTGTTCTAGTGAATCAATTTTAATGCATACTTTCATATGATCCTGCACAAAATTGAGCCTATAGTCAATTTATATTTTTATACAAAACAAAAGTTTATATGACCCTATAAGTCGCTAAGAAAGTATGACTCGCCACGAATACACAACTACAATTTCAGATTAAGTTTTCATTTTTTTTTCACGACACCATCATCCAAACTCAAGGTCTAAAGTTCAATTAAAAATGCAGTAAATTCATGTTATCAAAATATTCCATAAATAATGGGTAACAAATATAGAATGTGCATATGCTTGCAGTCAAGTCAATCATTTGCTTAAAAACGCACGATTTTGTACTAATCGGTCCACAAATTCCTTCATTGTTTGTTTGTTTTCTTTTGTTTTTTTTTTCTTGTTAGGATTTGTGAGAATAAATAGGAAAGAAGAAAAGTAGCTTACAAAGGAAGAATATGTAAATGAGCGGGAAAAAAACTCAAGAGGCCCTCAAAATGTGTCATGTGTCCCACATAAGCTTTTATTTATATATTATAGTAGATATCTCTAAAAATCGTCATGAACCGAAAAATAAAACAACATAAAATACCAAAAATGTATATATTATGAGAACAGTAAATTCTTGTGACAACCTGTACCATTCACTTTTCATAAATGTGCAAAATTGGTTCCTCAACTATTTTGAAATTTTCATTTTTAACCTTTGTATTTTAATAGGACCAAAATTCACAATTTAATAAAACTTATAATTTTTATAAGTAAAAGTATGCACGTTTTATACTCACATCTACACCCGAGCACGTATGTTTCAGACCTTGATACTCAAAGCCCTTAATTTTCGGTCCTAAAACAACTTAGAAACAGAAGGAAACAAGTCTATAACTTAAAATTGATTAAATTAGAAAAATTATTTTTTTTTAGCCCTCGCGGTCCGCTAAGACAGTCTCAGTCAAAGTCACAGTCAAAGTCCCAGTAAATGTCCTAGTCAAAGTCTTAGTCAAACAGTCAAAGTCATAGTTAAATATTCAATTCATCATAAAACCTTACTTTATGGTGTTGACCAATTTTAATGGCTAATTGAATCCAAAACTAGTATAAAAACCCACCTATGACCCATTACACTTTGCACCTCTAATTCAATTGTTTCAATTTGATTAAACTCTCCCTCATACCTTTCTTCTAGAGTATATTACTTCTACATTTGAAGCTTTGATTAAAAGCTCTTGTAATTGGCGAATTGAAAGTTTGATATTTTTTCCTATTCGGTTTCTTTTCTTCTAAATTGGACTAGTTTTGTTGTTGAACCTTTGGATTGCTCGCATTTTCACGCTCGCTTAGTCATCTAGTCATTTGGCGAATGTGAGTATTTCCTATCCCCGTTTTGTCTTTATTCAATTTTGGGGTGTTACATGTACACTTATACAAAATACACATACAAGTTCACATTTTTACAATACAATTCTAGTACATTGTGCATTTGCTTACATATGTGCTTTATGCTTAGACATTACATGTAGAATACATTTGTACTTAGTGAAATCATTAACCATGTACAAGCCGACCTTAACATTGGATAGCGCTATTGGATTGACAACCCGCCTAGGTTGATTCTCCCCCTTTTTCATCGGAGAATCCGTGGTCATTGTTAAGTTATTATCTATTTATTGGATAAGTACACCGCCGTTCATTTAGTACATTATACAGTCACAGGATTGATTTCGCTCATTTGTATGTTACATAGTTTACATAATTGCACTGTAGCTTTGCACTTGAATTGTATACCATTTTTTTCCAACTTACTATATGTATTAAAACTAGGAATGCTCACCAACATTTCTTATGTTGACAAAACCTATTTTGTACATGTTTCAGGTGCAGTTTGATCTTAGTTCCATAGCATTGGATTTTAGTGCTTGCTTTTAATAAGTTATTTCAATTTTCATGTTTCGTTCAGACTTTTGTATTTTTCCCTTTTCATCTATGTAAGACAATTAAAATTATTCAATAATATATTTACATTTTAGTACCATGTGCTTTTGAACAATCGTCACTACGTGACACCTCGATGATTCCGCCATCGGTTGGGGTGTTACAATTCTAAATGATGAAATACCATCACTAGTACACAAGTGAATTGTTGATGCTATGGGCATGGGCGAAGGATGTTGAGGGCCAGGGGTGGCCCTGCCCCCCCTGTTTTTTAGCGCAGTTGTATAAATTTACGATTTTCGTAGGTAAATCGCGTTCGGGTTGAGTTCGGGCCCCACCGATTTGCCACAGCCGATCGAAAAAAATTGAGTCCGGCCCCTCCTGTTTCGAAAACCAAGCTTCACCCCTGGCTATGGGGTTGTTTTGATGGTGCGGCTCATATATCCTACCGTGCTATGGTTTTTTATGATGATGCGGTTGAAAATAATACAAGTTAATTAATAATGCTACATGTCTTTTTGATGGTGCCATACACTACACTTTTATCTAAGACTTGGAGATTATATATATATACAATTAGCAACTTGGGTCACCTCTAAGAGTCACCACCCTTCATCATTACTTGGCACCGTTTAACAAATCAGTTAGTTGGGTCACCTCTAAGAGTCACCACCCTTCATCATCACTTGGCACCGTTTCACAAATCAGTTAGTTGGGTCACCTCTAAGAGTCACCACCCTTCATCATCATTTGGCACCGTTTCACAAATCAGTTAGTTGGGTCACCTCTAAGAGTCACCACCCTTCATCATCACTTGCCACCGTTTCACAAATCAGTTAGTTGGGTCACCTCTAAGAGTCACCACCCTTCATCATCACTAGGCCTTGTTTCACAAATTAGTTAGTTAGGTCACCTCTAAGAGTCACCACCCTTCCCCATCACTTAGTACCGTTTCACAAATTGCTTAGTTAAGTCACATCTAAGAGTCACCATTGTTCCTCATCATTTTACACCTTTTCACAAATTAATTAGCAACATTAATCACCTCTAAGAGTCATCACTCTTTCCTACAATAAGCAACTTAGGCAACTTCTAAGAGTCACCACCATTGCCCTCCCTACCCACCGTTTCTCAAATAATAATACATACAATTTGCAACACCATATCACCGATTCCGACCTGCAAGGTTTTTTTTCTTATTTTCAAATCCATTTGATTTTAATAACCCGCTCCAATATCTTTCCTTTCTACATCTCATTTTCACCAACACAATTTATGATTGTTTGCAACTGTTTTCTATATTCATCTTTCATGTAAGGATTCTTTATTGTTCCTTTGAATAACGAACAAGTTCAAAAAACCAACGAAGAGGTGCATATTATTGTAAAATCCTAACCTATGCGTTGCATTTTTTATAGAACTGCCGTCTGTTCCGATAGCATCTTCCGGAAAGGGACATCAATTACCACATAATTGCTACACTCATAAATCACCGGATAATTACAATGGGAATCATAAAAATCCGAATTTTACACCACGAGACCACGACTTTAATTTGGTAGAATTGGTCGGCAATCCCAAATAAAAACATCTATACCATATTATGTATACCCTATTACAATTACTGATTGAAGAAGATCACTCATTTAATTCCTTTTTTGGTTTGCAATTATTATAAGTACATAAGAATTGAGAGTGTAGATTCCTCTTTGGTCTTGGTTTGATTTTGAAGATTAATATGAAGATTGGTTCGTTTAAATTGGAAAATCGCATTGTTCTTATCAACGGAAGTCATTGATTCGATAATATTGTTTACAATCAAATCAGTGTTTTGTGGAAACAAAAAAAAATCATATTTCGTTTAATCATAAAAAATCAAAAGAAAAACTTTCGAACCGATCATACGAAATCAATATTTTGTCAGAATGAAAATCACAAACAGCCTTGCAGAAAAAGAGTCTGAGCGGTGATTTCAATTTATCACAAGTTAAAAGAATAAAGTCAAATATCGAAGGAAAAAAACATGGTGTTATGAGTGCTTAACTTTTTTATTAAAATAGAAATTTTAAAAAAGAAACAACCGAACAAATAAAGCCACAAAAAGAAAATAAATAGTTTACTTAAAAATAGTTTATTTAATCATATTTCTTAAATTATGTAAGTCGCTGAAATTGAAGATTTTTGTTGTTGAATTAGGTTTTACCTGGATATTTTGTTTTGTTATCATGTCTATAAATGCAAAACTTTATTTATATTTAACTATTTGACATTATTTTTTTTTATTTGGTTGGGTTTTGTTGATTTTGAATAAAAAGAAAATTAGTTTTCTGTTAATTGAGGTTGGTTGATTTTTCTTTTGGGTTATTTTAAAATATGCAAAAGATGTAATTCGTCTGTTATGACTAAGGCAATTTCAAACTTAAAAAAAATATAACATCATTTTCAATACAAAGTTACGACCCCAAAATTCTGGTCATTCCCTAAATACTGTCTTTTGAAGTAGAATGCTTTAGGTGTGTTGGTGTATGTTAGGGATAATGCAAAAAAAGATAAAAAAATAAAAGAAAAATAAAAAGAAAAGATGGTTTGAATAAAGTTAAGAATTTTCGCACTCATCTGGTAATACTAAAACATTCATAATCAAGATCCCGCCGCAACGCGCGGGCAAGCGCAACTTGTTATATATATATTTTAAAGTTATTAAATCTCATATAATATTTGTTTTGTTGCTTAAATGTGCTTCTATGTGTGATGAGATGATCTAATTTTGTATTCATAGTTAACAAAGAGAACCTTTCAAGTAATTAAGAGAAACAATGACCTAATTAAAATAAAGAAACAATTCCTTATTTTGGGCTCCCGTGTGGTGTGACGATGAGCTCACATCACAAATAAACAAACAAACAAGCCAACCGACCGACAATAAATTATGGTTAATTATGTTATTCTTTCTACCTGAAACAACGAGTTTTCGAGTTTTCTAATTTAGCCGCTTATTGTATCACGGGGATGAGGCATCATTATATTTGGCCACGGGTATCCTACTAATATTATCGTCATCAGTGTTGGTAGTGGATCCATGAATTTTTTTCTGGTTCTATTTAACGGGACAGTAACAATGATTAATAAATGCATCGGTCATATTTATATGTTTTTATAATCCTTTATTTGACCATTAAGAATTTATTTTCTTTCAAACGGTAACATTTTTTGATCGTTTTTTTCAATTGGTTTATATAAACGTCCACAGTTTAAATAAAAAAAACACAAACAAACAACTATATTAACTAAACTATTTCAAAGACAAACAAATGAATCCAAGGAAATCAAAGAGTGTGGCAAAGGGTGAGAGGGGAACCTCGAAATCTAAAGTCATGGGTTATAGTAGTCGAGGTAGAGGTTCGGGTTTGGGTTCGAGCTCGGGTACGGTTGAAGCCTATAGCCCCGTGATAATTTTTTCACAAATTCAACCCCCACCATAACTGTTTTACCCACAATACCAACAATTCCCATAATACTAACAACCCCAAAGCCAACCCGGTTATTTTCCACATTATTTTACGCCACCACAATTAACACCACAACAACAACAACAGCTAGAGGACTTCGACTTGTTTGCAATGAGGAGTCCAAACTCTCGTTAAACAAATGATTATGATACAGAGTGAGACCTCCACCTACGTGACAATGACAATGAGGAAGAAATTGTGCCAGAGACACAATTTAAGGCACATGAAGATGAAGAATTAGGCGATGAAGTGGAGGAGATGCTTGTTATAGAGGATGAAGTTGCAGAAGTTGATCCGCGGGGGAAAAGAATTTGGTAAGCGAACAAAAATTGTGAAGTGGAATACGACACAAGAGGTTGCTTTGGCAAAAGCTTGATGCTATGTGAGGGAGAAGAGTATCAAAGAAGCAAGGGGAGTTTTTGGAGGGCGGTCCAAAAACATTACGCAAAATTGTTGGGAGAATCCACCCGAACAATTGATCAAATTACTTCTAAATGGACCGCCATGAACCCACAAATGAATTCGTTCAATGGCCTTCATCAACAATCGGTAACGATTATGATATATTTAACGTTTAGTTTTATTTTATTATATAATTTTTTTCTAAAATATATTTTACTTGCTTGAATATAGGTGCGCCTACAAGAGAGAGGATGTAGTGATCTTAATGTGATGCAAACGGCGATGAAAGATTACAATAAAACTCATCCTTTTGGTTTTAATCATCAAGCGGCATGGAAGATTGTGAAAGATCACGACAAGTGGAAGAAGCAAGCGTTGATGGGTGAAGAACAGTCCATAGTCATTCCGACAAGAGACGGAAGTCACCGGAAGGCAGCAACTATCATGCGTCTGCTTTTTCCACACCGGACGACTCCACCCCCACTAGCCACATGCCGGATCTCAATGAAGATGCCAACCCAGCGAGACCAAAACGCAAAAATAAGAAAGCCGCCGCCACCGAGTCTTCAAGTAAAACATCCTAGGTTGACGAATTTGGGTCATACCGAGCGATGAAAGAAGATAAACTGAACCAGTTGGTCACCCTACAATCACAACAAGGCGAAAAAACTTTAGCATTTTTTGAGGAACAACGAGAATTGTTGAGGCAAAGGCAATATGGCCACGACTTGAATATGTATTTAAAACCGCACGACCACCTCAAAGGTAAATCCTTAGAATTGGTTTTGAAACGAAAAGAAGAAATCGCGGCGAAATATGATTGGGATCGTTATTGGGTGGAAGGCGACGATGATATATTTTAGGTGTTTGTATGTCTTTATAATTGATGTTTTTGTATATTTTTTTTTATTTTAGTGAACTAATTATTTTTTAGTTTTACAAACGGTTCTTTTTTAGATACACGGTAATTAAAAAAAAGAAAACTAAAAAAACATTTAAGTGAAATGTTGCCTCCAAAAAACTGTTTCAGTAAAATAAATCAGTGAAGCGATGTGGCAATGCATGATTGGTGTAAATCGGTGAAGTTGAAAAAAAAATCATGGTAGCACCCCTTCCCCCTTATAATTATAACTTTTAAGTAGACCTGACAATTTCAACCCATTAAGTTGAGTTTGGGTTCAAAATTTAACCTTGTGGGTTAAAATGGGTTTAATATAATTTTCAAGGGGGTTAGAATGGGTAATTTTAATTGTAGGAAATAAGTAAGTGAGTCAGGATGGGTATGTCAAAAAAAAAAAATGGATCAGGATGAGTATTTTTAGATAACCATATACAAATATGAATTAAAACTCACCCAACACCAAAAGCGTTGTTGCCAAATAGAAATCAATGTCATTAAAAATAAAAAATTATAACTTTTGCATTTGTTGATCACCCCAGTCGGTTCGAAACCGTTCGGGTCGTTAACGGACGGCAATGTCAAAACAACACGGGTCGTTAACGAGACCGATCTCATCAAAATGGTTCGAGTCGTTACCGGGTTTGATCGAGTGCAAACGGTCTGGGTTGTTGACCGGCCCGTTCGGATCGAAATGGTCTGGTCGTTGACGGGCCAGGTCGGGTCGAAACGGTCCATTTTACTAACGGGATCGGTCAGGCCGAAACGGTCAGGGTCGCTAACGGGCACTGTTGGGTCGCTACGGGACGAGTCAGGTTGAAACGGTCCGGGTCGTTACCGAACTCAGTCGGGTCGAAACGGTCCGGGTCGCTACCGGGCCCGGCCGGGTCAAAACGGTCCGGGCCGCTACGGGACGGGTCAGGTTGAAACGGTCTGGGTCATTATCGGGCCCGGGGGTCGAAACAGTCCGGGTCGCTGCCGGGTCGAAACGGTCCGGTTTCAGTCCGAGTCACTATGGGACGGGTCAGGTTGAAACGGTCTGGGTCGTTACCGGGCCCGGTTGGGTCGAAATGGTCCGGGTCACTAGCGGGCCCGGCCGGGTCGAAACAGTCTGGGTCGCTATGGGAAGGGTCAGGCTGAAACGGTCTAGGTCGTTACCGGGCCCGGTTGGGTCGAAACGGGCCGGGTCGCTAGCGGGCCCGGCCGGGTCGAAACAGTCTGGGTCGCTACAGGACGGGTCAGGTTGAAACGGTCTGGGTCGTTACCAGGCCCGGTGGGGTCAAGACGGTCTGGGTCGCTAGCGGGCCCGGCCGGTCGAAATAGTTTGGGTTGCTATAGGACGGGTCAGGTTGAAACGGTCTGGGTCGTTACCGGGCCCGGTTGGGTCAAAACGGTCCGGGTCGCTAGCGGGCCCGGCCGGGTCAAAACAGTCTGGGTCGCTACGGGACGGGTCAGGTTGAAACGGTCTGGGTCGTTACCGGGCCCGGTCGGGTCGAAACGGGCCGGGTCGCTACGGGCCGGGTCAGGTTAAAACGGTCTGGGTCGTTACCGGGCCCGGTCGGGTCGAAACAGTCTGGGTCGCTACGGGACGGGTCAGGTTGAAACGGTGTGGGTCGTTACCGGGCCCGGTTGGGTCGAAACGGTCCGGGTCGCTACCGGGCCCGACCGGGTCGAAACAGTCTGGGTCGCTATGGGACGGGTCAGGTTGAAACGGTATGGGGTGTTACCGCACCCGGTCGGGTCAAAACGGTCCGGGTCGCTACCGGGCCTGTCCAGGTCGCTACGGGACGGGTCTGGTTGAAACGGTCTGGGTCGTTACCGGGTTCGGTCGAGTCGAAATAAATTTAAATTTGTTTTTTTTTTCCTTTTTTTATGTTTTTTTTACTTTTTAAGTTTTTAACTTTTTATTGTTATTTTACCTTTTTTTAAAAATTTTTAATCTATTTTGACGTGAACCTATCCTAATCCAAACTATCCAGACCCAAACTCATCCTGATCTAACCCATCCTAACCTATTTTTTTAATTTACCCATCTTGACCCAAACCTATCTAACCCAAACCCATCCTAACCCATCAACCAACCCAACCTATCCATTTTGCCACCTCTACTTTTAAGTATGTATTTGTTTATTGAATTTAATGTTAAATGTTTTTTTATGACTAAATCTTTTTCACCTTTAGACCATTGGGTATGGGGGCGGCATAGGGGTGGCATCCACTTGCCGGGCCTCCCTATACCACCCCCCAGGGGCGACATCCTTCATGGGGCGGCACCACCGGCATCTCCTTGCCGTTCAAGCCGGGCCAAGCTATTGGTTTTTAATTGTTTTTTTATTATTTTTAATAATTTTGACCAATGAGGAGGCCCGTCATCATGGTGCACACCACCCCCTTGGAGGCCCATCATCAAGATGTCTCTCCCCCCACTCCTACGTGGCGGCTCATCATCAAGATGCCTCTCCTCTCCACACCCAATGGTCTTAAATACATTCATTTTTTTGCTCTTATAAAGCTGATAAATTCAGAGATTTTCAGAGTTTAAGAAATCACTATTCATTCTCTTAAACCCTATATATTGTGAGTTGATTTTTTTTAAACAAATGTATATTTAACTAAATAGAAATAGACATAGGCCTATAAGTGTAGTATCGGTCCTGTATAGACCTTATATAGGTCTATTAGTGTAGTATAGGTCACTTATAGGCCTCATATATGCCTATGAGTGTATTATAGGTCCCGTATAGACCTCATATAGACCTATGAGTGTAGTATATATAGGTCCCGTATAGGCCTCATATAAGCCTATGAGTGTAGTATAATTCTCGTATAGACCTTATATAGGCCTATGAGTAGTATAGTTCTTGTATAGACCCCACGATTTTTAAACGGCCATAACTTTTTATACGTTAATGTTTTTTTATTACAGACCTCATATATGCCTATGAGTGTATTATAGGTCTCGTATAAACCTCATATAAGCTTATGAGTGTAGTATATGTCTCGCATAGGCCTTATATAAACCTATGAGTGTAGTATATAGTTCTCATATATACCTCATATAGACCTGTGAGTGTCGTATAGTTCTCGTATAGACCTCACGATTTTTAAACGACCATACTTTTACCCAAATTAATAAAAAAATGATTATCGGTTTTTTTTACCCACATTTAACCAAAATTAACCGAACTAAAGTATTCATATTTTTCATATATTTCTAGCTTTTATACCACCATTTTATGTATTTCATATTTTATACCTTCATTTATTGTATTGATACATCTATTTCATGTATTTATGTCTCAATTTCATGTATTTCTAAGAAAAAAGTTTTAGTCCAAAGTTTGGTTTTGGCTATTGATCGAAATTAAATGAACCAAACTAAAAACTGTCAATGTAACCAAATAAACTGAAATGTTCATATTTTCATATATTTCGAGTTGTTTACTTTCAGTTAATGTATTAGATATTTTCATTCTATGTATGTATACCTTAATTACATGTATTTTAAGCAAAAGTTTAGCTTAAGTTTGGATTTGGCTATTAAACAAACCGAACCAAAAACAGTAAACTTAACCGAATAAATTGAGGTGATTAACCAAAAACTGACTGGTTAATAAAATAGACTAACCGATGACTTCGATTTTTCTTCAATTGAGGATAATAACTAAACTATGAACACCCTAGTAGAGTTTCCCGCCGCATCACACAAACACCCTTCTAGTAAGACTAGGCGGTGTTGAGTAACGGCCCACGCTAAATATGACTCTATATGCAACGTATAAGAGAGAGGGGAATTTAAAAAAAAAAAAAAAAGAGAGAGAGAGAGAGAGAGAAGGGAATAGTGTATTTACTTTGAAGTGAAACTGAAGCACTAATTTATTATTCTTAAACCGCTTACACCCTAAATATTTAAAAACGGTAAAACCACACATAAATGTTCCTTGCCCCCACGATCTTTCTCTCATAAATCCACCACACGCAATTATTATTATTAGGCACTTGTTTTCTACCATTTTGTGTTTGGTTCCTTGTTCTCTGTTAGTTCAACTGCTAACTCATCAGTTTCTCATATTATTAAATTTAAATAAACTAATAACCATTGTTGTCTTGGTGCTCAGCAACCAAATTCTTAATATTTTATTGAATGTTATCTACCAGGGTGGGTGGTTTCTCCCATTTTCCTTATTATTAATATTAATATTAATTGAACTCTTCACTCCTACCTTTCCAATCAAGATTTAGCCATTAACTCAATGGGCCATCAGCTAATCAACATAAAGCTCTCATCTTTATCAATTTAACCCTACTTGTTATGGATCTTGAACCTGGCTTTCATCTTAAGGTGAGATGGGTATGTTACACTTTCTCAAGATTTTCATTTTAGACAATACCCATTACAAATCTGTTTGCTTTTTTTTACAGAAACAGTCATGGACTACAGTTTTGACACTGGCTTACCAAAGCTTGGGTGTAGTTTATGGAGATTTAAGCACATCACCCTTATATGTGTTTAAAAGTACTTTTGCAGAAGATATTCAACACTCTGAGACTAATGAAGAGATCTTTGGGGCTCTTTCTTTTATTTTCTGGACTTTAACTTTAGTCCCTTTGTTGAAATATGTGTTCATTGTGTTGAAAGCTGATGATAATGGTGAAGGAGGCACATTTGCACTCTATTCCTTGCTTTGTAGACATGCTAGAGTGGGTTCATTGCCTAGTTGTCAACTAGCTGATGAAGAGTTGTCAACCTATAAACATGAATCAACTAATTTAGCTTTGACTTCTTTTGGGTCAAGGCTTAAATCTATGTTGGAGAAATATAGAGTTCTGCAGAGGTTTCTACTTGTGCTGGCTCTTGTTGGAGCTTGTATGGTTATTGGTGATGGTGTTCTTACTCCTGCCCTTTCAGGTTTGTTGTTTGTTTAATTTCAAATAATTTATCAGTTAATTTATTTTTATATGGTTTTCCCTAATAAAGATGGATTTTATATTGGGCCCAAATGGCCAAATTAGGTTGTTTTTGGTGACAATAATAATAATATCTGTTTTTTGGAGAGAGATGTTTAAGTTTTCTTTTTAATTCTGCATAATAAACATCTTTGTTCTTTTAACTTGTTAGATTGATTTTTTGTTGTGATGCTCTTTGCAGTTTTTTCGGCGGTTTCTGGTGTGGAACTTGCAATGGCTAAAGAACATCACAAATGTAAGATACCTAGTCCTCTGCATAGTCTTTAGTGATAAAGTTTTAACTTTTAACAAGTTTTCTGTCTTAAGTTTATGGCTTTTAGCATGAGACATGAGTAAAATAACAACCGCCGTTCTTTTGCGGCAAACCTCCCCTATTTCCAAGAACCAGTGAAGGAAACAAGTTTAAGCGTCCAATCACAGTCAAGTGCCTTGTAGTTTATGTTTGAGAAATCCTAGATTGTGCAGGGTTTAGGGGCTGCTTAATTATGCGTTTTTGAAATGGATTATCGCGACATAAAATAATCAAAATCGGATAATAAGTTAAAACGAAAGTAAGGATAGGTAAGTAATTTGACATCTATCAGATAAACACACATCCAAACACTCCCTCAGAAGAATTTTGTATCCTAGTGACATTACCTAAGCAATGGATCACACATCATCCACACTTCAAAAAGTTATGGAAGCAACAGTCATCTCTCCATGATCTCAAAAAGAAGCATATATTATTTAGTCGTAAATCTTGAATACGCAATGCTTACTATACACTTATGTTAACTTGTTCAAAGCGGGACCCGCATTCGATCCCAGTTAAATTTATGATTAAAAGAAATTGATATACTGTTGCAGATGTAGAAGTCCCGGTTGCGTGTATCATACTGATAGCATTGTTTGCTCTGCAACATTATGGGACACACAGGGTCGGGCATTTATTTGCACCCGTGATCATATTGTGGCTCTTTACCATCAGCTCAATCGGCTTATACAATATCATTCACTGGAACCCTCACATCTACAAAGCATTATCCCCTCTTCACATGTATAAATTTCTCAAGAAAACTCAAAGTGGAGGTTGGAAGTCTTTAGGCGGTATCTTATTATGCATCACAGGCAAGTACTTTTATGTCATGTTTTTACATTCCATGCATAAGAGTTAAGTTGTCATTTTTGTAAAACGCGTGTTCATATTTTCAGGCTCGGAAGCTATGTTTGCTGATCTTGGACACTTTTCACAGCTGTCTATACAAATAGCTTTTACGTCATTTGTTTATCCATCGTTAATCCTTGCGTATATGGGGCAAGCTGCTTATTTATCTCAGCATCATGCTATCGAAAATGACTACCAGATTGGATTCTACATCTCTGTACCGAGTAAGTTGCTTTTGATATTTGGCATTCCAAAATCAAAACATATAAATGGTGATAATCAATATAATATATTTGTAGAGTCTTTGAGGGTGCCGGTGCTTTTGATAGCCATACTTGCTGCAGTTGTGGGAAGTCAAGCCATAATTACCGGGACGTTTTCGATTATTAAACAATGTTCTTCCCTCGGATGCTTTCCGAGGGTCAAAATAATCCATACCAATTCGAAATTTCACGGGCAAATTTATATCCCAGAGATCAACTGGATCCTGATGACGTTATGCTTAGCTGTTACCATCGGATTTAGAGATACAAAACGCATGGGTAATGCTTCAGGTATGGTGTTCAAGGAAAATTTTAAACATTTTGTCAAGTGCTAAAATACCCTTTTATTGATTTCATTGTATCATTACCAGGTTTGGCGGTTATAACGGTCATGTTGGTTACAACTTGCTTAATGTCTCTTATTATCGTCTTATGCTGGCACCAAAGTGTATTTCTTGCAATCGGTTTTGTGGTGTTTTTTGGGATGATTGAAGCGTTGTACTTCTCGGCTTCTCTTATCAAGTTTCTAGAAGGGGCGTGGGTCCCGATAGCACTCTCGCTCATTTTCATGCTTGTGATGTACGTGTGGCACTATGGTACACTTAAAAAGTATGAATTCGATGTCCAAAACAAAGTATCGGTTGATTGGCTTCTGGGCCTGGGCCCGACACTTGGCATAGTCCGAGTTCGAGGAATCGGGCTTGTTCATACGGAGCTGGTTTCGGGCATCCCTGCAATCTTTTCTCATTTTGTAACCAACCTCCCAGCTTTCCACCAAGTGCTTATTTTCCTGTGCGTTAAGTCTGTCCCGGTACCACACGTAAGACATGAAGAACGGTTTCTAGTGGGGCGCATTGGGCCACAGGAGTACCGGGTGTATCGATGCATAGTCAGGTACGGTTATCGTGATGTTCACAAGGATGATGTGGAGTTTGAAAAGGATTTGGTTTGTAGTATAGCGGAGTTTATCAAGAAACAGAAAGACGGTTGTATCCCAGACGGAAATGGCAAAACGGGAAATGATGAGGAGGTGATGAGGGTTGTGGGGACGCATGTAGAAATCCGGACAAACTGCGAAGATGCGCCTGAGGCTGATGAAATAAGGCCAGTGAAGAAAAGGGTGAGATTTGTGGTACCCGAGAGCCCAGAGATGGATGGTGATTCACGAGCTGAGTTACGAGACCTAATGGAGGCTAGGGAGGCCGGGGTAGCGTACATTCTGGGACACTCGTACGTTAAAGCAAAGCAAGGGTCGAGTTTTATTAAAAAGATTGTTATAAATTTAGGTTATGAGTTCTTGAGAAGAAATAGCAGGCCTTCTACAGACACTTTAACTGTACCTCATGCTTCCACCCTTGAGGTGGGAATGGTATATCATGTGTGAATGTTTTTGTAAATTTTTTTTTTTTTTTTTTTTTTTTTTTTGGTAGTGGTTTGAGGTTTTGGCCACTTTAAAAGCAGATAGTAGCAGACACAACTAATAGGTATACTTTGTATTTGGTTTCCACTTCTATATATACATATATATCTTGTATTAATTTTGGTTTAGTCTCTCTTATGAAGAAATGATGATGTCCCTTCTCTCTTATGTCATGTAATTTGTTATTAATGTAAGTATAAGTATACAACATTTTGATACACAGATATGATCTAGTCCATTATTGACCCATATTAATCAGTTCAGCGGCTGTCGTAGAGGATTGTATATGCTTGAGGTTAGCATAAACCTTAGAGAAATAAGGAAGCACTGAACCATTAGTTTTTTTACGCTTATATCTACGACTATATCCATCCCTAAAATGAAAAATTTACTGCACCGTCGATGGTTATCTGAAATTTGAGTTCAGCCTTTTTCCTTGCAACACTGAGTCTATTATATTGACCCATATAATCAGTTCATATGTTGATGGAGATAGAATGAGACACCGGTATAGCCTAAATCCCAGAGAGATACCAATGCTATTCCCTAAGTCACCAATAATTGGGATATAGCCTCAAAATTCCATAGGTGAAGAATGTTACTGGTTTATGGTGATTGTATAGTTAAATTCATAACATATGGAGTTTTGCATAGTCAAACTTGGGAACTGGTCAATGAAAGTCAAAGTCAACAGCTAGTCTCGCTGCGTCAAAGTCAAAGTTCCAAGCTTTTGTCTATCGGATATCAAAATGTCCTCAATACCGTTTATTGGAAATCGGTTGAAGTTGCAAATGAGGAAAGTCAATGGTGGTCAAAATTCTGCCAACAGTAGTAAATCTGTGTTGATTTGGGATATAGTCAGTCAAATATGGGAAAAGGATGCAGCCTACGGGTCAAGTCCCAACCGGCCAAAGATATGTATGTCAGTTTGTGAGAGCAAGGGGGTCAACGATGTCATAAAGATCAAAGTCAGCGGTGGTATAGCAATTCTAAAAGTATGGTGATCATGGTTAATTTGTGGCTCGGTATTAATCAAGGACAAAAGTTGGGTCAAGTTGTAAAAAATCACTAATAGCACAAAAAAAAATGTTGTAAGAAATTTAGGTCTTGATCATGTTGGAAGCTATGACAACCCAAAATTAAAGTTGAGGCATGGTTCTAAAATTCAAAGATTGGAATAAATTGGACCCAACTCAACTACCACCCTATGATGAGTATTGGGTTTTTTATGATGAGTGTTTTTTTTTTTTTTAAGTTTGGTATATGTGTGTAATGTTGTATTCTCAACTGGGCCAATAATAAGCCCAATATGATATATTGGTGTTTGTTTGCTATAAGTAGGGCCGGCTGGATATTGTGCCCAAATATTTAGGGCTCAATTAGTTGTTTGGTTTGGGCTTTCTTTGGGTGGTTGTCCACTTGTCCGGAGAGTCATGACTATTTAATTCCTTTATTTTGAAATGATTTGATCAAATTTATAAATTTTACTAGGGTAACGTCCCCTTTTATCTCATAAAACACCAAAAAAAAAAAAAAAAAAACAAATGACGTTTGAATGACTTTAAAAGGACAAAATAAGATTGAGTGACTTTAGTGGAAGAGATGGGAAACGTTTTCATGTTTTAATGATATAGCGTTAGGATTAAATATACAAGATATTTTTTCTAAGAAGTGTAAGAATGATTGAGGTCCATTGATCTTAGATTTGAAGGGTTGAGATTAGTTTATTGGAAAAAAAATAAATATTAAATTAGACAAAGGGCATAAAAAACCACATTTGTCTAATGATATAATTCATAGTTGTTTAAAAAGTACAATGATAGACAAATATGATTTTTTTTTAATATATAAAAGGGTGCTATAAAAGTTATGACTAATAAACTACACTATACAAAAAATATATTAGGTAACATTATTTAGACCAACACAAATTAGACTTTAATTAGCCAATAAAAACATGCTACACATTTAGAAACTATTATTATTATTATTATTGTTATTATTATTATTATTATTATTATTATTATTATTATTATTATTATTATTATTATTATTATTATTATTATTATTATTATCAACACTTGTAGCCCAGTTGGTTGAGGGCCTAAGTTTCCTATGGGAGATTTGAGTTCAATTCCCACTAGCTACATTTGGAGGACATTGGTGGAGAGGAAATGAGGGATGACCCTGCCATTGGCTTGGGTTCGAGTCCTGATCCCGACCGGTTTTACCGACTATTTCACCGTCGTGCCTTCGGGCGGGTGAGTGGTCGGGTTTTCCCGGGAATTGGTGGCAATTGGTGGCCCGGGTACTCTCGAGTACCTGATTCGCCAAAAGGGTGCCCGAGAGTGCTCGGAATTGATTCGTTGGCCGTTCAAAAAAAATTAATATTATTATTATTATTATTATTATTATTATTATTATTTATCGGATATTAAAGATTAAACTATTTCATATTTAAAATATCTCTTTAAACAAATAACACACCATAATATAAGATTGGTTTGCAACTTTGCTGAGTGAATCAACAAGACAACAACGATACATTAGCCTACAGCCCAAAGGGCACATGCTTGTTTACATCATATTGTGAATTATATGCAGGGTTGATGTAACATCGCGAATTTTCCCCAATTTTTAAATTAGTAAAATCACCACTATGCCTACATTATACCTCTTTTGTACAGGTATAATTATGTCTAAAACTTTCTTTTGATTATTTCAAAACATTGTTAAATAGTGCGGATATTTTAAAGTTGGTATAAATTCAAAAAGTATATAAAATTTCCCTAATAAACTATCTATTTTTATCCTTATAGTGATTTTATTTATTTATTAATAATAATAATAACAATAATAATAAAAAAATATATTAAACATTTCAGAATTTTTTTAAAAACTGATGAACCTAGACATGAAACCATTCAGATTCACTATGAATCTGGACAGATGGTATGTCCAGATACATTCCAGCACACACCAAACTTCTTCAACTTCAAATCCGTTCAATTCGACCTTCTGAACGCTATTAAATCCCGTAGATTGGGCGCCTCAATCCCTTCTTCTTTCCTAAACCATTCCTACGCGTGAATAATTGCGTAATAATTGTCAATTTATGATTTAAAACTCACTTATGAACCTTCCATAAACCAATAAATCGAATCCATATATATAGGCCATGATAAAGCAATTAAACTCGCACACAAAGTCAGAGGATTGCGACTAAGTGAAGCCCTTTATCAAACCTACCATTCAACTGCTAAAACTCTCGCTTTTGAAGCTTCTTGGGCCGCACTTTGGCGTACAAAATACACCACCTTTCGGTACACTATAAACTTGAATTCTTGATGCTTTTGAGTCGATTTTTGATAGGGATTAAAAGCCCTATGGTTTCGTTTATTATCTGTACCGTTTACGTGTTCTATTAGATCGGATTGTGGTTAGGGTTTATGAGTTTGAAATTTGGGGAAACTTGTTTGATTCAGATTCTGCATAAGTATATAACAGATCCATTGAAAGTGGCGCATGTTTACACAGATTAGGCCCCGAGTTCGAGTCCCCCATGGGACAGAATCTGTTGCATTCTTTTTCTTTTCAATTATTTTTTTATAATCATTATAAATCTATTTTAATTATTAGAAATAGTAAATTTAATCCAAAATTTTTATAAAAATTATCCTAGCCTTATAAGACACTGAAGTTAATGTTTATAATTTTATTTTTCAGAAAAAAAAATATTTATTATTTTTAATCAATTTATTTTGTTTAAATCATGATTAATTCATTAAAAATTCATTTTTAATCATTTTAATACCAAAATTTTTTTGGAAGTATTTCTGACCATTTAAAACTTATTGGTAATTTTATTTTCTGTAAAAAAGTTATTTTACCTATTTTTATGATTTAATCCTATTTAATGGATTATATTAAAATAAAATTTGTTTAAATGAAACAATATGTAAAATAATTTTTAAAAATTATTTTCCAGTTATACCATATGCTAACTACTGCTAAAAAAATGAAAATAATATTTTTACATTTTATTTGTATTTAAATCCTATTTATTGCATTTTAATGTTAATAAATCAATTTAAAATACAAAAATAGCAATTTTTTTAGTTCTATAAATTCTGAAATTATATCCTAATATCTCAATGACTCATAAAGTTTATTTTATTTTATTATTTACCTTCTTCTTTTATTTCCACTTTTACTTCATAGTTATTACATAAATTGTATTATTTAATTTCGAGTTGTTCCATTGGTTGCACTTTTAATTATTTTACATGTTTCAAAATTTGAAATTTATTAATGGATGATTGATTTTATAAACTTTTCTTTAAATATTAAAATTACTTAAAACCAATTTTAGTTCAAATCAAAAACCATAAAATCCCCAAATTCTAGTCTAGAAACCCTAAGTGCCTAATCCTAGAACTACTTGTATCCTAAGTTCATTTCCTTACAAATTATCTAATTCTTTAGGTTAATCCTTTGGAATAATCCTAATTCATATTACGTTGTTCGGTAGAGTTTCAAGTTATTACGCGAACTGTGAGTATTTCCTATCCCCTTTTTGCTTTTATTCATTTTTGGGGTGTTACATGTACACTTATACAAATTACAAATACAAGTTCACATTTTTACAATACAATTCTAGTACTATGTGCATTTGCTTACATACGTGCTTCATGCTTAGACATTACATGTAGAATACATTTGTACTTAGTGAAATCATTAACCATGTACAAGTCGACCTTAACATTGGATAGCGCTATTGGATTGACAACCCGCCTAGGTTGATTCTCCCCCTTTTTCATCGGAGAATCCATGGTCATTGTTAAATTATTATCCAATTATTTGAATAAGTACACCGCCGTTCATTTAGTACATTATACAGTCACATGAATGATTTCGCTCATTTGTATGATACATAGTTTACATAAATGCACTGTAGCTTTGCACGTGAATTGTATAACATTTTCCTACTTACTATATGTATTAAATCTAGGAATGCTCACCAACATTTCATATGTTGACTAAACTTATTTTGTACATGTTTCAGGTGCAGTTTGATCTTAGTATTATAGCATTGGACTTTAATGCTTACTTATAAGAAGTTATTTCAAATTTCATGTTTCGTTCAGACTTTTGTATTTTTTTTTTTTATTTCATCTATGTAAGACAATTTAAATTATTCAACAATATATATACATTTTAGTACCATGTGCTTTTGAACAATCGTCACTACGTGACACCTCGATGATTCCGCCATCGGTTGGGGTGTTACGATTGCGTAATTTCAACGACAAATACTATTTTTCTACGCATATATTGTATTGGATGGGGGTTACGGGAATAATGTTATGATAGCAATGCTTTAGAAGATTCTACATTAATAGGGCTGTACACGAGCCGAGTCGAGCCGAGCCAGGCTGAGCTCGAGCTCGAGCTCGAAATTAAACGAGCCAACTCAGCTCGGCTCGTTTTTCTGGTCGAGCTAAAAAGTCGAGCTCGAGCTCGGCTCGTAAATGTTCGAGCCGAGCTCGAGCTGGCTCGAGCCAGCTCGTTATCTTTTTTATTTTTATGTTTTTTTATTTTTTTACAAAGATTTATAAAATAAAAAACAAGATAAATAAATAAATAAATAAAATTACATATATACATGTATATTTTTTATTTTTTTAAGTTAGGGTTTATTGGATTATGAAAGGGTAAGGTAGATAGGTACTATGAGTGGGACTTTCAAAATTTGAATTTTAGAAATGGGTTTGGAGCCAAAATATATTATTTTCATCTATATATTAATTACACATATACAAGCCTGAGTCGAGCCATATGTCGAGCCATCGAGCCGAGCCACGAGTCGAGCCATCGAGCCGAGCTACGAGCCGAGCCACGAGCTGAACACCCTTGGCTCGAGCTCGGCTCGATTACAAAACGAGCCAGCTCGGCTCGGCTCGAAAACAAAACGAGCCTTTTCAAGCGAGCTTTTTCCGAGCTTTTTTCGAGCGAGTTTCGAGCGAGTCTCGAGTCGCGAGCTTTTTGTACACCCCTATACATTAACATAGAACACGTGACAAAATAAAACCCGTAACTGTTGCGTCTTGCGTGGGCCAATCTTAGGACAAGTGGTAGGAACGAAGCCCAGTCCATACACACACCAACCGTGGTATCTTTTATTAAATTCTATTTGTTGAAAATTTACTCTATGTTTCCGAGTTTCATTTTAATGAAAGAAAAAAAAAGGAAGCGGAAGGAAAGAAATGTATCAGAGTTTTTGTCAACTAAAAATTTAATAAATTAACAATTTTTTACATTTTCCATGGCGTAAAAATCACGAGGGTTGTTATTGTGCACATGGCCTATAAAAGTATGTATATATTCAAGTGCCTTAAGTGTTATGGACCATATTTAATAGCCGTAAATGTTGAGTTAATAAAAGCGAGTAAACATGCTAAAGAAAGGAATATAACGAGACAGAGCTTGGGAGGGAATGGTTAATTATAATTTATTACATCAAATTTACACTTTTTAATGGATAACTCACATTTTTACGTACCTCATATTTTTTAAATCGACGCCAATCTTCGATTAAAAAAAAACATATTCAAAACACAACGTTATACCACCAAACTACCATCCCGTACTCACATCTCATCTATCAAATGTATGTGAGTGTGTCCATCAAATTATATGAGGTGAGTGTAAGTGGTTGTGAGTGGAGGAGAGAGAAAATATTTAGTGAAAACACTGTTTCACCTTAAATATGAAAAACTACTGTTCACCCCTATATATATATTTTAATATTTTTGTAAGTAGTTGTGAGTGAGAAGGGAGAAAATGTAAAGATAAAAGTATGAAAAAGTATTATTATTATTTTTTGAACGATCAACTAAAGTATTGCCGGGTACTCTGTACGCGGCCCCCAATGGCCGAAAGGGGCCCCAGACGGCCTCTAGTCCGTACGGACAGAGCCCTTCGGCCCACCCGTCTCCTGTTCCAGGGGAAACCCGGCCCACAAACCCGCCCGAAGGCACGACGGTAGTGAACCGGTAAAACCTGGAGGGATAAGGAGTCGAACCCATAACCACAAGGGTCAAGGGTCTCTCCATCACTTCCCAACCACCTACCCCACCACAAGGGTGGGGGTATCCATCACATGCCTCCCGTGGGAATCGAACCCGACTCCCCCAAAGAGAGAACCGGCTCTTTTACCACTAGGCCACATGATCAGGATAAAAGTATTATTATTTTAATTACGAGAGAGAAGATTTAAGGGTGAAGTAATGATTTTTAGTGTAATTTGATGGAGGAGATTTGATGGAGGGGATGTGAAAGTCAAGATTTGCACAAATATTCATTTAATTTAAACAAATGACCTTTTGACTAAGTACAAATATATAAAACTGGCTGATTATCCCGGGAGGGTCCCGGTGTTGAAAAATCTAATTTTACATGATAACCTAATGCAAATGGCTCAAGTTAACTAACCACAAAATCAATCATTGCATGTTCATAGTATTCTAATCAGTAATAACTCATATTTCCCACAAAATCTAATTTTACGTGATAACATGAACACTTTGTGTATTTTTTTCCTATATGAACGAAACCCCACAAAAAATAGTCGATTTTTTCTCCGTTTTTTATATAGCACTATGGTACTCGTTGGAAAGATAATAAAACGCTCGTTAATTTGGTGTAATTTTTTTCTTTAAAAAATCCCGTATATAAAAGATATAAACGTTTAAAAATTATGGGAGGAAATATGAGAGAGAAAAATTTTAAATTTATTTTCAAATTCTTTTTTCCTAAAATAACTCAATTTAATTAAAAAAAGGAATCTATGGAACAACTACCAAAATAGAAAACGAGTTTCTCATCATGAAAGAACCCCAGAAACCCATTCCGGTGGAGATCCAGCAAAGAATTACTAAGTTTTTTGTGACTAAACTACCGGAGAATTGCAGCGGCAGTGATCTTGCAGGAGTTTTACGTGTGCATGGAGTTATATTCGACATTTACATAGCCAAAAAGAGGGACAAAGGAGGGAATCGGTTCGGGTTTGTTTCTTTCCTTGACGTTAAAGACCAAGAAGAGCTAGTTCGGAATTTGAAGTCTATAAGGTTGGGGGATTACAAGTTGTCTTTCATTGTTGCAAGGTATGTGTTGGAAGATGGTGAAATCAGGGATCCTCCATCTAGGTCTAAATCAAAACTTCCTAATCATAGTTCTGTGAAACTTCAGGGAGGCACTTACGGGGGAAAGGAGGAAAACCGATGGAGAGGATAAGATACTGAGGCTGGGAGATAAGCCTACGACGTTCTGTGATTTACATGGCAAATCTCTATTGGTGAGGGTTGGTTCCTTCGAGTTGGTTCGGGGATTTAAACAAGAATTGCTTGATATGGGGTTGGGTGAAGGTATTATCCGGTATGTTGGAGGTATGCAGTGCTAGTCTCGTTCAAAAAATGGGGAGCATGCTATCATGGCCAAGGACGAGTTGGAAGGAAGGAAGGAACGATGTGTTCGTGGAGGTTAGGATGTGGGAAGGGCAAGAGGTGGCGTTTGAAAGGTTAGCATGGATCAAAATTTGTGGGCTGCCTATTCACTTGTCATCTGGGGATAATTATGAAGAGGTGGCGTCGTTGTATGGGAGGGTGGTTCACAAGTTTCATTTTGATACATTTGGTAATGATATTTTAGTTAGGTACGCTGGGATTTTAGTTAAGACTGGGGACCTAATCAAAGGAGAGGTTTCAGTATTGTGGAATGATAAAATGTACTCGGTTTGGGTTTCGGAGGTTAGTGGTGAATGGCTTCTGGGTTCATCATTGCTTCGGACCAATGGGGTGAAGTTAATCAAGAAGATAGCTCTGGGTCTAGTACTGAAGATGAGATGTCAGAAGATGAGCAGGTGGTGGTCGAACCAGTCATCGGAGATGATGACGTGGATAATCTCGGGGGTGAAACTCCGGAAGGTGTGGAGGAATTGAATACATTAAATGCAGATTGCGTAATTCCGAGATCGCATAATGATGAGGGTGGTCAGTTTCCAAATTTGGAGGAGAATTTAAAGGAGCCAGTTACGATTTTAGTCAATGATAAGCATGAGAAGGTGGACCCCATCGGTTTGAAAGGCAATAACAAGAGAAAGAAAAACAAAGGTAGGAATGTTTTGGGCCAGGATTTTGGGTCATACAGTAGCAGCAATGAAAGGCCCAACAAAGAGTCAAGGTTGGAAGAAAATGATCCTTTTGGGTTGGCACCTATAATTTTGGGCTCAAATGTTAATACTCTAAGAGGAGAGGTGGGCCATGATGGGCCTAATATAAATTTCGAGGAGCTTGTGGATGGTCAGGATGCTGTTGTGACTCCTATTATCGTTCAGAGTGGAGAAAGAGTTATTAATGTAGCAGCCAAGGATACGGTTACTATTGATCATTCGGAAGTGAAAGAGAAGCAGGATAAGGGCTATTTGGAGGTTGAGGTTAGTTGTACTTCAAAACTGGGGTCGGTGGTTGGAGTGGATTTATCTAATTTCCAATCGTTGATCAGGGATTCGGTAGTTAATGAAAGGGTACGATCCGGTTTTAAATGAATTTCATGTCGTATAATGTTAGAGGGCTTGGTGGCAATGGTAAAGGGGGGGGGGGGGAAGGTTAAATGTTTAAAAGAAAAATTTGGTGTGGATTTCTTAGCTATTCAGGAAACTCTTATGGGCGATTACAGTGGGTTTGATTTTCATAGTTGTTGGGGTCGAGATATGTTGGATTTTGATACGGTTGTGGCAACAGGGAGATCAGGTGGTTTGGCGAATGTGTGGAATCCAAATGTTTTTTAAAAATCTTATTCGGTCTCCAGTAGGAATTTTCTTTTGACTTCAGGATCGTTAGTTGAAGACGGGTCAGTTCTTAATTGCAAGAATATATATGCTCCTCGAAAATTGGGGGAAAAGAGGGTGTTATGGGAGGAGTTGAAGACTACTCTTTATGGGTTACCGGGGATGCTTGTTCTTATGGGGGATTTTAACGCTGTTAGATTCCCCGAAGAGAGAAAAAATTCTCGTTTTAACCATAGATGTGCTGCTAATTTCAATAATTTTATTGATCATTTGGGGTTGTTCGAATATTCGATGAGGGGATACAAGTTTACTTGTTTGACTGTCAAAGATGGTGAATTCAAATTAAGTAAGATTGACCGTTTCTTTGTGTGTCATAGTTTTTTAAACAGGTGGCCTAATGCGGTGTTGAGAGCTTTAGAGAAAACATGTTCGGATCATTCTCCTATTTTGCTCTCCTTGGTGGATGTGAATTTCGGGCCTAAGCCCTTCCGATGGTTCAATTCGTGGTTAGACAGAGATAGGTGTACATAGGAAGTGCTCAAAATCCTTGAAGACAGCTCTATTGTTGGGTCCCCAGAAGTGAAAATTAGTAAGAAGCTCAAATTGGTAAAGCAAGCGTTGATCTCTTGGTGGCGTGACTTTAATAAAAAAGAAGGAGAAGAGTTGATTACGTTGCAAAAGGATATTGAGATTATGGAAACACTGATGGAAGATAGAGCCTTGGAAGAGGAGGAGATTTGGGTTTGGGAACAGAGAAAAAAAGGAGTTAATTATATTAACCAGTGTAAGGTTAAAGATTTGAAGCAGAAATCTAGGGTTCGGTGGGCTATGAATGGAGATGATAATACGACTTTTTTCCATGGGGTGGTGAATGGGAGGAAAGCTTCCAACGCCATTTCGGGGCTTTTGGTGTACGGGGAATGGATCTCGAAACCTTCGCTGGTCAAAAGAGATGTGTTTAGGCACTTTAGAAAACAATTTTCGGAGAAAGTTGTGGTTAGGCCGGTCTTTGAATGTTCCCTTATTAAAAAGGTGCCTAAGGATTGTCTTGACGCTTTGGTAGAAAGGTTTTCTAAAGAGGAGATAAAGAAGGCGGTTTTTGATTGCGGTTCTGATCGGGCTCCCGGCCCGGATGGTTTTAATTTTAGTTTTGTGAAATTTTTTTGGGAGCACCTAGAAGCCGATTTCTATGATCTTATGGGGTCGTTTTTTGATTCAGGTATTATTGGTGTAGGCCATGGGTCCTCGTATATTACATTAATTCCTAAATTCAAGAACCCGGTCGGGTTATCCGATTATAGGCCGATTACGTTGGTTAGGGTGATTAGCAAGGTGGTTTCTAAAGTTCTTTCTCTTCGTATTAAAAAGGTTTTGAATCATGTTATTTCAGACAATCAATCAGCTTTCCTTAAAGACAGATTTATCTTGGATGGTCCGTTGGTTTTGAATGAGGTCTACGGGTGGTTGAATAAAAAAAAGGAAGAGAGCCTTCATGTTAAAAATAGACTTTGAAAAAGCCTATGATAACGTGAATTGGGGTTTTCTTCTATCGATGTTGGACCAAATGGGTTTTCCCAATAGGTGGGGGAGATGGGTTAAAAGGATCTTGGAGTCAGCTAGATCTTCGGTGCTTGTGAACGGGGCTCCAACGTTTGAATTTCAATGTGAGAAGGGTCTTCGCCAGGGGGATCCCCTCTCGCCTTTTCTTTTCTTAATTGTTATGGAAGCGTTTTCTTGTATCTTTGATAAGGCGGGTATAGAAGGCGAATTCAAAGGCATCCATGATAATAGAACCGGTCTTCGGATTTCTCATCTCCTCTACGCAGACGATGTTTTAATTATTGGGGAATGGTCGAAATCAAATTTTGATAATATGGCCCGTCTGTTGCGTATTTTTCATATGTGTACAGGGCTCAAAATCAATATTCATAAATCTCATCTTTTTGGTATTGGTGTGGATAGTGAGGAGGTTAATGAGATGGTGAACATTCTCGGGTGTAGGATTGGTACTTTTCCATTTGAATACTTGGGTATTAAAGTGGGGGCGAACATGAACCGTGTTTGTCATTGGGCTTCGGTGGTGGAATCGGTAAAGAATCGTTTGTCCTCATGGAAAGCTATTTCTTTATCCATTGGGGGCCGTTTGACTCTTATTAAATCGGTTTTGTCCAACCTTTCCATTTATTACTTATCTATTTATAAAGCCCCTGTTCAGGTTTTGGAGCAAATAGAGAAGCTTATGAGGAATTTCCTGTGGGCCGATTCTACTGAGGCGAGGAAAATGCATTGGGTTTCGTGGGAAGAAGTTACCAAGTCTAAGGTTGACGGGGGGCTGGGCATTTCTAGGCTTGCGGATGTTAATAAAGCGCTTATCTCTAAGTGGGCGTGGAGATTTAAGAAGAACCATGACAGTAGTTGGCGTCGTACCATTGAGGCGCTTCACGGTGGGAGAGGTAGATGGCGTTTTCTCCTAGTTAATAATGGTTTGGCAGGTTGCTGGAAAAACACTGTTACGCTAGTTGGAAATCTGAAGTTTGGAGGTAAAGATATGCAACATATGATCAGGGAAAATGTTGGGAATGGGCTGGGAATTTGTTTTTGGTCGGATCTTTGGTTCGGAGATTCTATTCTGCAAATTCGGTGGCCTCGTCTTTTTGAACTGGAAAAAAATAAAAGATGTACCATTGGGGAGAGGGTTTGTTTGAGACATGGGGAATACTATTTCGCTGCAGAGTGTGATCGGGTTTAAGCTCTGTTGAGGAGCTTTCGGAATTCAGAGATCTCCAAGAGATGCTTTTAAAATGTAAGCTAACAGGTCATGTGGATTCGTGGAGCTGGACTGAGGATACCAACGGTTGTTTCTCTGTCAAGAATGTGAAGTTTTTGTTACGGAGCGGCCGAGACAGGAGTAGAATTCATTACATGGTTTGGACCGGGTGGATTCCGCTAAAAGTTAATATCCATTTTTGGAGGTTAGAGATGGATCGCTTACCCACTAGGAAAGCGCTATCCAGGAGGAATATCATGGTTCAGAATGATGACTGCGCTTTATGTGCTTCGGGAGAGGAATCTGCTTTGCATGTCTTCACAGGCTGTATTATTGCGAGTGGTATATGGAGTTTCATTGAAAGATGGTGCCATTTGGAGCCTATTTTCCTCTTTGAAATCAATGATATTTTCAAGATTACAGAGTTGTGCCGTGGTTCGAAGTTGAAGAAGACGATCGTTAGAGGCATCATCATGACAGCATGCTGGGTGATTTGGAAGGCTCGTAACAAGGCTGTTTTTGAAGACGTTACTCCGAAGGTTTGTGATATGATAGCTTGTATTAAGTCGTGGTCTTTTTTATGGTTACGTAGTCGATCTAAGTTTCGTGATCTTAGATGGAAGGATTGGAGTAAGTTTCCGTTGTATATGTTGTAAAGTTGTTTTTGGCGGTCCTCGTTTTGTGGGCTTAGCCGTTGTTTAATGAAGTTTAACGTTAAAAAAAATTAAAAAAGGAAACAATTCAAAAACACCAAAAACTCTCCATTATGATGTCACGTGACAATCTCAAAGGAAGCTTGAGGCCTCCATTGCACGCCACGTCAGCATATACGTTTTCTTTTATATATATAGATAGATTTTGACTAGTCAAGAAACGGCTTTAATAAGAGTTTACACAAACATGCGATGTGTCTAAACAAAAACCATGATTTTTAGAAACTTATTGACTATTAGAAACTGAATATAAAATTTAGATTGATCATACACAAAGTACTATACAAGTATATTTATACATATACATAAGTAACTTACTAAAGAGAAGTTATGGACATTTATGGGAGAATAATGTATGAAGTTATGGGTAGTTATGAGAGAATAATGTACATATGATTTTATAACACTCCCCCTCATATATACATTATTGTTCATTATACACTATTAACAACATGCTACAGGATGATGTTAAATTGGTACTTCAGGACCTATAAGACAAACTGATACTACTGGACCAGTTATACTGCCTCGTTAAAAACCTTACTAAGAAAACCCAGTGGGACAAAACTTAGTCAAGGAAAAGAGTACAGCGTGTATAATGCTCCCCCTCACTTTAACTAATGTCTTTCAATCTTCGGAGCCCGATCCTCTGCGACAGTTGCTCAAAACTGCTTCTAGGTAAAGATTTTGTGAACAGGTCAGCTAGATTTTCACTTGACTTGATTTGACGAACATCAATTTCCCCTTCCTTTTGCAGGTCATATGTCGAGAAGAACTTTGGTGAGATATGCTTTGTTCTGTCACCTTTGATGTAGCCTTCCTTGATTTGTGATATGCAAGCAGCATTGTCTTCATAAATAATCGTTGGGTCCTTCTTGATTTGTTCTAATCCACATGCTTGTATATGATTGATCATTGATCTCAACCACACGCATTCTCTACTAGCATCATATAATGCTATTAATTCGGCATGATTTGATGATGTTGCTGTAAGTGTTTGCTTAGTTGACTTCCAAGAAATTGTTGTGCCACCATATGTGAATACGTAACCTGTCTGAGATTTTGCTTTATGAGGATCTGATAGATATCCGGCGTCAGCATACCCAACAAGCGGAGACTTGTTATCTTTTTGATAGAAAAGACCCAAGTCTTTTGTCCCGCAAAGATACCGAAATATGTGTTTTATTCCGTTCCAATGTCTACGTGTTGGATTTGAGCTATATCTCGCTAGTACATGCACTGAGAATGCAATATCAGGTCTAGTGTTATTTGCGAGATACATAAGAGCACCGATCGCGCTTAAGTACGGTACTTCTGGACCGAGTACTTCCTCGCCTTCTTCTTGAGGTCGATAAGGATCCTTATGTGGATCTAGCGGTCGGATAACCATAGGTACGCTGAACGGATGAGCTTTATCCATATTAAAACGTATTAACATCTTCTGGATGTAGTTTGACTGATGGACAAATGTGCCATTGCATAAATGCTCGAATTGTAAGCCGAGACATAGTTTTGTTATTCCAAGGTCTTTCATTTCAAATTCGTTCTTTAATAATTGAGCAGCTTTCTCTATCTCTTCAGGAGACCCGATGATGTTGATATCATCAACATAAACTGCTATTATTGTAAACTTTAAGTTTGATCTTTTTATAAAGACACATGGGCTGATTACATCAGACTTGTATCCTTCCTTTTCGAGATATTTACTTAGTCGATTGTACCACATTCGACCAGATTGTTTGAGACCATATAAAGATCTCTGGAGTTTTATAGCACACATATCTCGAGGTGTTGATTTTAATGCTTCAGGCAATTTTAATCCTTTAGGGATTTTCATGTAGATGTCATTTTCAAGTGTCCCGTATAAGTATGCGGTGACGACATCCATAAGTCTCATATGAAGTCCTTCAGAGATTGTAAGACTGACTAGAAACCTAAGGGTTATCGCATCCACTACGGGGGAATACGTTTCCTCATAATCAACTCCTGGGATTTGAGAAAACCCTTGTGCTACAAGCCGTGCTTTATATCGTACAATCTCATTCTTTTCATTTCTCTTTATTGCAAACACCCATCTATAACCTACCGGTTTGACGTCTATGGGTGTTCGGACTACAGGTCCGAAAACATGTCGCTTTTCGAGCGAATTTAATTCGGCATTTATTGCTTCTTGCCATCTTGGCTAATCATTTCTGTGCATGCACTCTTCTAGAGTTTTAGGTATGTAATCATTTTCATTTATTACATCCGTTGCTATAGCATATGCAAATATATCATCAACACGTGTTTTATTTCGGTTCCACATTGTACTATTTTGTACATAATTGATAGAGATCTCATTTTCATTCGGTACCGTTGTTTCTTCAACAATTTCATTTTCCTCTGGAATTATATTTGTCTCTTCCGGGACATTTACCTCTACTGGGGTTTCATTTATAATATTTTGTGCATTTTCACCAACTGCGTTATTTTGCTCTTTTCGTTTTCGTGGATTTTTGTCTTTGGAACCGATTGGTCTTCCACGTTTTCTTTGTATTGTAATCTCTTCAGGGATTACCTTAATTCGAGCAGGTGTATTTGATGCTGGTATATGTGACTTTGTCACTCGATTTGTGTCTGTGAATGCATCTGGTAATTCATTTGCTATTCTTTGCAAATGTATAATCTTTTGGACTTCATATTCACATTGACCACTTCGGGGGTCGAGATTTGATAGTGATGATGCATTCCATGTTATTTCTTGTGTTACCAGTCTTTCTTTATTCTTATCTCCCCCTAAGACTGGGAACATTGTTTCATTAAAATGACAATCAGCATACCGTGCTGTAAACATATCTCCCGTCAATGGTTCTAAGTATTTGATAATAGACGGGGAGTTAAAACCAATATAAATGCCCAGTCTTCTTTGGGGTCCCATTGTGGTACGTTGTGGTGGCGATATTGGTACGTATACCGCACAACCAAAAATTCTAAGGTGGGACAAACTTGGTTCTCGTCCGGAGACCAGTTGTAGTGGGGAGTATTCGTGATTAGCAGTTGGTCTTAATCTGATCAGTGCAGCAGCATGCAAAATAGCATGGCCCCATGCAGAAGATGGTAGTTTACATCTCATGAGGAGTGGTCTAGCGATTATTTGTAATCTTTTAATCAAAGATTCAGCTAAACCGTTTTGTGTGTGAACATGAGGCACTGTATGTTCAACATTTATCCCAATTGACATACAATAGTCATTAAAAGCTTGGGATGTAAATTCTCCTGCATTATCCATCCGGATGTTTTTAATTTGATTGTCCGGGAAGTTAGCTCTTAATTGTATGATTTGGGCTAAAAGCCGAGCAAATGGTACATTTCGAGTAGCTAGAAGACTCACATGTGACCACCTGGAGGATGCGTCAATTAAGACCATGAAATAGCGAAATGGTCCACATGGAGGGTGTATAGGCCCACAAATATCCCCTTGGATTCGTTCTAAAAATGAGGGGTTTTCATGTATCAATTTATTTTGTGAGGGTCGAGTAATAAGTTTGCCCAAAGAGCATGCTGCACATGATAAATCTTCTGGTAGCAAAACTTTTAACGTTTTTAGAGGGTGTCCAGTTGCACTTTTGATTATTCTTCTCATCATTATGCTACCAGGGTGACCCAAACGGTCATGCCATATATTGAACGCATCTTTATCTAATAATTTCTGGTTAGTCACCAAATATGATTCAATAGGATTTATAGTAGTACAATATAATCCAGAGGATAACCCTTGTAATTGTTCAACAATGGTTTCTTGTCCATTTTTGTTGAAAACAATTTGAAGATATTCAATATTATTTTCATCTTTAGTTTTTAAATGGTAACCATTTTTCCGAATATCTTTAAAACTTAGTAAATTTCTTCTGGATTTACTAGAATATAATGCATTTGCAATAGTTAGTTGGGTACCTGAAGGTAGTATTATGTGTGCTCTGCCAGAGCCTTCAATAAGGTTACAAACACCAGAGATAGTACCAATAGGCGTCTCTGCTGGAGACAACTCAGAGAAAAATTTCTTATGCTTGAGAATAGTGTTAGTACTACCGCTATCTGCCAGACATTCATCACCAATAATAGCTCTGCTGGAGCTAGCATACATATTTCTTCAGGAAATAAAAGTAATAAAGATTAATACAAATTAGGAATGTAAACCATTTACATGAATTTAAATAAAACATTATAAGAGTTCATACTAAACCAAGTAAAAAGACATAGTTTGAAATTAAAGACCATAAAAGATACATAACATAATGTTTAAACATCACGAACATTTTCGATGAAATCACATGCATCCAAGTGAATGTCTGACATGTTAGATGCTAAATTAGATGTATCTTCAACCAGATTAGTTTCAACTTTCTTTCCTTGTTCTTTCATCATGCGTTGATATGCTTCAATGAGGTGTTTAGGGGTGCGACATGTGCGAGACCAGTGATTTGACATACCACATTTATAGCAAATGTTGTTTTGGTTCCCGCTAGTTTTTCCTTTCGGGGGTCGCCCCGTATTTTGTCGACTTGATTCGCCACCACTATTTTTAGAGTTGTTAGACTCCCGATGCCATGTATATCCCCGTCCACGTCCACGGCCACGGCCTCTACTGGGGCCGCGACCTCTGCCTCTCTCACGCCTGTTATGATAATTTGCCACATTCGCTTCAGGGAATGGGCTTGCACCTGTAGGTCGTGATTGATGATTTTGTAGTAGGAGCTTGTTGTTTTGCTCCGCGACCAAAAGACATGAGATTAGTTCAGAATATTTAGTAAATTTACGTTCCCTGTATTGCTGCGACAGGAGCATGTTTGAGGCATGGAACGTTGAAAAAGTCTTTTCGAGCATGTCTTCATCAGTTATATTTTCACCGCATAGTTTAAGTTCAGAAGTAATGCGGAACAAGGCAGAGTTGTATTCACTGACAGTTTTAAAATCTTGTAGTCTTAGATGAAGCCATTCGTAACGGGATTTTGGGAGTAAAACCAACTTCTGGTGGTCAAAACGTTCTTGAATGCTTATCCATAATTCAAGAGGGTCCTCAACAGTCAAATATTCCCTCTTTAGATCTTCGTGAAGATGGTGACGAAGAAATATCATAGCTTTTGCTTTGTTTTGAGGTGAAGTCTGATTACCATCAACAATTGTCTCCCCCAAATTATTTGTTGTTAAGTGAATTTTAGCATCAAGTGTCCATGGGAGGTAGTTGTTACCCGAGATATCAAGGGCGACAAATTCAAGCTTTGATAAATTTGACATTTTATCTACAAAGGAAAGAATCATTTATTTAGAAACGAGCATGTGTATGAGAACTTCAGGTCCTCTTTAATTAGAACTACAGGTTCTATGACAAGGCTGTTTTTATATATTTTGAACGACTTTAATTTTGTATTCCGTCTATGCTTGAGAAGAATTATTCATTTAATTACAATGTTGAATAGGAAAAATGATGGATGTATTTGAAAATTAATTGTTCAAGATATGCAGACCACTAAAAGTGTATATTGGGTTGTGTATTGGGCCAAAGGAGTGAATAACTTTGTGGATCGACCATGAGCAGTATAAAAAAAAAAAATTGGTTTATAAAAAGGGGATGACAATAGGGTTAGGTTAAGAGGTTGACCACTTCTAATTTATAAAAGAGATGCGCCGTTCTAATCCAAATGTGCATTCAAATCTTTTGCACCCCTTCGAATATCCCTTTGTTGTGAATGGAAAATTTGCATTACACTACTCAAGTATCAATAATAATTCTTTACTCATTTTATGTTCATGATCCCTATAAATTCCAAGTTTGATCAAACTGTATATACGATTGTTCACCGGAAATGACAACCTTCGTCGCGAATATCACCGCCACCATAGAAAAGAAAAAAAAATACTGTTGCGTTTACGTATAACCACATCGTTCGACGTCATTTTATCGTTTGAAGATTTCCGCTTAGTCGGTTGACGGTTTGGTTACAGTCGCTGGAGTAAAATGTTCTTGGCGGCCGTGACCGCCGGTTGTTAGAAGAACACGTCAATTTTGATAGATTTATGGTTGTTGTTTTCTGTAAGGTAAAATCTAAAAAAAAATTCTATTTGTTTGTAAGAAATAGGATAATCCTATTATGATGATTCTACACAAATCAAATCGAAATTCCTATTTCTGTTGTTCCAAAGGATTAAATTAATAAACAGATTTGAAAATCATTTTAAAAATATGTTACCGTTCTTTCAGTGTGATAAAACGAAATTCCACCGTATAAAAAAAAATCCTTTGATAATTACCATTTGTTGAAATCAAAATTTGTGTGTTATCCTTTGGATATACAAATCTACGTAATATACTAATAAATAAAATATCATTCAAGCATATATATCTATATCAAAAGATTGTGGAGATTTTGATTTTGTGTACCTGATTGTGATGAACAGAGATTTCCGGTAAGTTTCGTGGAGAATCAATAACACCCGGATTTATGAACGGAAGATTTCCTGAAAGGAAAAATAGAATCTGCTCTTGTTTGGATTGGAGAGCAAATCGTGCTCATAACGTATTAGAAACTGAATATAAAATTTAGATTGATCATACACAAAGTACTATACAAGTATATTTATACATATACATAAGTAACTTACTAAAGAGAAGTTATGGACATTTATGGGAGAATAATGTATGAAGTTATGGGTAGTTATGAGAGAATAATGTACATATGATTTTATAACATTGACAAAAATCTATTTTTTTTTTATTTTTTTTTACGTTTCTAGATAAAAAGTCATGTTGCCAAGGATGGAACCAACCTAATGACGTCAAATGTACACGAAATTTTCTATGACATTGACATGTATCACACTTTTGGACATTTTCCAATGTAAATTACACGATCAAGGACAAAACAAACTAAGTGATGCAGTTCTCCATGAGTTATGCATTCGGAATAACGTGGTCTAAGACCAATTCTCATCGTTTTTGCTCCAAACTATGTAATTTTATTTTTACTTTTTGAATTGCCATGTTCTTATTGGATATACCTTTATAGAATTATAGGGACATATATAATTATAATGAACGATTCTTTGTTTAGGTAATAGTACCCATTAGATGAGTGTCCAACACTTGTAGCCCAGTTGGTTAAGGGCCTAAAGTTTTCTATGGGAGGTTTGGGTTCAATTCCCACTAGCTACATTCGGAAGACATTGGTTGATGGGAAATGAGGGATGACACGACCATTGGCTTGGGTTCGAGTCCAGATCCCGACCGGTTTTACCGACTATTTCACCGTCATGCCTTCGGGCGGGTGAGTGGTCGGGTTTTCCCGGGAATTGGTGGCAATTGGTGGCCCGGGTACCCTCGAATACCTGATTCGCCAAAAGGGTGTCCGAGAGTGCTCGAAATTGATTCTTTGGCCGTTAAAAAAAGTACCATTAGATGAGTAGTTGGATAAAAAGAAAATTAAAATGAGTAGTTGGATAAACTTTCCGATCCAGAGGACTAGCTTTATTATATTTTACACATGGTGACATCTTTGCAATAACATGGCATGATTTGATTTGGTGGAGGCTTTAGGTCGCTTGGAGGAAGGTAGACGAGGAAAATTGAGAGAGAGAGAGAGAATAAACATGATTGTTAATTTGTAATTACCCCTCCCCCCTTAACCAATGTCAAACTACAACATTGCCATTGGATTCGTCTTTCGGAAGCAAGATACTTCTACATATTATATTGTGTGAAATATCTTTTAGAAAAAAAAAATTGGCTTCTAATTTTTAATCTTAATTTTGCAAATTATCCTATATGTTAAATTATCCTATATGTTAAAAAAGAAACTTTCATGAATAGTAGATATTCCATTGAGTTTTAGACATGTGATGTATTCTTTTTTCCCTTTTCAAATTTTCGGTTTTAGACACGTGACATAAAGTCGTTTGCTCAACACCACCTTCAATCTGGTCGCCATATTCTGCGGTATCACGTGTAGGCGACGCCGCCATCACGACATATCGAGGGCATTTCCGGCCAGCGATGGGTGCAGGTTTTCTGGAGTTGTTAAAATATCATGGTTTTTTTGTATTATATAAAATGTATATATTTTATGTTGGATTTAAATAAACCACAACTTTGTGGAAATAAGAACTCCATGAGAAATGATATTGTGTATGCATCTTACGATTTAACAATTTTTGTAATTTTAATAATTTAATTAATATCTTAGACATAGTAATAAGATCTGACCTAAATAAATTTTGAAAAAAAACCGTTATTTATGCATATATTTTGATAAAAAAAAAGCCCAATAAATAATTGATAATTGTTGAGTGGGTGTGGTCTAATCTCATTGGTTTGGGGATTAGTCAATGGAGATAGGAGATAGGGATGACTGGTCTTCGCGTGTCTACAATTGGATGCTACCTACTTTTTATTATTTCTTTAATTATCTTTGAGTGTGCCCAAAAGATAATGTTTTATATTAGAATTTAGAAATAGCCTAATTTTTTTTTCTTCTCTAGGTTAAGTTCCCAATTAACAATATATTAGCATGCAATAACCTTTTCCTAATTAAACCGAGCACTAATCAACTTAGGAAGGGAGGTGCGTCACCAGCGAAGCATCCGTGAAGCATCTCCACCGCCCAATTACAGCTCGCGACCTGAACCACTTAGCATTGCCATAAACGACACATGATAATTACCAAGGTGATAATAAGATCAAAAAGAAGGAAAAGCCAAAGACTTCGGCCTAATGACATAAGATGAATGAAAGACGATTTTGATTTAAAAAAATAAAATAAAATAAAATAAAATAAAAAGTTAAGCATTTACATGACATGTAGATGTAATGAATTGAATCAAGTTGTGATAAGTTTGACTAGTTTATGCGATTTATATATGAATCTGGTACAACATATACGTATAGAGAATCCTGCAGAAACATATATAAAAGTGAGAAGCAAAAGGAAAGGCGTAAAAGGGTAATTGAGTAAACCAATAGGCGGAAACCATGGTTAAGTAAGTAACTAGGGGTGGTTAAGTGGTGAGTGTTGTGGCAACTTTATCCTGTTTCTCTCTCTTCCAAAATTAAAAGGAAACGTTAATGTTAATATTAATATTATTATTAAGCCCCCAAACTCTTCCCATCTCTATCTATCTAATCTATATCTATATCTATATCTATATATCTATCTCCTCGTCGTTGAACGCCCCTCGTCTTCCCTATACCCACCACCATTTCACGGTAAGTAATTTCTTCTCCCTATCCTCACCACCAACATTATTAACTTTTTACTTATTATTATTATTATTATTATTCGTTCTGTTTTCTTACATGTTGTTGTTGTTGCTGTTTGATTTTGGTCTCCAGTTATTCAAATTTCTTTTGCTGATCCTTCATATATAAGACTGTTACAAGATCGCTCTTGCATTTCCCTCACTTATCTCTTATCATCACTCGAGGCAAGTAGTTTTTTTTTTCCTTTTTATTTATTTTCAATCAATTAGTAACCGTATTATTATTATTATTAGGGTTGGTAGGTTGGTTGGATGGATGGATACTCTGCTAATTCACCCCTATTTGTGTGATTTTTCATTTTAGAAGGATATGAGACCAATTAATTAATTAAGTGATACATAACATAATTTGTAGGAAGGAAGGAATTCTTCTAGGATTATTATTATTATTATTATTATTGGGTGTTAAAACCTCTCCAAAGCCATGCAATTCATTCTATTCTAGGATAATACTCTTTTGATTTTGTTTTTCTACTTTGGGTTGAAACAATGATGTTTTCTTTGTTTGTTTTATTTCATTTTTGGATGTTCTGAACCTAATACTTTGGATACAAAATTAATTATCAACTTTAGTCTAGTGACTACAAGTTTTAACCTTTTCTCTTCCTTGTGGAATGTGGAGACTTTCATATCTATCTGCAAACATTTAAAGCTGAAATTTCTAACCTTTTTTTTTTTTTTTGCAGTAGATAGCATTAGAGCAATTTGTAGGTAACAATGTAAAATATTAGATGATAGACCTTCTTTGTATTCCATATTGAAATTTGACTTCATAACTGTTTCTGAATGTATTTACACTTCAACAATTTGCTTCTTGTGATTTATATGATGTTAAAACTTGCTCATTATAATCCTATATTTTGAGTCAAAGTTTAAAAGTACGGAAACGAGCGTTGAGGCGTTTTCCCTTCGCCTCATGAGGCGTAAGCCTCGATGCAAACCGAGGCGTAAGCTCGAGGCGTAGTAAAAAATTAAATATAAAAATTTTGTGTCTATAAAAAATAAAATACTTGACATAGAAAAGTCTAAAACATCAAAAACACACATCAAAAATAAAATAATTGACCCAAAAGTCTAAAACACTAAAAAACACCCTAAACCGCCCGAAGCGCACCCGAGGCGGACATTTTCTTAGCGCCTCAGCCCTTAGAGGCGTATGTACAATCTAAACCCCATGAGGCGCGCCTCAGACTCGTTTTCTTAGAGTTTCGCCTTGAGGCGCGCCTCGAGGCGTACGCCTTACCTGTTTTTTATACCATGTTTTGAGTGATTATTTTTATTCTAAAATATTCAATTTGATATTTTGATGCTTATTGTCATTTCTTAATATTCTAATATGTTATGGAAAATGTAGTCTTTAATTCCTTAAGTTGTTATTAAAATAATCTTCTTTTTTGTTGGCACTTTGTTATCTCCTACTCTGGATGATTGAATAATTAATATCCGAATGTTAGTTAGCCATACTACAAGTTGGTTTTTTTCTCACACCTTTTCCCGTTTGTAATATGCTATTCAGGATCTTTGAACAAGATATACCTTTTGAGGGCGTGCTTTTATTTAGATATAACGAATAATGGCATCAAAATCTTGTGCAAATATTTTCGATTTGGTTTCTGATAAACTACTGGATATCCCTCAAACTCCAAGAAATCTTCCACGGGTCATGACCCTACCTGGAATTATCAACGGGTATGACGGAGATTCAGATAGTATCTCATCTGGTTGTCGCGAGAGAAAAATCATTGTCACAAATATGTTACCATTACATATTCAGCGGGATCCAGATACCCTTAAGTTGACTTTCAGTTTTGATGAAGACTCGCCCTATTGGCAACTAAAAGATGGGTTTTCTCCTGAAACTGAGGTTGTGTATGTTGGTTCACTCAAAGTTGAAGTAGATGCTAGTGAGCAGGAAGAAGTTGCTCAGAAGCTTCTCGAAGAATTCAGTTGTGTTCCCACTTTCCTTCCCCATGACCTTCACAAGAAGTTCTACGCCGGTTTCTGTAAACAACAATTATGGCCACTTTTTCATTACATGCTTCCTATTTGCCCTGACCATGCTGATAGGTTTGACCGCCTTCTCTGGCAGGCCTATGTATCTGCAAATAAAATATTTGCAGATAAAGTTATGGAAGTTGCAGACCCAGATGAAGATTATATTTGGGTTCATGATTATCATCTTATGATCTTACCTACCTTTTTAAGAAAACGTTACAATCGGGTCAAACTTGGTTTTTTTCTTCATAGCCCATTCCCTTCATCAGAAATATATCGAACGCTTCCTGTAAGAGATGAAATTCTGAAAGGACTTCTTAATTGTGATCTAATCGGGTTCCACACATTTGATTACGCACGACACTTTCTGTCATGCTGCAGTAGAATGATGGGCCTGGATTATGAATCCAAAAGAGGACATATCGGACTCGATTACTTTGGTCGAACAGTGTATATCAAAATTTTACCTGTGGGCATTCACATGGGCCGGCTTGAATCCGTCTTAAATCTTCCAATCACGTCAAGTAAAGTCAACGAGATAAGTCAACGGTTCAAGGGGAAAAAACTGATAGTTGGGGTTGATGACATGGATATCTTTAAAGGCATCAGTCTTAAGTTACTAGCATTTGAATATCTGCTACAGATGAGCCCCGTGCTACAAGGTAACCTTGTTTTGATCCAAATTGTGAACCCTGCTAGAGGTACAGGAAAAGATGTAGATGAAGCAAAACGGGAAACCTATTTAATTGTAAATAGAATCAATGAGAAATATGGCTCAGCTGATTACGAGCCTGTGGTTTTAATTGACCGCCCCGTTGCCCGTTACGAAAAGTCAGCTTATTATTCAATGGCTGATTGTTGTATAGTCAATGCTGTTAGGGACGGAATGAATTTAGTACCGTATAAATACATTGTTTGCAGACAACACTCGCCTCATATTGATAAATCAAGCATGTTGGTTGTATCCGAGTTTGTCGGGTGTTCGCCTTCTTTAAGCGGTGCTATACGGGTCAACCCGTGGGACATAGAATCTGTAGCTGGAGCTATAAATTCTGCTTTAACAATGAAAGATTCAGAGAAGAAATTAAGACATGAAAAGCACTACAAATATGTAAGCTCTCATGACGTGGCTTACTGGGCCCGTATGTTTATGCAAGATTTAGAAAGAGCATCAAAAGACCATTATAATAAACGTTGTTGGGGTATAGGTTTTGGGCTTGGTTTCCGAGTCGTTTCTCTTTCTCCAAGTTTCAGAAAACTTTCCCCAAATTATATTGTTTCTGCGTATAAGAAGTCAAACAGACGGGCTATATTTCTTGATTACGATGGTACACTTGTCCCACAATCATCTATTGTAAAGACTCCTAGTGAAGAACTAATTAGTATCCTGAGTACACTCTGCAATGATCCTAAAAACACGGTTTTCATTGTGAGTGGACGGGGAAGAAGCTCGTTAAGTGAGTGGCTAGCCCCTTGTGAAGGGCTGGGTTTAGCTGCTGAACATGGGTATTTCATAAGGTATTGTTTAAATATAACATCAAACTGTCTATTTAATTTTGTCTAATAATTTAATCTTGGTTTTGTAGATGGAGTGGGAGTTCTGAGTGGGAGTCGAGTATCCCAGCTACTGATCTTGAGTGGAAGGAGATTGCTGAACCGGTTATGAGACTGTATACAGAAGCAACTGATGGTTCGAGCATTGAGGTCAAAGAAAGTGGCCTGGTTTGGCACCACCAAGATGCCGATCCTGACTTTGGTTCCTGTCAAGCTAAGGAGTTGTTGGTGCACTTAGAAAATGTGCTTGCTAATGAACCGGCTGTGGTTAAACGTGGTCAACACATAGTTGAAGTCAAACCTCAGGTAACTTCCACTTAACTTGGTTGAATGACAAAGGAATGGTAGGTTGGTAGTGAAGTGATCTAGTGCTTTTAATTATCATGTTGCAACAAAAGCAAAAGCTTATTTCTAGAATTTTGTTGAGTTGCGCAGGGTGTGACGAAAGGATTAGTGGCAGAGAAAATACTATCAAGAATGGTGGAAAAAGGAGAAAGCCCAGATTTTGTGACATGCATTGGGGATGACAGGTCAGATGAAGACATGTTTGAAAGCATTCGGAACACGGTTTTAAGTGCTTCTTCTGTAAGTTCAAATCCAGAAATATTTGCTTGCACGGTTGGACAAAAACCTAGTAAAGCTAAGTATTACCTGGATGATACCGCTGATGTTATCAAATTACTGGGAGGGCTTGCTAATGCTTCAGATCCAAAACCTGGTAACACTGCCCGATTTCAGGTTACATTTGACACCATTTTTTAAGATAATACAGACTAGCAACATGTACAGTTTTCTGTTGGGGTGAAAAAAAAAAGAATTTGATTTTTTTAGAGTTTATTCATGATGAAGCTATTAACCTGGTCTGGTCAATGGTCATTGGTGTGGTGTTGAAAGTTGTAATGGGGTGAATCTCTAGGAATTTGGGCTTCGATCACCGAGCCTAGAATGAACACATGCTTACTTTATAATGTATAGCTCATTTTTTTCCATATGGTTTATGTGCATCTTATCTTCTCTTGTGACCAAATTCTGGCAGTTTGAGGCAAAGAATACAGTTGAACTTAACTTATGCAAGAAACAACATAGAATTAAGAGTCATCTGGTTTATTGGCTTGATTTTGGTTTGGTTTGGGGTGTCAAGATAATCTGCTAGAATTAAGAGTCTTCTGCTAGAATAGGTTCCATCCCGAGGGCGACCGGGTTTTACCAACAGTGGGCCTTCGGGCCAGTGGGTTTTCCTCTGAACTGGAGATAATTTGGGGCGCTTAAGGGCTCCGTACGGCTGGGTTGGGCCAACTGCTGGTGGCTATTTGCCATTGGGGTGACCCGTCCGGAGTATTTAGTCAAATTCTCTGTTTGTTGGCCGTTATATATATAGGGTAGGGATCATTCTCTGTTTGGTGGCTTTTAGCCATTGGGGTGACCCTAAGTATCCTACTTTTTTTTCTTTTGCATTGCTGAAAATTCCATTATACTCTTTTAACATTCCAACTTTGGGTTAGTCTGGGATTAGCCAGAGATTTTTCATTAGGACATCCTGATACCATATCTTGGGGCGATCAAACTTTTGGTTTGGATTTTAAGGAAAGATCTTGTTTTTTTCTATTTGTCTTCTTATATATTCTCCAACTCTTAACCGAAGAAATAAGTAAAATAAAGAAATTGGCGTAAGGGAAACATATCTTAAGTGTCATATTTCAAGTCTTTACAGAAAACAAAGACTTAAATTCGTCTTTCAAAAAAAAAAAAAGTTGATAAGTTATTTTGTAAAATGTTTGGTTTAACTTATTTAGGTAAAATGACCAAAAAGGGTATAAAGATGGTAGGTATAAGGATATAAGAAGGGTATGTAGGTAAATAACCATCAATGAGGTTTAAAAAATCACTCCTTCCTTACTTTTCCAAAACAACTTATCATAGGTAAACAAAAAGTCATTTTTCCATTTGTCAAACACATTTTTTAACTTATTAACTTTTTGGAAAAGTTATAAGTTATAAGGAGGTGGAAATAAGGAGAGCCAAACATGCTCTAACTTGTAATAAAAATGTCATCCGTAAAGTCATATGCCACCAAAAATCTCTTAAGACACGGTAAAGAAGTAAAGACGGCAATGTGCAAAATGGCAAAAAGGGAAACAAGTGAATGGCAAAACTAGTTTGATGAATCATAAAGTGGTTTGAGTTATCTATGTATTAGCAAAGCTTTGAAGCGGTTAAAGTCGTTTTAGCGTCTCATGTAATCAATCATATTAACATTTACTCCGCTTTTTGGATCCATACATTATTAACATGGTACATTTAATTTCTGACCACTATCCTCCAAACTACTAAACTATTCATTGAAAAACAATGGTTGTTAGCTAATAATAACATTATTAGTGTGTGTTAAGTTTGATTTAATATATCACTACTATTGTTGTGTTGCGTTGAGTACAAGATATTGAAACGGATAACGAGTACATAAAGAAGTGGATGCTTTTTTTAACAGCAAGTGGTGTAGCCAGTGGAGTTATGCCTAATACATTGGACCAACCTGTACTGATTACCTATCCCATCTGGACTGGGGATCTCTTCAGGTGGAACCCCAACATGTGATAAATATGGTTCTGACCGAAATCGAACACTCAACCTCCGTATGAAGCGGATGTTGACCCTAGAATTAGATTACTTTTGGACATGGCCATGATTTGAATCTTGACACTTTAATTTTATTATCGTTCTTTCCCAAAAAGGAGCACTCATTTTTTATATATGTTTTTTGTTAGGCACATTCTCATAAAGTCCCTTCTATCTTATTTCCTATAAATATCCCTTAAAACTTTTCTATTAAAACCTTATTTCATATATAATATTACTTACTATATTAACTATTTTATATACTCATCTTTTCTATCATTTTTATATACTTTGTATATATAAATTTATATTTTAAAATTTAATAATTTTCATTTGCAACGAAGTATAAACATGGGAGCTAATAATTCTATTGAATAAAATCTTTTAAGCCCTTACAAAAAACTTTAGATATAACGCTTTTACTTTATTATATTGAATGGACCACTATAACTCATGCTTGATGATCTTTTTGCAGCCGTTGAAGGTGATATATCATGATCATATATCTGTGTATAATGCAATAAGTTGACTCTCTTCTTTTGATAAATGTATATTCATCGATAATGTCGATAACTCATAAGTGTGTGTAACATATAGTTGAGTTGGTTTTGAAGATGCTATATTTGAGAAGTGAACTAAATTAATTTCACAACATTGTCAAGGAAAATTATGATTTATGATTTTTTTTTTTTTTTTTTGGTAAGTTAATATGAAGGTAGGTCTGGTTGGGTGGTTGCAATATATATTGCTTCTTTATACATAAGCCAAAATATTGGATTTTATTTTAACTAATTCAACATACTGAAAATGTTGCTAAACTAAGATATAGAAAATAAAATAAATTTATTTCAGTAAGGGGTTTATATTTTTACATAATTGCCCCGCCTATTTGTGAGCGAGGTATGATCAATGATGCATGGAGTATGACCTGAAACAAAACTTTCAAAACAATAAATGAAAATACAGATATACCAGTGGCATTAAATGTTGGATATGATTTGCTACCATAAAAAAAGCACAACCACAAAAATATTTTACTTTCATTCTTTTAGAAACATTTGTAGAAAAAACATAACATTCAGTTAGACAAAACATTGTAGGAAAAACCATATTTTATTATTCTTATAATCAATGTTTTCATAACCGGACCCGGATGTCGAATCGGAGTCGTCACCGGTCCGACCGGAATGAACCGGCCCAAAAGTCGAACCAAAACCAAAAAAAAAAAAAAAAAAAATTAAAAAACCGGTCGAACCGCCCCAAATCCCGGTCCAACCGCCGGTCCAATGGTTCAACATCCAGTCCTATGCATGAACGGTCCAACGTAGTGATCCAAACCGGCCAGGGGTCCGTTTCCCGGTCCGGGATTCAAAACCTTGCTTATAATAAAAGATAAATCAACCATACAATTAACCCATCCCTATGTTAAAATTGTCTTCCATGTCATCAGAGAGAAATATCATGTTTCATATTTATCTAACCCGATCAAATTAGAACTGTAAATGAATCAAATGTTCAGCAAACAGTTTGTAAAGTGTTTGAGGGAAGTTCGTCTGTGTTCGTTTGTTTAATAAATAAACAAACTAAAACAGGAAAGAAATTATGTTCATTTAATTAAGCAAACTAGGGATGACAATCAAACCTGAACCCGATGGGTAAACCCGAAACCCGATATATTTGGGACGGGTTTGGGGTCGGGTAATCGGGTATAGGTCCGGGTATGAGATTAGTTTTTATTTTTTTCGCAGGTTTGGGACGGGTTTGGGATTTGATGATATACCCGTTTACCCGACCCGATTACCCGATAAAGTATACACATTTACCCGATTAGATACCCAATATAATTTCTAGTATATCTTTTTAAATATATATGCATAATATATCAAATTGTCCATCTAGACTGTCATCTTGTGCTAAAAATTACCAAAAATTAGTGTATACTATTTGTTATCTAATCTTTAAGTGTTTTTATAGATTTAAGTATTTTATATTTATACATTGTAATCATTTACATATCTATACTATATTATAAAGCATGAGGGAGGGATTCCATCAAAATTTAAGAAATTACAACATATAATGCATATGGTACAATACCCCTAATGAAGGTAGTAAAGGATAAAATAGTAATTTAACTAAGTATTATTAAATTGATCTAATTATCAACTTAATTTTAAGGTGCTTAACACATAAAACCACCAAAGCACACCAAAGGTCTTATTTCAATCAATATGCCATAAATCTAATTGATTGAAATTGAAGCTCCTATCATTACTATATTAGTAAATGAAATTCACCATTTCACTTAACATCAACTCTTTCATATGTTGTTGTGCAAGTTAGAAGTGGAAAGGAGCCGATCAGGTTATAAGTGTTATTCTTGCATCTCCATTTTAGGTGAGTTTTGAAAAGAATTCTTATATTGGTTTAACTTATTTTGATTGTTAGATTGAGTGGTTTGATTAGGGTTTCAAATGTTGGTTTTATTCAAGTGATTATGAGTTGATTATATTTTAGCATTTTCTACTTAGTCAATTACGCTATTGCCAGGTAATTTTAAATTGATGGACTGAATGTATTTTTCTCTATATTCATCAAGTGCTTTTGAAATTCTAAGTCTTGGTTTCTTTTCAATAATCTTTTAGTAAATAATCATTCTCGTAGTTACAAAATTTTTATATATGGGAGTTCAGTTTTTGTAAGTTATATCAAGTACGTCCTCTTACTTTCATTTTATTTGCGGTCATTAGGCACTGTACTCATTGTTTTTATCATGAAATTCAAAATATGGCTTATTGTTGATATTTTTTACACATATTTTGAAGTTATATTCATAGTACTTCTCTCTTTTTTATTGTTCTCTGCAGTTCCATAATTTTGGCTTTTTATTATTCAAAACTAATTCGCTACACATTTAACCCGAATTAGTTGCATGACATTGATACATGATTTACAAGTATGAATATGTGCATATATCTTATCCACATAAAAAGAAGCGTAACCACAAGCACAAGCCTTGAAAATTGTTCTAGCTGGAACAAAATCACAACTTCTTTTATGATAAATAATAGGCTGACTAACTAATCGTAGTATTTCGATAAACATCATCAACAAAGAACGACTGCTTTCCTTTTATATTATCACATTGAATGGTAGATATGGTATACTTTGTAAAGAACAAGATCTTTCTCTTTTTATGTTTTGTAGCTATATATGTACAATGAAAATATGGCACAATTTGTAGTAGACTATTGTATTGGTAAACTAAATTGTTCAACGTTATTCCTTTGATGCAACTTGACTCTTGTCTTACTATGAAATAACAATATTAATTTTAAAAGAGGCACGACTACATCAAAACGTAGAGTTATAGCTCAAGTTCAAACTGAATCATCCTATGCATCCCTCAATCACCAACCTAAATGTTGTATTTTCCGCTGCATCGCGCGGGCACCCCACTAGTATATTTAATAATGGTAAATTCAATTGGTTAAGAGTTACCTAATAGATATCCGTTGGGTCTTTGGTCGAATATACTCAATAGGTAAGTTTTAAAAATTAATGGGTTTACCCGAAACCCGCAGGTATACCCGATACCCGATGGGTAATTACCCGACACAAACCCGACGGGTTTTGGGCCAGGTTTGGGACAAGCATTCCTAATCGGGTATGGGGATGGGATTACCTAAACCCGTCCCAAACCCGACCCATTGCCATCCCTAAAGCAAACAAACATGAACAGAGATCACGTTCGTTCGTTCATTTATGTTCGTGAACGTTCGGTAACGTTTTGTGTTCAATAGTTCATTACAGTTTTTAACATTTTATTTTTTATTTAAGTACTTCATAATTCCTAGTGATAGATTATTTAATATATACTAGTGTATTATAGGGGTGTAAATGACACGTAGCGGTTCGAGGGCTACTCGGGATCGGCTCGGTAAAAAGCCCGAACGAGCCGAGCCTTAACGAGCCCGAGCCCGAGCCTAAAATATGGCTCGTTTAGTTATCGAGCCCGAGCTCGAGCCCTAGATACAAAGCTCGATTGGGATCGCGAGCCTAAACGAGCCCAAACATAATTATAAGTTATTTATATATCTCTTATAATTTATAGCCCACATATCCAAAGCCCAAGTTCTTATTTCATAGGCCCATTTAATAACACTCGCGAGCCGAGCTTTTGCGATCTCGAGCCGAGCTTTGAGCTCGTTTGAGATTGTTCTCAAATCACCTTGAGCCGAGCCGAGCCGAGCTCGAGCTTTTGATTTTGCTAGTGAGCCGAGCTCGAGCTTAAGATTGTAGGCTCGAACCGAGCCGAGCTCGAGCTTCATAAAACCATAATGAGCCGAGCTCGAGCCCAGTCAGGCTCGGGCTCGGCTCGGCTCGTTTACACCCCTAGTGTATTATACATTAATATTACTTCACCTGTTTTGATTAGTTATTATCTTAGGTGGATTATACGATGATTTCAAGTTTAGTATGATAATTTTGTGTTTTTATGATATATTAATTTATGGTAATTATGTGATCAAGATTATGTCAACTAGTTTGCATAATTGAATTAGTATCTTTTGCGCAGATAATGTTTGTGATAAGAGGGTGCTTTTATTCAAAATTTAATACGCGCTAGTCTTGTTTTTGTTCATAGACGCTTGTTTGCGTTCATTTGTATTTGTTTGCGTTCACTTTTGCCCGACACTTAAATAACACAAATGAACACGAACACATTCATTTTCTTAACAAACGAACACAAACAAAAAATCTTGTTCGGTAAGTGTTCATGAACACATTATTTCCTTAACAAACGAACATGAAAAAGACTATTGTTGTGTTCGTTTACATCTCTATTCTAAATCATGTCAAATAGTGAAATACTACTACAATAATAGTAATAAAAATAATTATTATTATTATTATTATTATTATTATTATTATTATTATTATTATTTAGGCATGCGAAGTATCAATGACACGTCACAAGATGCAATTAGGGTATTGGCTTCAACATCAGAAGATTATCATAGAGAATTCTCGCTATGATCATTCTCCGTCGTAGGATTAAGTATTCACTTATCACCACGTTGCTTCCAGCATAATCCGGATCTAAAATCCAAATCTATTACGCCAAGCTCGGCTTGAATTAGCGGGTTCAGTACCAGGGAGGATGAGACACTACCCTTATCTACCCTAACAACCACCAAAATCATGTACCGTCACCTCATTTATACCCTCAAGTACTCTCGTACCACAAAATCAGTGACAGTGTACTACCCTCTTGTATCCTCACACCACACCTACCAATCATATTCACTCACAAAATCCAAAACTCTCACAAACTAACACTACCCGTCGAGGTAACAGTAAGTCGAAACAGAACGTCACTCAACTACCTGTATAGGTGGCGGTGGTGTTTCCGCAAACGAAGCCGAAGTCAAACCCGCCTGTTGCCTCGTACTCCCCGTATCTATCCATCATAATGTTTTTAGGCGAATCTATGATTCAGAAGTATTTGGTTTTTTCAATTAAAATAAAATTCACATAAATGAAAAGAAAAAAAATAATAATAATGTTACAATAGCAAGTAGTGTATGTGTATGTATTATTCCAGCGGCATTGGCCCCTACCATCTCACTGCTGATTCTTGTCTTTTGCACCCCCATCTACTTCTTTCTATCTCTCTATCCCCTCCTTCATTATTATTATTATTATTATTATTATTATTATTATTATTATTATTATTATTACATTTCACACACCTTTTTATATTATATTATTATTATTATTATGTATCAACACTCACCTTTTTCCAGGTCTTTTTAACCAAAATTTTTGATTCTCTTTAGGGTTTCACCTTCCTCTGTAATGCTAATGCTAATGCAGCACCTTCCCTAACTCTCCACAACAACAACAATGTCTAAAATCCCTTTCCTTTTCTCACTCTCTCTGTTGCTCTTACTTACTCTATCCTCAGCTGCTCCTCCTCCTACAAGTAAGTGTCCACACACACACACACACACACAGTACTGTACTATTACTATACTATTGTACCCACATTTGGTTTCATCACAAGATCTGCACTTATTATCTCCTTTTTCAGGGATTGTTAATGGCCTTTTCTCAAATGCTGCTTCTGCTTTCATTAAATGGGCCTCTTCTCTCAAACCCACTGCCAAAACATGTACATCCATCTTTCTTTCTTTCTTTCCTTCTTTTTGGGTTATTTTTAAATGCTTTAACAATTAATTGTTTGTGGGTATTTGTTGTTTTAGCTATTAGTGGCAGACCATTGATGAAATTTGAGAGTGGGTACACTGTTGATACTGTTTTTGATGGAAGTAAGCTTGGGATTGAGCCTCATGCTCTGCAGGTTCTGCCTAATGGAGAGCTTCTTGTTCTTGATTCTGCTAATAGTAATCTGTACAAGATCTCTTCCTCTTTGTCTCTTTGTAAGTTACTATTATTATATATTATATGCCCATTTGCTTATTATTACTCCTTTTGTTGTATGTTTGTATAATTGTATTGATGTTTATGTCATTGTTTTTTTTAAATGTATGTGGAAATTTTTTAGATAGTAGACCGAAATTGGTTGCCGGGTCAGCAGACGGGTATTCAGGGCATGTAGACGGAAGGCTTAGAGAAGCGAAAATGAACCATCCGAAAGGCCTTACGGTTGATGACAAAGGAAATGTGTACATTGCCGATACTGAAAACATGGCCATTAGGAAAATAAGTGATACAGGTTATTTGTTCGATCGTCACTTTATTTAACATTTTAACGTATTTGTTTTGTTAATTAAGTGGTGTCGAACAATGCCGTTTTCCTTATGCATATGTTGTTTGTTGTTGTTGTTTTGGTATAGGCGTTACGACAATTGCGGGAGGGAAATCGGGCCGTGGGGGGCATGTTGACGGGCCAAGTGAAGATGCTAGATTTTCAAACGATTTTGATGTTGTCTATATTGGAAGTAGCTGTTCGCTTCTTGTTATAGACAGAGGAAACCAAGCCATCCGTGAGATCCAACTACCATTTGATGACTGTGCTTATCAGTACGGAAGCGGTTTCCCTATTGGTAAATTAATAACCATTTGAATGCATCACATGTCACTTGGTTTAAATTGTTTGACTACTTGTCAAAAATATAAACTAGCCTCCAATAATAACACATACTTGTGGATCATGATTCATGAGCACCATACCGTTTAGTTATTTGTAGCTTGACAATGGCCATTTGGATAATATTGCGACACAAAATCTCTTCAGTTTTCATAGAAGACGGAGGTAGCTTCAAAAGGAATTTTTACTCCTTGAGATAACTAATAGTTTATTAAACATTGTTGCAGGAATTGCAGTTTTGGTTGCAGCAGGCTTCTTTGGTTACATGCTTGCGTTGCTGCAACGCAGAGTTGGTAGCATGATTTCCAATCAAACGGTAAGTACTAGGTTCTTGAATCCATTAAAACTGGCATACATGTTTGGGGTCAAATATAGCATTCTTCAAATGACATTTTTTGGTGATCAGATTAGACTTGTCTCTGATAGTTATTGTTTTTTGAAGGATGAATCTCAAACAACAATGAAACCGAACATTGCTCCAACACCACCATACCAGAAATCATCAGCAAGGCCACCACTAATTCCGCCAGAAAACGAGCCAGAAAAACAAGAAGAAGGTTTCATTGCGTCTCTCGGGAAACTCATGGCCAACGCCACATCATCATTCTCAGAAATCTTGTCAAATATTTTCCCAGGCTTCAAAAAGAAACAAGTCAACTATCAATACCAAAACCAACAACCATTTTACCAAGACCTCAAATACGGGTCAAACCCATGGCCTGTTCAGGATAGCTATGTGATTCCAGACGGAGACGAGCCTCCCCCATCTATAGAGACCCGAACCCCGACCCCTAAAAAGACATACCCGTTTATGACAAAAGACGCTGAAAAAATACAGCAGTTTCGTCAAAGCCGTCATCTTTACAGCGGATGGGACCACAATTATCAACAACCACCACCACCACAACCGCAGCAGCAGCAGCAGCAACATCACAACAGATATTATTCCTCCATGCCGGAAACATACTATGAACAAAGTACAGAGGAAACCAGAGAGATTGTATTTGGAGCGGTTCAGGAACAAGGTGAGTCAATGGTCATAAAGCCATTAGATCATTGGAATCCAGTGTATGATCATCGTGGTAGGATGAGGTCACGTTCTGGTGGTTTTGGTCGTGGTGATTGATGGATGGATTATGTGATGAGACATGGGTATTGGGAATTATTTAATTGTGATAAGTAAATTTGCGGTGTTCTAAGAGTATAGTAGTAGTCTCCTATAGAACTTATATATATCATATTATATGGTCATGGTGCAGCATTGGAGGGGGTCACATTTGTAAGAAGCTGCCATTGTTATGACAAGTGAATATGAATTTCCTGCAGAAAAAAAAATGTTGTTGTTTCTTTGTTTAGGCATTGTTTATATAACAATAAGCTATTCTGAACATGTGTACTGTGTGTTTAGTCGCGGATCAAGAGGGATTTTTTTATTGGTTCAGGACACAAGATTTTTTCGCCGTCGCTGAAATATTTTGGGTGTTCTTTCTATTTGATTCGGACGTTTGTTTAACTATTTGTTATCCAATAGCCTTTTTTTATAGCCCAAATGGTTATACGCCGCGCCTCAACACGACTGACTGCACCTAACCTCAGAGACAAAGTGATTACCAATCCAACAAAATAATTTAGTCCTCCCTTGCTGCTGATTATGCTGTTGAAAGTATAATAAGTTGTCTAAATGGACTGTTTAAAATTATTAATTAAGAGAAACAATACCCTAAGATGACTTTAAGTGGAATCAAGCCAAATATTTACATTGGTGGGACAATCAATAATTCAATTCAAATAAATAAATAATATTTTAGGGTGGGTGGCGTATTAATCAAAATAAAAATGCACATGTGGGATCAAGAATGTCTTATGATCTTCGTTTCCTAGGTGCTAGTATTATTGTTATTACTGCTCCTATTATCATTATCAATGTCGCCTTTTTCAATATCCAAATATTTCAGTGGAATTTTAACAAGTAATAATCACATCTCTTGTTACTACTTCTGTTCAGGGTGTTTGAGCTATTAAAAAATATGCCCTCTAGACCTTAAATTTTGAGTTTTAAATGAGTATCAGTCTTATAAATGAGCTTAATAAGTTTTAATCGAGTTTTATATGGCCCAAGTTTTAACTTTAAAATGGGTTTCTAAATTTAAAAAAAAAAAAAACACACGCGCACACACATATGTATATAGGAATTTTATGAAAAAAAATGTGTCCAAATAAAACGGGCCCTAGCCGTGAGTCCTCCCCCATGCTCCTATTGTTGCTTCATTGCTTAAAGAAACCGGGTATCCAGCTTTGTACTCGAATTATCAGTTGTAACAAAGCCATTTGTATGATGCAGTGTCCTGGATGTGCTTTTGTTGTTTGAAGCTATCATATGATTATTAACTATTTAAGTGTTTTGTTAAGTTATAATTACTTAAGGTGACATTAAAAGTAATTTAATATTCATGATATGTTGTGATTGTATCTCAACAACTAAAAGAGTAGAACGCATTTCTTAATTTTTGATGAGATTATTAACACGTTGATCGCATATACATCCACATATTGTTGCATACTAGAGTAACCCATTGACCATAATGTTTGACTTTTAAAAGTGACCGCTATGACCCATTTATCGTCTATACAACTTTCATGTTTCAATGATCCATTTATTAGATGATGCTTGTTATGAATATCTGTAATGTAATTGCTAGTATTTTTAGATAACCAAGTAATTGAGTGTTGAAGAAAGCAGCTAGGGGGGGGGGGATAACGTTGGTGGTTGAAGAATTTGTTTCAATCCACATATGATTAAATATCATCAAAGCCATGAGTATACTACTCTTATGTCAACTCTTTGTTTGTTAAATATCATTAAAGCCACTCATTACCATTACTTTTCTTGGATCCCACCTTTGTTTTCCCTTGTAATTCTCAAAGAATGTTTCAAGTGTGCCACATCACCATACAATACAAGTCAGCATATTAGCCCATTTGGTTCCATGTTGCAACAACTACTGTTTTTATTTTTTTGCTAAATTTCATGTAAAAGTGTTACATAAGTGATCCAAGAGTTATCAGACTCGTACTTGGACCAGCTGGACAACGGAAACAAGGTAGAAAAAACCGAAACTTAAGACTATAAGGAGGGGGTGGGGGAAGGAATATTATTATTATTATTATTATTATTATTATTATTATTATTATTATTGTGTGTGTGTGAGATTTAAAAAAAAAAGAGAGAGCCAATAGATCATCGCCACGTGTCCCTCTTCTTCTCCCCCACGCCCAGCCAAATCTCCCCGCCCAAACCCTTCCACGCCCTACCGGGGCGGTGTTCCCGCCCGGGAAGCACCTTCCCGCCTCCCCTTCCCGCCCCACTCCGCACAATCTAAAAAGAGTGTAGCTTGGGCTACGAGTTGAGTCACAGGGCCCATGACCAACGGACGGAAAGGTCTCAACAAGCTAGATCATGTGGCTAGCTATGGGACCCGATTTCCATCAATCAGGGCTCCAATCTATTTCCAATTCCTTTCTTTTAAGTCTAAAATGAATAAATCGTTGATTGCCTTAATTTATGCGGTTATTTATGTCTTTAGTGCAACATTTACTTTACCGTTTGTAAATTTGATAATTTGGCAATTCATACTCAACTTAATGTTTCCTATAAAAGAGACCCTCTGGTAATGTTTAATGACTTACTTATATATCATTTTTATGAGACTGTTTATTTTCGTGTTTCCTCTATGCGTCACAAAGTGACGAACGATGCTCTACATTAGCTAGAACACTTAATCACCTAGGCTTAAACACACAATTGGTACAAGTTTGATAATCTTTATATAAACTAATTGGATAACTAAATAAAGAGAAATTGGGGTTGGTGGCCCAATAGTAGAAGCAAAGCTTCTAGGAACACCTAAAGGGGAGGTCATGGATTCAAGTCTCACAAGGAGAAGAAATTTGCTGTTCAAAAAAAAAAAAACTAAATAAAGAGAAAAAAATACAAGTAATGCCATATATCTTGACTAGTATGGTGAGCTTACATTGAGAGAGAATAAGACCATATGGATGTTGAAGACTCATGAAATTTATGATCATCTTTCTTTGACCAAAGCCAAATCTTGGAAACAGAAAAGCTCTCACCTTTACTTCCAATTCCATTACTAACTTCCTTTCCATTTCTACCCTCATCAATTGAGCTATTTCCAATCCTACCCTTATCAGCACACAATGCCACTTGCAAATCTGTGTTTGCCACCACATACTCATAAGATCCCATTGAGTAACACCTTCTTTCATCAATATTCCCATTACCATTACCATTGCTTGTCTGTCCCATCTCTTCTTTCTCACCATCAATGGCTCTAAATTTCCCAAGTCTAACTGGATACACCCTTCCTGATTGACTATTATCACCATCATGAATGCTGCTTGAATTGGACACCTCATGATGATCATCATTCTCTTCCCTTGAATCAACTTGGTCAAGTCCAAGGTCAAAACCAAAGTCAAAGTCAAAGTCAAAGTCAAAGACTGGATTTATAACAGAAAAGCCAGGTGTATAAAGGTTTCCTCTACATAAAGGACAGGTTGAGTTTGTAACCAACCAAGTGTCTATGCAATGAGTATGGAAAGCATGGCTGCATACTGGAAGCAGCCTTAGCTTATCATGTTCAGTAAACTCACAAAGACAAACAGCACAATGGTGATGCTCTCTAGCTCCTAATAACTCTTTGTAAATGAACACTGGAAGAGCATCAATGGAGGATTGGTCTAAGCCAGAATCATGTAAGTTGAAGAGCTGTTGCAACTGTCTTTGGTAAATAGCAGCATCACCAACACTATCTTCACCATCACCACTTTGTTGAAATGTAGAGTTTGAGGATAATAATCTTATCTTGTTCATGATAAGTCTCACAAGAAAGTGGAGCACACCACAAATCAAGAACATAACTATTATTATAATCACTACATTTTTAGCAAACAGTAGAGTGGATTTGCTAGGAGGAGGATGGATAGGACTAGGAGGAGGTGAAAAAGAATTTTGTTTGATAATAAAGCGCATTTTAGCGGATTGGAATGCTACAAAAAGCTTCAAACTTTTTCAAGATTTCATCCAGAATGTTTTTCAAGATTTATTTCTAAACAAAAACAAAATCTTTGGTACCCTCAAACAATAAAAAAAAGGAGAGGATTTTAGCTCAGTTACCTCACAAAGATATATTTAGAGTGTTCTTGTGAACATTTTGAAAGAGGATATTGTTGGTGAATATGAAGTTGGAAATTTTAGTTAGCTTCCAAAAAGTTGTTTCTATCATAAGACCCAACAGAGGCATATGGGGTCACATAGTAGCATGACCAAGGGCATTTTTGTCATTTACTAGTTTAATTGTATAAGCAATTTAGCAGGTGTACTATATGGGTGCAAGTGTTAGGGGTGTTCATGATTCATCAAAGGTAAGACGTACTCGAGGCTCCCGCATACTCGGGTACGGAGTGTCTCAAGCCAACTTAGCCATGATGTACGTACCTATCCTTACGTTGTAATTATGTAAGAGATTATTTATATGACTTGAACTTGTGATCTTTATGTCACATGGCAACAACCTTACCGTTATTTTAAAACCTATGTATGTAACATGTAAGTATATTAATTGTGTGTAGTTAGTAGTTATAGATATTTGTTTATTTTCACACTTAGCTTTTATGAACATAATGATACGTGGCCTAAAATATAATATGAATAAACTATACTATCCAATCTCTCAATGTTCTATGGGACAATAATCATAAAATGGGTACCAACATAAATAAGCTTGTCACCTTAAAATTAGGAGGGAAAAGAGAACTAACATATGACCTGAAATTATATTAAAAGATTAATTACTTATTCACTAGATTATTATATTATATAATCTAGAGATGAGATAAATCTATTAATATATATAAAAGAAAATGTATATGCTGACGTGGCGTGCAATGGAGGCCTCAACCTTTCCTTGATAGTGCCACGTGGCTTAATAATTGAGAGATTTTTGTGTTTTTAATTTTTTTCGTTTTTTAATTAAAAAAAATAAATACAAAACCCTATTTATCACAGCGCCTCTTCTTCTTTGTTTAGAATCCTCTCAACAAAACCACGAAATCCTATTCTTATCTTTCTCAGCAATACTCTCATCTTTCATTCATTCATATCATCAACAAGCAAACCTGCCGTACCGAGCTTCGAACAGCAATCCAACAACTCGACGAACGTTGCCTCTATTCTGCATCTAAATGGTAAGCAACCCCTTAACCTCAAACTCCTAAAAAATTAAATTAAAAAAAAAAAAACTCAAACATAATATGCCCTAATAATCTCTAACATCAACAACAACAGGGCTGCAGAACAATTGGTGGGTATTAACCAAGATCCCACAAAGAACCCACCTTCACATACTAGATTACTACATGATTCTTCAAGCATTCTTCGTCGATTTTGTCCTGTTGATGAATTAATGTCTCCCCCTGTTGCAGGTACCTCGTATGTTTCGACTCCGGTGTTGGAAGAGGAAGATGATGGGAATGATGATATGTATGTTCTTGGGAAGTCGTATTTTAATTGTAGGGGGCTGCTCATGTTTTGTCGGATTAGACAGGGAATAAAGCTTTGTTTTTGATGTGTTATGCTCTTTATTTGGTTCGTTTTCTGATCCCAATTGTTTGTTAGATAATTTGGGGAGTTTGTTTTACTTGTGTGTTGAATTGTTTGAGGGTATTGTTTTTATGCGTACCAGGTGTTTGATTAAATGCGAATGGCGGAAATTGATGCGATGGTTTTTAAAAACAGCACCAATGTAAGCTTCTAAAACTGTGTATTACACATTGTTGAAACAAGAGAAGCGGGGAAAAGAATCCCGGATTCATGTAATTGTGACATGTGGCGCGATCAATTACTTAGGTATAGATTTCTATAGTTGTTGATCATTTGTGCTTAATTATTTGGGTTGTAGGAGGGTCAAGGGAGACAAAACAGGAAACTTGCTGTAGCGTATCATAGGCGGCACAACGGAAGATCTGAATTCGTAATTGCTCATAATACAAAAGGCATATTATGTTGTGCAGATGACAGTTTTGTAGGGAGTGTAGCTGCCAATCTCATGGGTTCCAAATACCATATATGGGATCAGGTATATTTTATTAACTTATCTGAAATCATTACTATGCAATTTTGATTTGTTTGATTGTTAATGTAGTGATATGGTTTGTGTTTTATTTTTATTTGGTTGCAGGGAAGGCAGCTTAATTCGGTCACCAAGTAGTCTAAACTCTTAGCATTGGTTTGGTAAGCTTTATCTATCTTTACAAGCCAAAGTTATGTTGCTCTTAAATCCGAACTTGAAACTTATTTAGTGATGTTGTTGAACCTCAATGTGTATTAAAGTTTTCTTTGGTTTTTTTTTCTTTTTTTTTTAATAGCTATGCTGATTTGATTACGACTGATTTAGAGCGATGCATATGGAATTTCCATTTTAAATCGTTATGAGCGCTAAGGAATGGCGTCTTGCAAGAAAGGAATGCCGTTTTGGTCAGTTTTCTGGGTTTTTCTTGAAATTTTGATGAAGGAATGGCGATTTTTTTTATAATGTTTCAAATATAATGTGTCATCAGATTTTGAACACTAAACATACAATGTAATTTTGAATTCAAGGCAAAAGTGGGGGAGACGAATCATATTTATTTTCTAAATTCCATTCATATGTGTTTTTTAGTATCTTGACCGAGATCTCATGTCTCAGTTTCTGCTTTTGCACATGATGTGTATTTACAAGTTCATTGTGGGAATGGAATTAGTTTAAGGAATTGACTTTCAACTCCGGACACTCCACGTAAGGACACTTTAGGATTTTATTAACCTTTTGTATGTGACTACTGACTATTTATTAAGCTTCACTGCCTTTTTTTCATGTAGGTGTAATTGTGGACGGAGCCATGGAAAAGAGAAGATTGGAAAGCCAGGTAATATTAGTGATGAGCCGGTCGTTACGGGTCATGCAAAACCTAATTAACCTAGGTAGATAGGGTAAATAGGGTATCAATCCAAGGAGCGTGTGGTTAGTGATTATCACTTAGTTAACTTTGAAAATGTTGCTTATGAAGGTGCTAGTTAATTATGAAGTATGCAAATTATCATTTAAGAATTGGTTGAAGAGTTGTTGTTGATTAATATGAAACTTAAATTGAATTTGTAAGAAGTAAATAATAATACTTGTAAACAATTAGATAAAAATGATTACACTAAGGATTTGATAATTGAACACTAGGGCTTTCAACAATTGGGCATAATTGGATGAACAAGGATAATGCAATTGGTACTAACGGGTTGATTGTTCAATAAATTTAGGTATCAAGTTTCGTCAACATCCAACAATGGACTAAACTATACTTTATCATCTAGAACATACAATCCTATGGTAGTGTTGATGCAAGGAACCATGCTTATCTCACTAGAAATTGGCACACGATCAATTAACTAAAAATGAGTCTAGCATAAGATTAATCACTACTCAACACAAATAATTCAAGTACATAAGAACATTAATCAAAAGTTTAAACAATACCCAAATGTTTCAGCCCTAGATATCAAGAACTTACATCTCCAGTGTAATACAAATGTTTTTAGCCAAACATGGCTATGGTGTTCATTATCTTCAAAAGAGGGTCTTTAATCTTCAAGAAATTGATACTAGAACTTGGAGAATGATATGTGATGATTTTGTCTTCAATGGTGATGATTAATATAATGAAGAAGGAGATCAAAACAGCTAAAAACTCAGTCTTCCCTCATAAATCCGTCATTAAAATGTTTTTGATGATCATTGACTTGAAAAAGGAAGTTTTTTGACCATTTTGACTTTTGGCGTAGGATACGCCACTTTTGGCGTATCCTACGCTAAGTCAGATTTGCCTGAGCTGATGTCTGCTGCCCTACGCAAGCTGCTGTGTTCTTGCCTACGCCACTGGCGTAGGATACGCCAGTTTTGGCGTATCCTACGCCAAAACCTCCTTCAACCTCAGATTTTGATTTTCCAGCTCATTTATGCTTCCGTATCTCGCCCGAGCAGCTCCAAAACGTCATATTTGCCTCCTTTAATCATCAAATCCTGAAATAACATAATAACATCAAAGCAACACCATTTGACAACTTATCACTCCTTAAAATTCATTTAAGGACGCTTTTATACACATCTTTTAGCTAACCCATCAATTAGTCCTTGTAGAACTCTTGATTCGTGAAGCATTTGAATTTTCGTTAAATGCAATGCAAGATGGTCATAACAATATTGGGGTACAATTAAACCTCTTTTGATATGCATTCTTTTTCATCATCATTTTGTTGATTTATCATAGGTCCGTTGTTCTTATGTAGAACTATAATCTATTTGATTGTTATGTTGAGGTGTTTTGCAGTGAAATCAATTACTCTGGCGTTAAAGTTTGATGACAGGAGTATCCGGGTTGACGTTTTCAAGTTGAATATATTTTTAAAAAGGTTAGGTTGTTTTTCCAATTAATTAGTTTCTAGATATCTTTCGTTTAGGGTTGTTTTTTATGCTACAAAGGTATGGTTTCATATGCACAAGTTAGATTGATTGAGTTCTCTAAGTGGTGCTTTTGTTAAATTACGGGTTGACGGCTACCGGGGAGGATTTAGGGGAGCTTTTGGAATAGTATAGTGCATTTTGCTGTAGAGGGTGAGGGTAAGGGTAAGGGTAAGGGTGAGGGTGAGGGTGGGTGTGAAAGTGGATGCGTATTAGATGGCGTTGGTGTTGAACGTGGATCACTTCAAGTAAAGGACAACAAGGGTGAGGGTGAGGGTGGGTGTGAAAGCGGATGCGTATTGGATGACGTTGGTTCTGAAAGTGGATCACTTCGAGTAAAGGACAACAAGGACCCATGGTGGAAGGAGTCCATGGATTGGGGCAGAAACATAGGGATATCGGCGCACATCGATTCAGGAAAAACTACGCTCACTAGAAGGGTTTTCTATTACACGGGAAGGATCCATGAGATTCATGAAGTTAGAGGGAAGGATGGCGTTATGCAATCAACAGAATTGTAATGGACAAGACATGGGCGTTAATGCTTAGTTCTCAGTGTGAGTTGCATTCAGTGTTAGTATAATAGTTAAGCATACTTAGAATAAGAATTTCTTAGCTTTTTCTTTAGTCATGAGTCTTAAAATAAGAATTTTGTTGGTTTTTTCTTCGTATTTAGTTCGGGAACAGTTTATTTGCTAGAGCATGGGTTTGTGTACGTAACTTATTTGGAACATTTACCTGTTGTTTCATGTTTCCACTTCAATTTAGGTGATTACGGAAGACGTTGAGGCGATGATAGGCGTAGTCATGTTCGGTAAGATCTACTTGGGACCTTGTGTTGATAATGTTATTAGGAAGAGGAAATATAATTAGTTTGTAGTAGAATTAATTTACAGAGATCTTGAAAAAAGGTATGTCTGTCTCTTTTTATCCCTTATGAGTAGATGCTCTCAATTCTCAAACAAGGTGATGTGTTTTTTATTAAATGACTTAATATGTATGGTTTTGGTTAACATCGGGTTCTTATTGTTTTAGTAATTCAATTGTGGAATTGTTTAGGAGTTGAGGCTTGGGATTTTAATATGAGAGTTGATGATGTAGGGTACTCAATTGGGCCAAGCCCAATAGCCCAAGAAGCCAAAATCACTAAATATAATATTGGGTTAAGCCCAAGCCCAACAAGGAAGCCCATTAGGGTTTAACCCATCACCCATCTATAAATAGAGGGGCAAACCACACAAACAACTCAGATTGGTCTGAGTACAAGACCTCTCTCTCTCTCTCTCTCTCTAAAACTCTCTCTAGAGTTATTCTCTCTAATAAGACTTTCAGCAGTAGCAGGCTGAAGCCTTGAAGCCTTCGAGCTGCTGTTATGCATTCTTAACAATCTACAACCATGCTGATTCCACATCCAAGCCGGCTCCAACAGCCACTACATGCGGAATCACGCTCTGTTACTCGCAAGTCTCAGCCTTCATCAGGCTTACGTGGTTGGTCCCTAGTTGTAACTTGGGATCAAGAGTTCCTTTCTTCAACATCATACTCTTATTCTTTATCTCTTCTTAAGTTAACCAATAATAACAACATTCTGACTTTGGGTTGATCCCAAATCAGAATCATAACAACTAAAATATCAAAACTCTTGAACCTCTCATCTATGTTTACAACGTAGAGGGACACCACGACTTGCGTTTGGTGAACCGAAACCCTTTAACCCTTTTACCCCTTATGACGAGTTCTTCCATGCTGCTGGTCTAACCCTTTAAGCAGCAGACGAGGTCAGAAGCTTGACGACCTTGGAACGTTCAGACCCTCTCCGGACACATATTTGTTGTAGCAACAAGAGTGTTGATTATTATAAACTTGATGCATTATTTGTGGTTAATGACGGGTCGTCTTTATGCATTGTTCACAGTTAGGTTTGTATCATCTTATAGATTACTGATTATTATAAACTCGACTAATTCCATGGCATGTTGTATTCAAGATGTGAACACGTAAAACTACCGCCAACCCCTTTCTAATAATCCTCAACGACATCCGACATTAAATATTATTGAATTTCAACCTCGGGACGCTCCCGGGTAGTCAGCTAGTAAAATATATACAAATGTGATGTGATAATTCTCCACGTTAGAAGATTACATATATATGATGTTACCTATTTATAAAATTCACTTGCCCACTAGACTGGTGAGTGCAGAAGGTTAGGGCTTCATCAACTCAAACGTAAGAAAAATGATAGCGACTTTCTATTACACAATTGTTTAAACGTACTTTTAAGTTTGTAATAACAATCAATATGCTAAAATCAAGTTTGAAGTTTCTTCATTTATTTTTGTTAAAGAATTTATTTGATTTTCATTTACTAGACAACACAATATTGATTTTTATTTCATTATTACTTTAGTTCTAATTTTTATTACGGGTATGTTTGGCAAAACTAGCTGGAGGCTGTTAACTGGAAGCTAGTAGCTGGTAGCTGGAAGCTTTTTAAATATATTTTAGTGCTTGGCAGAGTAGCTAGAACTTTTAATAAAATGTATAAAATGACCAAAATGAGCATAATTAAAAGCTTGTAAATAAAGTTTTTATTTTATTTTTAAAATAGAATGGGTATTTGTGTCATTTACTACTTAAAAGCTTATAGCTAGTAGAGTTTTTTCTTAAAAGCTACTACTAATAGCTTTTCACTGTAGAGCTTTTTCTCTAATCTAAAAGCTTCCAGCCCCTTCAACCAAACAAGGCTTTTCATTAAGTAGGAGCTTTTTCTTAAAAGCTTGAAGCTTAAAGCTCCTAAAAGCTATTAAAAGCTCCTTGCCAAACATACCCTACGTATACTTATACGTTTATTGTTTTTCCAAATATATAAGTTAGGTATGTTATCATGTAGACATGTCTCTTTATAAATATCCTTTTTTACGAAGAAGGTTTCTCCGTGATGAAATTCTGGCGCAGCTAGGCAATCTTGGACTTGAACCAGAGACCTCATCTATGAAGTAAAATCATTACACCTATGGTCCAACCAATTGGGAGAGAATCAATAGATTCAATTTCATCCTTTCTAAACGCAGCATACAACTCTAAACGCAGCATACAACTCTCTGTTGTACTGCACTTTCCAAATGTGCATGCTCCCCGCTTTTCTTTACCGTGGCAAGCCTTTGTGAAAGAACTCCGATGAGAAGAAAAAAGAAGGCGTTAAGAGACCCTCCTGGCCCAACCCTAAATACTCTAAGATCCTTTTTCAAACATGCTCCCATTTCGAGTCAAGACATAGAAAAATAGACACGTCCCGTTTGATTTCAGCTTTCTCTAGAACTCGGGGAAAAGCATTAAAAAAGGCTCGAACGGTATGATCCCTCCGTCACCCCAGAATTAAAGAGGTGATCTCATAGTTCTTGGTCTGTGAACAGGGGCGCAACATTCAAGGGGCGGGGAGGGGAGGCCGACCCCCCTCGAATTTTAGCTTAGAAGTTTCTAGTATATAGTCTCCGTATGGAATTTTTTTTTGTATATACGGTTTTGACCCCCCCCCCCCCTTTTGAAAAAAATAGTTATATAAACTAAAACTTAAACCCAAAACAAAGTAAATGTAAAGCCCAAATCCTAAATTCCTAAGCCCAACAACTACATAAGCGGGATAGTAGTATCAATGAGCAAGCGATGGAGTTGTTATCTCTTAGCTTCTCGAGCTCAGCTTGATTAAAAGCTCGAAACGAGCCGAGCCTTATCAAGCCTGAGCTTGAGCTTAAAACAAAGTTTGTTTACTAATCGAGCCCGAGCTCGGCCTAGCATGTGAAGTTCGTCACGCTCGTCAAGCCTTAGTGTAGTATTAGGTTTATTAATATTTAATAATATTTACCTCTCATTTAAGCTTGTTTACTTAACGAACCCGAGCCGAACTTCCTTTATCAAGCTCCGAGACTATTATTTATATCACCCGAACCATAGCTTCAGAAAAAAATTTTAGGTCCCGTCCCGTGACCGGTTGACCGCTGACTTCCGACCCTCTATTATTATGTCTTTTAAGCAACATTGTGTCTTTTTATTATTTTTATCATTGTGTCATTTATGTGATTCATTGTGTTATATTTTTTGGCATTGTATTATATTTTATAAATCATTGTGTCATATTTCGTAATCTTTTGTGTTTTTTGTATTCTTCTCATCCTTCTATTTTTTGTTTACATTGTCTTGGATTATAATGTCTCCAACGTTGTTAAAGCCTTAACTTTCATTCAGTTGGTTGTTGTAATCATCTCTTTAATCCTTGTAAAAATTATAAAATTCAACAAACGTATACAACTCTAAAAACTAATTTTGCCAGTGTTTTATCAGTTTTATCTTATTAAAAGACTATCATAAAAAAAATCCTATTGGGCTTGTGGCTATTAGCCCAGAACCAATATTGACCCAAAAACCCAGATCATCTTCTTGCTTACTGCGGTGCGGTTCAAAAACCGAGCTAAATCAACCGGTTTAGGATTAATGCGGATCGGTTACAGTTTGGAAAACCAGGTTTATGCTCCAGTTAGGGCTGACAAATCGTGTCTTAGCAGGTTTAACAGGTCTCCGACGACTTGAGCTTCAAATAACAGTCGAATCATGATCGGTCTTCCAGTGAGCTTCAAATATTCCTCTTCAATCTTATTAATTACTCTTCCAGCGAGCGCGCTTGCTTGTTTTGAAACCAAACAGCAACGTGGCGCGGGTCAAGCCCAAGTTGGGAAGCAAGTCTATCTTTTCTTCCTTTCTGATGAAAGTCTATGTTCCTCTCCAAAGTTTTGCTCAACAAGGGTCGCTTGTTCATCACTTAGCTTCCTTTTTCTATAACCAGTGCTACTAGCATGCATCGCCTTTGATCTTCTTCGCGGTTTCACAACTTCAACTAAACATTATTACAAATAACAACCAAATCAATACTAGCTTAACAAATCTATACTTTTCTTTAATAATATATTATATAAAAAAATAAACCTAGCTTGTTCTGTTATTAACTGATGATCATATGTCCCAGGATAGTACTGAGAGACTAGACCCAATTGATCATCAACTTGAGGTTGTAATTGCATGTTGGTTGTCATTACTCGTCCCACGAATCGGCACTTGTCCTGTAAGCTAGTTGACGCAATGCTGTTGTGCATTTTTGTAAGGTGGTGAGCCCCCTTTTGCCTCTAGCATCATATCGTAAAGTAAAAAATGGGTCACCGCTCGATAAGTCATTGGTTATACATAGGAAAAGTCGACGACTCATTCGGAACCGGGGCCTAAACATCTCAGCCGTGTACAACGATTGATCGGCAAAATAATCGCCTACTAATTTCTCGTGGGCACCTACACGTATGTTGTAAATTAAAATAAATATTGTGACGATATAAATTCTAAAAAAATATAGTAACGATATAAATTTTTAAAAAATATAAACTAACCTTCCGGCCTCTGTTTCTGGTTGCGAGTTGATTTCTTTCTCCTCTGCAATGATCTGTGCCGCTTCCCAAACGACGTTTATAAACAGTTGGCTTTCCTCGCTCGACAAAGAGGACGAATCATACAAAGGTAAATGCGACATGGTTAGGTTTTTTTTAGAGAATTGAATTGTTTTAAAAAATTTAGAGAGAATTGGTTAATGTTGAGAGAATTTTTATAGAAAAATGTAGTGTTAAATGGTGGTATTTATAATTTGAAAAATAAAGGGGTTTTTTTTTTTTTAATATAGCCGTTGAGGAGGCTAACGTTCAAAAAAAAATATAATAAACTAATCATCAATGCCCATCCTGATCGTCCTATCCGGGACGTTGGAGACGAAAACGGGACAAGGAGGGCAGTGTTCTCATCCTAAACGGGCCAAGACGGACAGGGAAGGATCTCCGCACCGTATAGCCTTACAAATCCCTTAATTTCCCTTGTGGCCGGCCTTGCACCAGTGTTGACAACTTCACATGGGGTGTAACTGAAAAACAACTCCCCCTTGGTAGTACAGAATCATCACATTAAGACCCTTTATTTATAAAAAAAATAAAATTACCAAAACTCAAATAACACTTTTCTGCAAATCTGCAAAGATAATAGTTATGGGCCATTTAAAAATGTGTTACGTAGTCCATATAGTATTTACCAGGCCGATTGCCGATTTGCAGACATTATTAGCCCAATAAAACTTTTCATAAACAAAGAAAGACATCGCTGACTGATGCTCACCATAACATAACATTATCGCCGGGACTATTCCACCGTCTTCTACCTCCGTCCATAGGTCCCCACTACTCTATTATCTTTAATTTATCCTCTTCTTTTTACTTTTTTTATTTTTAATTCTCTATTAGGGTTAATAATAATATTATCAAGCAATACCTCCTATATGTTGAAACCCTAGGTCATTCAGTAAACCAGAAATCCTAATTACTTTTCTTTTTATTATTATTATTATTATTGACAGTGTGTTGTAGATTTTAAAGCAGCTGAAGTTGGACTCTGATATCTGGATTGGACCTCTCTCTCTCTCTCTCTTATAAACTGATGGTATTGTGCCCTGAAACCTCCCTTCTTCTTCTTCTTGTAACAATTGCAGTCTGTTTCTTGTTTTCTCACTCAATTGATGATTATGTCATGTTTTTGTTATTTTAATTCCTAATTTTCTTATGTAACCCGTATCATTGAAGTAGGGAATGATGTGTGTGTGTGAGTGTATTTATGTATGAGAGTTTTCTCTCTTGGTTAATTGGTCCATTGCTAGCACAAACTTGGCATATTTGTGTGGTGTTATTTGGAATCTAATTACAAGTTTAGGTCGTGATTTCTGTATCCTAAATTCGTGTTAGACTGCCCTACGGATTGATCGAGCGGTGTATCTGTATCTTTAGGGACCTGTATATCTATCCGTTTCATTTGAATTTAAAAATCTTATCCGTTAGTGTTACAGTAATCTGTTATTTTATCATTTCAATGGTACTAAACATGAGTATGCTATTTATTCAGGCAAATCTTGAAGATTCATTTCTTGCAGATCTTGAGGATCTTTCTGACGATGATAACGAGAATTTGGTGAGCCTAGTGGATCATGATATATGTACATATTTTATCGTTATGTTATGTAATTGATATCGAAATCGAAATCGGAACTGGAATTCATGAAAAAAAAAGGAGTTTTGATTGTGTCTTGGTTTACACATTTTTCTGGCAATTGATTTTCTTTCTGTGTTTTCTGTTCTTACAGGATGAAGACAATGGGGATGCTGAGCACATGGAAGAGGATTTTAATGGAGACTTGGCTGATATAGAAGCCCTCAATTATGATGATCTTGATAGTGTCTCCAAGTTACAAAGGACTCAACGATATACAGATATTATGAAGGTTAATAGAAGTTATTTAATTGGACTCTTGTCTACTTGCAAAGGCTGTATGAAATATGCTGTTTTAACATCTTAATATTATAGGTCACAGTTTCGATCCATTTATCTTTTTTCATCAAGGGTACCCATGTATTGAAAACTGAAACTACTCATTAGATCATACATGTATGATGTATGCACCTGGTTTCATTTATACCAGTTCCAGCTATAAAAACATACCGAATGGTGAAAGTTCCCTTAAAAGTTTTGAAAAGACAAATATATCTTTGACGAGTTGTCTACAACTTGTAGGTTAAAGTTTTATTTAAAAAAAAAAAAATCAGGGCATATTCATCATCTGTCACGTTTTTGGGTGGAATTGGTATATACGAAGCCTATACGTATTTGGGTGACGGGTGAACTACAACCCTTGCGTAAAAGGTTGGATACTTGGGTGGCCTCCACAAACTTTATCCTTAAATTTTTTTTTAACTAAAAGCGAATCGATTGACCTGGTCTAGTGGAATGAAAGTCACCCAAAGTCTGTTTTAACTTATAATCATTTATGTGTGGAAAATGAACCATTGCCCAAGTGTCCGACCCACCCGTACTCTAGATGCCAAACCGGTCGAGTGTCATGAAATATCACACCTTTTGTTTTTCCAACATCTATGATTATGAGTGTCTCATTCAGGTGTATTTTCTTGATGAAAGAAATTAATTGCACTTCTTTTTTTTTTTTTTTAATCATTAACATGAATAACATTTTTATGTGGCAGAAAGTTGAGGATGCTCTTGAGAAAGGGTCAGACATGTCAAATCAAAGCATGGTTCTGGAAGATGATCCAGAATACCAACTTATCGTGGACTGTAACACACTGTCCGTTGACATAGAAAACGAGATTGTTATCATACATAATTTTATCCGTGACAAATACCGTCTCAAATTTCCCGAACTTGAGTCTCTTGTTCACCATCCAATTGATTATGCACGTGTGGTCAAAAAGATCGGGAATGAAGTTGACTTAACCCTAGTGGATTTAGAAGGTCTGCTACCTTCAGCTGTCATCATGGTCGTTTCTGTTACAGCATCAACTACCAGTGGCAAACCGCTACCCCCGGATATCCTACAGAAGACCATTGAAGCATGTGACCGTGCCCTCACACTGGATGCATCAAAAAAGAAGGTTTTAGATTTCGTAGAAAGTCGAATGGGATACATTGCGCCGAATCTTTCTGCCATTGTCGGTAGTGCAGTTGCTGCAAAACTTATGGGGACGGCTGGCGGATTGACATCACTTGCAAAGATGCCAGCTTGCAATGTTCAGCTTCTAGGCACTAAAAAGAAAAACTTAGCTGGGTTTTCCACTGCAACGTCTCAGTTTCGTGTTGGTTACATTGAGCAGACAGAGGTTTTTCAAACTACACCGCCTGCTCTCAAGATGCGTGCGTGTCGTCTTGTGGCGGCAAAATCAACTCTTGCAGCACGTGTTGACTCTATCAGAGGTGATCCATCTGGAAAACAAGGAAGAGCATATCGTGAAGAAATTCGTAAGAAGATTGAAAAATGGCAAGAACCACCCCCCGCAAAGCAACCTAAACCACTTCCGGTCCCTGATTCTGAGCCTAAGAAGAAACGAGGTGGTCGCCGCCTGAGGAAAATGAAAGAAAGGTGTGTAAACAGATGGATTTTTGCACAAACTAATTTCTACTTCTGTCCTGTTTTAGCCGTTGTCTTTTTTTTTTTTTTTGTAGATTTGAGTCATTAAAGATGCTTTTTGTTGTCTTCCGATCATCATAGGGTATTTTAGTAATGGCTCAGAGGGGTCAAACTTTTACAGTAAGTCCAAACAATGACCTAAACAAACCTTACAAATAGTCTGAATTATGAATTAATGTGGAAAAGCTATCTTTATCTTTTAGTTGCTCAAATGTAGAAAAAATGGAATGGCCAAAATGGGAATAATGTGTTAGTATGTAAACCTACGAATTAAATAGCAGGCTATAGTAAGTTATTTTTTGGGTTATTAATTAGTCATGTTATTTTCACATTTTTGGCCAGATATGCTATTACCGACATGCGGAAACTGGCAAACAGAATGCAGTTTGGGGTACCTGAAGAAAGTTCACTGGGTAAGTATTCTCTTAAACTACTTTAATCAACTTTTGGCTCATTGGTTTCTTGTTGAATGTTGCTAATAAATTAATATGCGCTGTTTAAAGGTAACATCTCCTATGCTCATTAAATCTGTATCTGTTCTAATAATAGTGCTTCTTTTAACATATTGTTTATAGGGGACGGGTTAGGAGAAGGATATGGTATGCTTGGTCAAGCTGGAAACGGGAAGTTGCGTGTATCAGTTGGTCAAAGCAAGCTTGCTGCCAAAGTTGCCAAAAAGTATGCTTTCTTAAAATTTAGGCGCCACTATTTTAAATTTTGATTTATCTGTGGTCTTTTCGTCCCTATGGTTTGGCCATCTTAAGTAGTTTAGTCCAAGTTGAAACCTTTGTCATTGTGGTTTCATTTTTTAACCGTGACTAACAATGAAGTGACTAAAAATAACCTTAGTAAACAATAATAGAAAATAATTACAATGTATAGTTTTTTAAAAAACCCAAAATCCCCCACTCTAGTCTTTCTTGGCTTTCTCTCCTACCCAACCCTCTCTCTCTGCCTCTTTCTTTGTTGTCCCCACTTCATTTTGTCAGTGCCAATAACACCACCACACCAGTTTGGAGTAAGGCGATTGACGATTGATCCCCCCTGTGCCCTTTTCTGCATATAGTCCCTATTATTATGACGACCGTTTTCTCGATTTGTTGACGCAGGATTGAAGATGCATATTCTAGCGTTCAGAGCAAGCTGAATCAGTCATTGTGTGAAGATTGCACAGTAGCGCAAAAGCAAGGGAAGATACCTGAGTTTCACTTGTGTGTTTACGATGAGGTTATTGTAGGTGGTTTTCGGTCACCGGCGGGGCCAATTTGTTGCCCACGGTAAAAGAGGATCTAGCTATATGCTACATTTTTTTAGAAGCAAAGAGGAGGGTGATGAGGACGAAGATGAAGAACTTGAAACAGGGGAGCTTCAGGTTGATGAGAATCAAATTCTATTGAAAAGGATTAAATCAATTTGAAAATGCGGAAGATTTAAATTCTCTGGATCTTCATATCTTCACTGATTATGGTGATCACCTTTTGAGTTGCTTCCATTTGAATTACCCGAGCCAAAAACTGAAGAACACCCAAACATTTTTGAAGAAATCATTGATTATCTTCACCAGGAAGCAGAAGCAGAAGCAGCATCCATATTATCTGAGAAAATTTTTGCTTCTCATGATAATTTGACTGAGTTCAGGCTTTCAGCAATGAAAAAGTAGCCATGAATGAACAAACTCTAACTTAAAATTACAGTAGATAATCTGCTCTTGCAGTTCGGATAACCGGATAGGGGTTGGGGATTAGGTCCGAGATAAGGGGGATGGGGTAGGGTTTTTATTGAGGGTATTTTGGTCAGTTAATGAAAATCAACTAAATAAACCAATAGAGTTAGTGTTAGGGACGCTAATGGTTTAGAAGTGAAAACCATGGTGACTCTCAGTCGAAGGTTTGAGTTTTTGACTGAACTAGTTTAGAATGGCCAAACTACGTGGACGGAACGAGAACTTTACTGTAATTTCTTATTGAATATGCTTGATTCTAAATCTTCAGGTTCAAGGATAAACAATACAGTAGTGGTGGGGCTACATCTGGACTGACTTCCAGTTTGGCTTTCACACCTGTGCAAGTTAGTTTTTTTTTTTTCTTTTGATTTGAATTTGTAAAATTATTGTTTCGACGTGAAACTCAGATGTGTGTTTGTGCAGGGGATTGATCTGATAGATCCACAGGCAGATGCTAATCGACTTGGGAGTGGAACTCAGAGCACATATTTCTCAGAAACAGGAACGTTTTCAAAAATCAAGAGGACCTGAACCCAATCTGTATGCGATTGCACCTTCTTTTTTAAACAGTTTCGTGTCATATAAATATTAAATTTTGAATCCTATGGTTATCGTGAAAAAAGTTGAAATTTGTGTTGTATTTTAGATTCAGTTCTAATTACCCTGTAGGCAAATCTTGAACTTATGCTTTGAGAATGAAAGTCACTGTTTTAAAACCGCCAGCCATCTTTCTGGCTTGTTTTGCATAATATGTGCCACCGCCTGGTTGTGTTTCCCTGTTGAATCAACGTTTTAAACTTATTTCATGTTTGTTGACTTGTTTTATGTCTATTATTATTAAGACCTCTGAACTTGTTTATGTTCAAATGATTAAGGTTCCAAGTTTCGTTTGGTTTTTATGTCTTTTTTTAGTTTCAAATTAGCCATGACAATATCCAATAATTTGTGACTGGTGGACGAGTGAACATGTAGAATGCTGGTGATTCAGTTTTCATTAGGGATGTAAACGATCCGAGCCGAGTCGTGGTTTCGAGCTTGAGCTTGAAATTAAACGAGGTAGCTTGGCTCGACTTGAGCACGATATTGAAGTGGAATGAGCCTAAGAACGAGCCAAGCCTGGGATCGGTTACAAAATGAGTTATATTGTTTCAAAACAAGTTTTTTTTAGTAGTTAGATATGTTGAGCGAGCTATGAACCGAGAGCTTTTGTTACAGCCCTAGCTTTTAAGAAATCATGTGATTGTGATCTAACTTGTTAACTAAAGGAACTATAAATCTAACTAGGAATATATTTATTTTGATTTTGATCAGCAGCCAAATGGAACCTTTTTATTATCGGCACAAACCAACCACCAAAACAGAGGCTTAGGAAGAAGGTAAGCACATTTGCATCACCCAACACTATATACATCTATCTATATGAAATAAAGCAACAGCAAACAAAATTGACTATGTTAAGAGATTAGTTGTTTTAATCCTACTCCAATACTCCATTGTTGAAAAGAGGTCTCTCTTAGCTTTGATCTTTTAGATATCGACCAGTAGGTGTGTGTGTTTGATTTCCTCTACCACCTACTGATGTACCGACACGCTAATTCCATCGAAGATCTTTTGGTTCCACGTGTTTGTGAGAAAGATTGAATATACCACTTGCTTCTTGTTTTCCATTCCGTATTCTAGGAGTTTCTGAATCAATAGAGATTGAGGTTGTATCACCATTCGAGCAAAAAAACATTGAGCTGAGCTGCTTTCGGACATTAACGTTTGGAACCCTCTTTTGGAATTCTTCCACCTGTAGTGCGCCAAGCGAAGCAAGAATACCAATTTTGCTCCATTTGTTCGCCATCAGTCGCCTCACCTATATCTATTCGCACTTTTTCTAGCACCTGCTGTATCCATCAATGCTGCCTCAGTTTCACAGTCACTTTCTGGATTCCAAATCCCAGCAAACTCTTTGTCCCACCAACTTATAACATTCCTCTCTCTACCTTTGCTAAATTATTTCTTGCTCAGCAGGAAGCCTGTCTGTCTGTCTTTTAACATACCATCCGATGCCCATTTCTCGTGCCAATCCCCTCCCAATGGTACAAGTAAAGAAATTTTGACACCGATACTGAGAAACGAGTTTAATTAAAACCTTATAACTTAATTGGGCCAATCAATTATTTTGATTTGAATTAATCAAACAAACCCAATAGCCAATTTAAACAATAAGTCCAAGTAAACAACCATATAAACAATTTATTTAAGGTAATTATTTTGAGGTTAAATTTATTTGCGCATTGATATTTAATTTGTAAATTTGTCATTGGGGTTGGTGGTCCAATGGTAAGGCAAAGCCTTTTAATACACTAAAAAGTGTGAGGTCTAAAGTTAAGTCTCACAAGGAGCAAGAAATTCGCCTTTCAAAAAAAAAATAATTTGTAAATTTACGGAATATGCATTTCTATTAGTATATATTTGAACTTCAATATGCTTTTATATATATATTTTTATTATTATTATGAGAACCGACCTGACCTGACCTTACTTGAATCAAAGGACTTTTCAGACTCGATTTGTCTGATCTCTACGGATCCAACATCGGTGATGACAAAAAATGTGCAGATTGGGTGGTGGTTTTCGGTTGATCAACGGTTGTGTAGTTTTTTTTTATTGATCAATGTTAACGATAAACAACCAACCCTAAAATTTTCCGACCATATAAAAATAGTCATGGGCCCCTCCCTGAAAATGGTATGGCTATAACCCAACTAATAAATGGTTTAATTTGGCTATGACCAAGAAAGACACATCGTTTGTATTATTAGTTTATTAAAGAAAACCCACCATATTGCACGTCTACGCTGATTGATTGATTATATTACTTACTAGTTTCAAATACAATAATTACTACTGAAAATGAAAATGGGCTTTAATAATACCAACTACTAAAAGAAAAACAACTCCCAAATATATTAGTTTTCGAGCTTCAATGAATTTCTTTGGTGTCAATTAGTTGTTTCTGATGTAATTATTGATCCTAAATATAAAAACTCAAAATTGGTTAGGCAAAATACCCAGGCCAGGATGCTTCAGAGATGCCTCTGCCAATAATAATAATAAATATAAATATAATACAACTGAAGTTATAATTTTCAACGTTGCATTACTTAATAATTTAATTCATTTCACATTCAATTATTCATGCATAATTTACGATACATTAAACTGGGCACTACCCAGGATGCTTCAAAGGTACCTCCAGATAATACAAATATAAAAATTATATAATAATAACAATATTTAATGGCATTTATATTCCTTTGTATAAACAAGTATTATAGTTGAACTTGATTAGATCTTTAGATCATTTCAGGAAATTCAAACCAGGGTCCAGGTAAGTAATTTCACTTTTGTATCTAAGTTGAAGATCATAAACATGACCACCTACGCTGTGTTCCCGAGTTTACTAAATAAAAGAAAAGAAAAGAAGAGAAAGGAATATTAGGAGAGAAAAGAAAGGAAAATATATAATTTTATTTCATGTTCCCGAGTTGAAAGGAAAAGAAAAGAAATTAAAGACTTTATGTGTTCCCGAGTTGAAAGGAAGAGAAAAGAAATGTATATTTTACAATTGTACTCTTGTAAAATTTTATTATAGGTTAAAAGAGAGGGTAAATTGGTAAATGATATACTTTAATTTTTTTTTACTTTTCCTTCCTTCCACTTCCTTCCAATTTGGAAGGATTGTTATTTGGAAGAATTTTCCTTCCTCTTCTCTCCACTTCTTTCCTTTAATGAAACTCTGAAACACAAAATTGTTCTCCTTTCTTTCTACTTCCTTTCCTTTCCTTCTATTATTAAACTCTGGAACATAGTGTAGAGTCAGAATATGACATAAAAGGATCAACAAATTAAAATTACAAAATGTGCTTTGGAGTAAAGGATCAGACAGTAAATTAGAGCTGATAAAAATTGAGTTCGGCCCCCGCCGATTAGCGAACCAAGTTTCGCCCCTACCCCTAGCTACAACAGGGTCAAATAAACGGGTTATTTGATAGTCATGTATTTGATAGTCATGTTGGTGGTTCGCGCCCGGTTACTCACGCATCCACAACGGACTGCCTAATAAGGGATGAATGTGTGAAAATCCATAATAGAGGGTTATTTTAAAAACATGAGTATTGTCGGCTGACTACGTACAGTTGAATTGCATTGAACAGACTACCCACGAAGCCGTCTTTTTCCTACTCCCATACAATCCCACGTGTTCCCTCTCCATCTCCATCTCCAAAGCTAGATCTACTCTACTCTTCTCTTCTCTTCTTCCTCGAAAGTCAATATTCAATTGCCCTATCATCTCTCACCACGTGTCCACCTCATATACACTCTTCTATAAATCCACACATCACCTTAACATATCCAACACAACACACCCCATCACAAAATACAACATTTCAAACATCTTTAATCTTTTCATCCTTTTTCCTAAACCTCTTTTTGTTCACATCTCAATTCCTTGTAAATTCATCCAAAACCATTTATCTTAATTTGTCACATTATCATATTTCTATCCTTTCTTTTTCACTTTCTTCTAACTATTCATTTTTTCTAGTTACCTGTCACTTTATTGTAATCGTCCTTCCATCTGTAAGAGACTTTATTCAACGATCAACATGTGTGATGCAAACACTCACCGTATTTTAACCTTCCCGGCTATCCGTCCATGCGAATCCGTGTCTCCAATGACTCTTCTTTCGTCTCTAATCACTCTCTCCAACACCATATCCTCATACAAACAAAAACACTTCTATACCAATGCCCAAAACGCTACAGACTCACTTCGTCTCGTTGGTAACATCCTCATATTCCTCGAGGACATCCAACGAGACGAACCAAGTCCCTCATGCGCATTACAACTCTCCCTCTCGGAGCTCCATTTCGTCTTCCAGAAGCTCCGGTTCTTGTTACAAGACTGTTCAAGACCCGACGCCCGGGTATGGATGCTAACCCGATCCGAAAAGGTATCCGCTCAGTTTCGGGCCGTTTTTCGATCCATTAGTGTGGCTCTAGATGTATTCCCACTAGATTCACTTGATGTATCGATTGAGTTAAAAGAACTAATGTGTTTAATAAAGAACCAAGCTTCCAATTCAAAGTTTGTGATCCGACCCGAAGACCAACTCATGTTGGATCATCTTAGATCCATTTTGGATCAACTGGAGCTCCAAACAGCTCCGGATCCGAATAAACTAAAACGGGTTCTCGATTATTTGACCATTTCTAGCTGGAGCGAGTGCAACAAAGAGATTAAGTTCTTGGAGGCAGAAATCGGGTCGGAAAGATCCACCACCAAGAAAACGGATCTTGGTATTTTATCTAGTTTGATGGGGTTAATGATTTACAGCAGGTGTACAGTTTTTAATGTTATCGACTGTGACAAAACAACTGTTACATGTGACAGTTATAGTTACAATAATATTATTAAGTCACTTAATGTTGATGACTTTAGATGTCCAATTTCTTTGGAGATCATGACTGATCCAGTGACTCTAACAACTGGGCACACTTACGATCGATCTTCGATCGAGAAATGGTTCGGTTCGGGTAATTTAACTTGCCCGAAAACCGGCGAGAAGGTTAGCAGTAGTAATTTTGTTTCGAATTTTAGTATAAGAAGCGTTATTAGGCAATATTGTCTAGAGAAGGGGATTTCTATGCCCGGATCGGTTAGTAGCACCCGTGTTCGGGATGTTAATCATACAAACACGGGTGGTAGTGTGGCTGCGGAGGCTGGGATTAAGATGGCGGTCGAGTTTCTAGTCGACCGCCTGGTGTTTGGCACCAGTGATGCCAAACACAAAGCTTGTTATGAGGTTCGATTGCTTAGTAAATCGAGCACTTTTAATCGGGCTTGTTTGGTTGAGGCGGGTGTGGTCCCGAGTTTATTGGACCTGATCTGCCTAAGGAATGCAAAGATCCAAGAAAACGCGATGGCGGCTTTGTTGAATCTATCGAAGTACTCGAAGACGAAAAAGGTACTTGTGGAAAACGGAGGCTTGGAACTGATCCTTGAGGTGGCGCAAAACGGGTTCAAAATGGAAGCGCGCCAACACGCTGCGGGTACTTTGTTTTATCTCGCTTCGGTTGATGAGTATCGGGACATCATAGGGAAAATCCCTAGGTCGATTCCCGTTCTAATGGAGCTGGTACTAGATGGTACCGATCGATGCAAGAAGAATGCGTTGGTGGCGATTTTGGGGTTGCTTATGTACCCTGAAAACCATTGGAAAGCGCTTGCAGCGGGGATTGTCCCATTGCTAATCGATTTGTTGAGATCTTCGCATCAATGCGAGGATCTTGTAACAGATTCTTTAGCGATTTTAGCCACTTTGGCTAACAATCCCGATGGAACAATGGCGATTTTAAGTTGTGGGGCTCTTCATGTTATCCTTGATGTTGTTGGTTCAACGACATCAAGAGAGTCAAGAGAATATTGCGTCGCATTGCTGCTTGCAATGTGCACAAATGGTGGGGCCGACGTGGTTCGCGTTTTAGTATCGAACTCGTCTCTAATGGGACCTTTATATTCCCTACTCACCGAAGGTGGTTCTCGTGCCAGCAAGAAAGCGAGTTCGTTGATCAGAATTTTACATGAATTCAACGAGAAAAGCACTTCTTCTGCCACTAGACGCCCTGTTCGCTTTTCGGAACAGTTTGTAAATGTTTGGTAATTTGTATATTGTGTTAGCTTCATGACATTAACTCGATTTTTTAAAGAGTTAATGTCAAATGCTATAGCTTCAGTTATTTTTGTTTGAAGCTATAGCAGATACCTACTACTAAATGTATAATATTTCTTGTTCGATGTGGATATAATAAGTATTATGTTACATAACATTTGGTTGTTTCATCTCCATTAACGTTTTCTGTCATGATCATGTTATTAGCTTATGTCTTGGGCCTAAACAAAAAATTGCTTAATTATAATCGATCCTTGTAACGAATCCATAAGCTTAAGAAAGAAGGTCCACCGTTTTTAGTTTTTTACAATCGGTATCGGGCTTGGTAGGCCTACACTAATCGCCCATTGTCCCAAAGGCCCATAAGTTGTAAATGGGTTATGGGGTTGGCAGTTGGTTTGGTTGTTAGTTGGTTTGGGTCATTTGATTGGGAGCAAAGTCGCAAACTGATACGTACACAATGCAAGTAATTGTAGATATTGTTTCTTTTTGGTTCTTGATTAGACCATCAGGTGTGGTGTACGATTGAAAAGGACATGTGGCCAATCATATAAGGACAGCGGCAAGGCTTCAACGGTTGTTAATCTCGTGGGACCCACATGAGACAACTGTCATTCTCCAACAAACCAATCAAAACACCTTCCAAGCCTATAAACGAGTTCTGTGTAATCGTCTTATCATACGTCAATACAATATCTTTTCATATTGCTCGTCTATATAGGTGTTTAACCAGTGTTTCTTCAAGGGGGTTGAGGGGTAGCCCGTGCTACCCCTCAACTTTCTTGACGAAGTACATTTTTAGTGCAAAAATATTTTTCTTCTTCGTTTTATGTTTTGTCTACCGCTAAACAATTTCGTTTTTTGTCCACGCTGCCCCTCAACTATTATTTTATATTCGCCACTGCTTGGACTTTTGATAAAGAAATGACAATCAACTTTGGCTGCTGATTCAAGTGATGCAGCTGAAGGAAATGAATTCAAGGATATTGTGAAAAAGCTGGTAAGATTTATAACAAAAATTCCCTAACTACTTATTTTAAGAAATCACACACTTTGCACGAATACGGTGTGGTTTTGTTTTCCCCGTTATTAAAACAATAAAGATTCATGCTTGTTACATGAGTCGAGTGTATCTTTGTAGTGTTTAAGATTAGTTCATGTCAATTACGGGTGGCAAATCTTAACATGTTAACCCACCAGCCCGCTTACGAGCTGATTAACCCATTTATTACAGTCCGCCAACCTGTTTATGGCATGTTTAGCACATATGCAAATTTATTACAAATCATATACAACCCGTAAACATTTAACTTGTTCAAACTGGGATATGGGCCGGTCCGGGTCAGTGGGTTGGACCGGTCAAGCATCGACCCGACATCGAACCAGATAACAAGGAGATCTGACCAGATTTTTAGGGGTTGAACCGTTTGTTTTTTTTTATTTATTTTTTAATTTTTTTGGGTTTTGTTTGGTTTTTGGGCCGGTCGGTCGGTGAGGCTAAGGTTTGACGTTCGGTCCGAATCTAAAAACATTGGCGGGACCAGTTATATTTTTTGTGATAAATCACAAATCTAGGGACCGGTTATGTTACTTATGTAAGTTACTCGAGTTATCATTGCAGAGAGACAGTAGTTGTTTACTCCGGTCAAACAACCAATACCCATCTTCTCCCAAACCCAATCTCCGGCAATCATGGAATCACCGTCGCTCCATCTCCTCCCTAAACCCGACCCGAAAACCCCACAAGACCCATACCATTTATCATACATAATCTACTTCATCCTGGGCGCAGGTTACCTCATCCCATGGAACGCATTCATCACAGCCGTCGATTACTTCTCCTACCTCTACCCAGACTCTTCCGTCGACCGCATCTTCGCCGTCGTTTACATGATCACAACCCTCATTTCTCTCCTCTTCATCGTCTTCTTTTCAAACAAGTCCAGTTCCTTTGTCAGGATTAACGTTGGGCTTGCTTTGTTTATTATATCGTTGCTTGTTGTCCCTGTGATGGATGCTGTTTATATAATGGGTCGGGTCGGGGTTTACGGTGGGTTTTATGTGTCTGTGGCGGCGGTTGGGTTGTCAGGGATTGGTGATGCGTTGGTTCAGGGTGGGGTTATTGGGTCTGCTGGTGAAATGCCTGAGAGGTATATGCAGGCTGTTTTTGCTGGTACTGCTGCTTCAGGTATATTTTTTTTTAATTTATTTATTTATTTTTTTATTTCAAAAATGTATACTGATTCAAGGTAGATAAGTTAAGTGGATTTGAGAACACACCCAATTTGATTCTTGGTTTTAAAAAGCGAGAATCACACTACACAACTTTTTGTACGCGAGGCGCAAGGTGCTTATATAGTTAGGAAGGTTCTTGTACAAATGGTTCTTATCCTACAAATAACCCTTAACATGAGAATTGAAGGATGGTATTTATTATTATTATTTTTTTTTTCCATATTGTTAAACATGTACACTTAAATCTTAAAAAAAAACAAATTTAGAGTAATTACTCTAGTGTAAACTACTATAATTACTTTAATGACGTAATTACGCTAAAAACATTTTTTTAAATTTTTTTTGTATTATTCATCTAGAAAACATGTTTAAGCAGATGGGAAAAAAAAGTTTCAAAAAAAAAAAAAAAAAAAATTTCCCCCTTCACTTCTCATGGTTAATAGGTTAAGCCTATTTGTATTTGATCTTTACTCTTATATATGTATTTTTTTTTTTTTTTGCCTGAAAAAAGCGTCTCGCCTGCTCTTTATGTATAACACTTGTCTTACCTACACAAAAGCAATGCGGTTTGCGCCTGAGGTTGTTTACTTAGCCAAACCTTTTATCTCTGCTAATGATCCTCCACAGCTAAAGGGAAAAGTTGTATGATTAATAATCCCACAAGTTATAGTTATTTTAGAAATTATACTTTGCATTAATTTTGACTGTTTGAAGATGATCATATGGTTGACTTGTCTGGTCAGGATTGATTGCACTTGTAAAAAATTGGAACCAGATTTCATAAAAAGCTATGGATTTGAAAGTTTTTCTTGCGTATTCGTTTGCATTAACTTCATTATGGAGCCTAGTTCGAGTTGATATTGGTACCCAACTTTAGTTAATTTGGTTTTTTTAATTATAGTTTGGTTATATCTTTGACTGCAGGAGTTCTGATTTCAATTTTAAGAATCTTTACGAAAGCTGTATACTCGCAAGATGAAGTTGGGTTAAGAAAAAGCGCGAATCTTTACTTCATAGTCAGCATAATCGTGATGGTCATATGCATTGTCTTGCATAATATTGCTCACAGGCTCCCGGTTATTAAACATTACAATAGTTTAAAAATCCAAGCTGTAAACAATGACAAAGAAGAAAAGGGTACGGTCTTGCTATGGCAGTCGACGTTATGGGACATTGTTGGAACAGTCAAATGGTACGGTCTTGCTATTGGGATCTTATATGTTGTGACACTAGCCATTTTCCCTGGTTATATAACAGAAGATGTTCATTCTCAACTCCTAAAGGATTGGTATCCAATCATCCTCATTACATGTTTCAATGTGTTTGACTTAGTTGGGAAAGTTTCGACTTCTTTTTACGTTGTTGAGAATTTTAAGGTGGTTATAGGTGCAACATTTGCGCGGCTTCTGTTTTTTCCAGTTTGTTTGGCGTGTTTACATGGTCCTATGTTTCTTAGGACTGAGGTTCCTGTGACTGTTGTGACTTGTCTGTTGGGGCTCACTAATGGCTACTTGACTAGCTGTTTGATGATGGTGGCTCCTAAAACCGTGGCGCTTCAGCATGCGGAGACTGCTGGGATTGTGCTTGTGGTGTTCTTGCTTATTGGTCTGGTAATTGGTTCGGTTGTTAGTTGGTTTTGGACCATTTGATTGTGGATCTTTACAAGTAAAATGATACATGATGTATGTAATTTGTAGATATTGTTTCTTTTTGGTTCTGTTAGTAATTTCATCAACCATTAGTTTTTGGTATAAACGCTTTGAATGTATTGAATTACCGGTAGGAAGCCCGCGCGTTGCCACGAGAGCGATAATATAAAATGTGATATTTTATATTTAGTTTTATCAATTCTCTCATGTATCGTGTCTATGAGGATTTATGTACCCTAACTGTGTCTTAAAAATATGCTAAAACTATGTGGAATGCATATACATGTGTTGGTAATTATAAATACTCTAAATTAGACCTGACAATTTCAACTCATCTAGTTGAGTTTGGGTTGTTTTGGGTTTAAAATTTGACCTTGTGGGTTAAAATGGGTTTAGTATATAATTTTCAAGGGGTTAGGATTGGTAATTTTAATTGTAGGAAATAAGTAAGTGGGTCAGGATGGGTATGTCAAAAAAAAACAAATAGGTCAGGATGAGCATTTTTAGATAACCATATACAAATCTGAATTAAAACTCACCCAAATTGATGCCTTATAGAAATCAATGTCATTAAAAACAAAAAATTATAACTTTCGCATTTGTTGATCACCCCAGTCGGTTCGGGTCGTTAACGGAAGGCAATGTCGAAACAACACGGGTCGTTAACGAGACCGGTCTCATCGAAACGGTTCGAGTCGTTAGCGGGTTTAATCGAGTACAAACGGTCTGGGTTGTTGACCGGCCCGTTCGGGTCGAAATGGTGTAACACCCCAACCGATGGCGGAAACATCGAGGTGTCACGTAGTGACGATTGTTCAATAGCACATGGACTAAATTGTAAATATTAATAGTAAATAACTTCCATTGTTCAAAACGACATACAAAGAGTCTTAATAGAAATTTCAAACATAGATAATAAATGTTCATCTTTTATTTAAGCACTAGGTCCAACCTAAGCGTGAAAGCATGTAAGATCAAACGTCACCTGAAACATGTACAAAACAATTTTGTCAACACATATAATGTATTGGTGAGTACACCCGTTTGATATATATAGTATAGAAATAAAATGTTTCGCAATTCATGTGTTGTATACTGTTTGCAAATATGTAGTTAAGTAGTATCAGTCAAAACCAAACCTGAGAATAATGACTAACACATGACTAACAAACTGAATAATGAATTAACATGACAATGACCAAGATCCTCTCAAGAGAGTCTCAAGGGGGTATACCATAGTACTATTCACTGAAATGCTAGGCCGCCCAGCGGTTAATGATTAAGCATAATACACACCAAATCACATAAGGCAAACACACATGAGAATTGCATTAAGTATAAAAAAATAAAACTTGTTTAATAGGTACATGAATCATCCCGAAATAGTAAAACAGTAAAGAAAAGGGAAAGATATACTCACAGTTTGCGAAAGCGTTCAAAATCCACTTAAGCGGTCGTGAGCTAAGTAATGGGAATTCCGAGGAATTCAACCTATAATGTGTAAGAATACTAATAAGGAAGTGTCTAAAAAGTCTAAGGTATCTAGGGTCTAAGGCATTAGGGTTTGCTAAGTCGATTTGGGGAATTAGAGTTTTTATGATAAGTCGCGTTACTGTAAAAGTTGTATATCTCAAATAAAATATGAAAGGTTGTAAATGTGGTTTAAATAATATAATTATTATCTATTGATTATCTAGATAAAAATATGTTTGAATAATTAAGACCAAATAATTTAGTTAGTTACTTTAACTAAATTAAAATAAACACAATAATCATAAATAATTAAATAAATAATTTTGAGTTACACAATGATCCAACCAAAGATAATAAAGACATTAAACCATATGAGTATTTCTATTTTATAAGAAAAATATTTATAAAATAGATGTTTAAATTGTATAAATAAATAAATGTTTCATTATGTCATAATTGATAAATAAAACTAATAATACAAGACATAATCCAAAAATGCTATTTTTATAGAAAATGGATTCTTAAAGATGTAAATAAATGAAAATAATTTTCTCATAATTTTTATAAAGTTATTTATATTTAAAACTGATTTAATAGAATTAAATCATGTTTAATTGATTAAAAATAGAAAAATTAATAAAAATAAGTGTTTTCTGATCCAATAATTTTTATTTTAGTTCTTGATGATTAGAAATAATTTATGACAAATTTTGAGATAAAAACTATTAAGAATGAATTTTTAATGAATTAAATATGATTAAAACAAATTAAATAACAAAAATTTACGAAAATAAAATATTTTCCAGAAATAAAAATTATGACAATTTTCTATGAGGTGTCAAGAAGCTACACCTAAATTTTTATAAATTTTGGATCAAAAATGAATTTATTATGAATATTCTAAATTTACATGTATTATATATATAATAAATAATCAAATAAATAGAAATAAACAAAGAAAAGAAATGCTGAAAAAAAAACATGGAAAAAAAGTGGAGCTTTATGTGGGAATCGAACCTGAGTGGTTCCTAAGACAACCACAAACACAAACCACTAGACTGCACATCAGTTTGATGATTTATATCAAAACAAAATGTACTTAACACGAGTTATTTAATTTGTCAGCTCCAGAAGTGGACAAAGATTTTGACCAAGTGTCACCAAACAAGGAAGATGAGAAAGAAGCAGTGGTGAAAGAAGAAGAACACCACAGCCGGCCCGTGCAGGCATTGGATATTACATTGCTACTAGCGCCACCACCATGGCCACCACCACGGGAGAAGGCGAAAACGCACCTGGACCGACACAGGGTGAGGGTCAGGAGTTGCAGAGACAACAAGTCCCCTCATTACATGCCAAAAATCAGGTTTGGTCCAGGTAAATTTAAATATTGGTGGCCCGACCCATTTAAATTTGATAAAATATTTTTCAATTCCACTAATGTAATTTTGCTAAATAATATGGACCGGGTGGAATTAAACGGGTTGGATCGGGTCCAGATAAAAGAGAAGCCCCCTGATTAAGTTTAAGTGTGGGGAGGCTCTGTAGAGTTTGTAAATTTATATTTATACCTATTTATTTTTTTTAGCTTTTCATTTTTTTTTGTGGTCCGTCCTTCGGTAGTGGTTCGTAGGCTTTTATCTTTCTATTATATCTTTGTTTTTTGTGTCTTTGAGTCAGTTAGCAGGTTTGCGTGTTTGCTTAGGTAGAGGAAATTTCACAATGAGCGGATCCCATGTATTATCTTTATATATATTTTATGAGTGGGAGTTTTGGTAAAGGTTTGGGTAATAAAAGAGATTTTTTCTTAAAAAAAAAAAATTAATTAACTTTCTGTGAAAAAAGATTTTTCACGTAATGTGAGGAGTCTGGGCTGACCTGTTCGCCTTATGCGACCAGCTATTACCCCGGAAAGTTATATTTTTTTTTCTCTTGCAACGCGTGTTGTGATCACAAGTGTCCTTCACATTGAGCGAGAACCAGATTTTTTTTTCTTTTCTACCCATTTGGTTCTACCACCATTCACCGCCATTTTGCCAAGCAGGTACGTTTTCTTGTTTGTTGTTATATTATGAGTCTAAGTTAGTAGTTTGAGTCTTTTTATTTTTGTGTGGTTCGGTATTATGCTCGGGTTTTGTTTGTTTCGTTTTGCGCAGGTTTGGATTGTACCGCTCGTACTCAATCTCCATTCGGGTGATTCTGGAGCTGTACGTTATATTGAAGCAACCCGAGAGTTTACCATTGTGTCAGAGCCGATCGCGACCAAAATGCTATACGATCGAGCTGGATTGGACTAGAGTTTTTGGAGCTTACGCATTAATTAACCAGCTAAGTCTTTTCCAATTTGCCCTCGTCTTTTTATTTTTGTATTCGGAATTTATTTTTTTATTTTGAGTCGTTCTCTATTCCTACATTGAGGGCAATGTAGAGTTTAAGTGTGGGGATGGGAAACTGTCGTTTAGTCTGTATACAGAGTCGTTTAAAAAAAAAAAAACTGAAAAAAAAAGTCCCTGATTTTGAAGTTTGCATTATATAAAATATGGAAAATGATAGGTAAAGTTAGGTGTCCGGTTTTCAAATAGTATATATAATAAGAGATTAAAATTGATTGAAAACGTGTCTGATTTGGGATATGTGGGTAGGCTCGGCCGGCAGAAAGGTTTCATTTGAAAAGTAATAAATTAATTATGTTAGGCTATTTTGTGGGTTCTCATCTAGGAGAAACGGGGAGACCGAAACCGCCAAAAATAGTATAAGAAGCACCGTTATAAGTAGAAAACCGTTAGAATTTCTAATCAATTAAAAAAAAAAATTAGTAATCAAAGCAAAAATGCTGAAGCTTAAGGTGCCTGGCCACTGGGATAGCGACTTGGATTGGTCACACCCTCTGAGTTAAGTATGCTGAGATGAAAAAAAAAAATGCTGAAGCTTAAGGTGCCTGGCCACTGGGATAGCGACTTGGATTGGTCACACCCTCTGAGTTAAGTATGCAAAAAAAAAAAAAAAAAAAAAGTGATTTTAAATTCTCTTGGTTTTCTACATAAGACGGTTGGGAAATGGTCAATTGGTCGTTCCTTTGGCTTTATAAGCTTGAGGCGGGATTAGGAGGAACTGTGGCTTCCTTCGAGTAAGACCCTAGATAGACTAATCAACATGAACTTAACATAAATAAAAAGGGGCTTGGAAACCGGTGTGGGTTTAAGAGGATCAATATACCTGCAATCGCAATCAATACGTTAGTAGATTATTAATTAAGTAACCTATGTTTTGAAACTGGATGTAAACCTAACTGTGATTCCATAGCATAATTCTTTTTCAGGGACGAAAAAGAGTCAAGTGTGGGGATGTTTGATGTGTCGTAAAACACATCTATTCTCTTATGTATTTTTTGTTATAATTGAGTCTTTTGTATATAGTTTTTAGTAGTTTTAGGCGTGTATTCTGTCACACCCTCAAATTTCCACTGCGGAGTTTTACCGCGAGGTGCATGACAAACCAGGACCCATAGCCATAAGTATCATGAACGACTCTAAATGCCCAAACCATTTAGTTCGTTTTTAAGAAAAAGTTTCAAAGTTTAACCAAGCAATTTAAAGTAATGCGGAAGCGTAAACAAAGTAAAACATTTGCAAAAGTCTGCGCAAGACAACGCGCCCAAAACCAAATTTTAAAAGTACGAAATAATAAATATCCATAACCCAAGACACGAATGATGCATGCCCTAAAACGTGCTCCGTACCTAAGGACCTGCAAAGCATGCTAAAATGTGTCAACATAAAGTCGGTGAGTTCACTATAAATGTAAGCGATGTAAATAATAACGTAGGTTCTCAAAACCCCAAAAGTCAAGTGTACAACGTTGGTCCCTCAGACCCTGTAAACAATAGCTAATTCAAATGTCAGGGGTAGCTAGCCCACTCATGATAACTAAAACCGGCGAATACCGAACTACTAATGAACAAGTTCCCATAACCGGGATAAAGATGCCTTGCATCATTGTCCATCGACAATGATTATGTTTGAAGCTAATAGTTCACATCCGTGCTCCCAGCACGATGTGAGGTTTGTTAGACCTAATAGCGCTATCAACTAATTAACCCGCTTGTCCAACCGGCAATTGATTCGGTATTTTGAAGGACTTAAAAGATGTGTTTGGTTTAGTTCATCAAGGACATATACATGAATTAGTAAAAATAGATTCACCACGTGAACCATGCACCCCAAACCCGGGATGTGTAAAAGAAAGTTATCTCAAGATAGACTAGAAAACGTTACCAATGTGGTCTCAACCCGAGACGCATGCTTTGAGAAAAAGTAGTGAAACTCACCTTATCGCGTAAGCAAAGAATCCAAACAGCAAGTATTATATGCTACCGACACCCTAATAACAGTGTCACTACGTGAGTATAGGCGTAACATCATTACACCATATAACTCGTTTGTCCAAGGCGTTTTAAATATTCAAAAGTGTGTATGCGACGCCTAGTGATTCTACATGCAATAGTAAACCCTACGGACTCGTTGGTGAATGAGTTGGTTATAATTAGTTTCTACAGCCCATATGTGTCGTAAACATGTGTACTTCCGTTATATGTCAATTTTAGATCACCTAAGACCTCAAGTAATCACATAGTCACATAATACACAATCTGTGTTTTCAGGACAGATTGTGCGCCATCAAAACGAATTTATTTAAAATAGTAAACCAGTGAGTTATCCTCCCAAATTTTTACTGAATTTTCTTTGGGATTCACTTGGCAATACCTATTTTTTTTTTGTCTTAATTCCAAACCCAAAAATTATAAAAATTCGTACAACACAGCAGTGTTCAGAAAATTTCCACAACAGGTCAGTTTAGTAGGAAAATTCTTAAAAATTGTGTATTCATCCAAACGAGATGAATCCACTTGGAAAAGCTCTATTTTTCCAGTATTGACCTACTGTAAAAATTTCATAACCTAACTCCTTGTAAATCTCAAGTTATGGCCATTTAAAGTTAACCCAATTTACAAATCCGAAAATCTGATATGACCCCTAATCAATTAAAATTCCAAAAACGACTCATCCTACGTCCAAAACACATGATTTTACCCATTATGAAAAGCTAAGACCAGGTGTGACCTAACCATGCCAAGAAAACCCTAAAATTATTATGTTAGAGCCGTGTTACAGCTCCTACAAGTTTGACTAACCATTCTGTCCAGATTTTAGTTTCGCCTAAATCATACTTTAATCGCCTACCGTGTGCACAAAAACTATTAACATTCACCAATCATCAACACAAAACATTCCTAATACCTACTTTATCAGATTCTATGATTAAACATGTCAAGATCAAAGCTTTAAGAATCAAAACACCAATTACTTGCGCAACAAGTATCCTACGATGTTACTAAGCGTTTATGAGTATGTTTAATCCATTTAATCTTCAAAAAGATTCATGCTTTAATGTTTTATAAACTCATTCAGACCTGGACAAACTTATTATATGATTTTTATTAATGAAAACACAAGATAAAAGCATAAGAAATCGTAAGATATACCCTTAGCTCTCTCAATCGATCAATCGCGCGCCTTGGAGCCTCCCAATTGATGATCTTGAGCCTTAGCAGAGGTTGTTTGAGTGAAATATTCGTGTGGGGCAGTAAGGGGGCGATTAGGGTTGAGTATGGGGGTTGCATGGGAGTTTAGGTTGCTTAAATATAAGTTTAAGGCGGTTTAGACCCGTCAGTTCGTTTCGAGCGGCCGCTCGGTGCCTGTGAGCGGCCGCTCACAGGTCCGGGTGGCGCGCTCTTTTCTCGTTTCGTCTCCCGACGCGTTATCCTTCGACGTTTTCGTTATTTCGGACCGTAACAAGTGTAACCCCATGCATTAAGACCCTAATCAACCTCATGCTCCACTTTTAATGATTTCTATTAACGTGTTCGGTTTAGGTTCACATAATCACGTATGGTTTTCACATAAGTTTATTTTTCACCAACGTCCGAGGTTCACTAATCATGCAATCACACATTGACTCACAACCATGCACGTATGTCTTATCTAACTAACCCTAGATAAGTATAATGCAAGGAAATGTAACTAGAGTTTAGTTAAAGTGAGAACCTGAATTTTCGGGGTATCACATCATCCCCAAGTTGAAAAGAATTTCGTCCCGAAATTCAGCAAGTAAACAGTAAAGCCAGCTAAAAATGTATGCTTGGTTTCCGGATGTCACATCATCCCCAAGTTGAAAGGAATTTCGCCCCGAAATTCACTTTGAGCGAGCTGCTTTATGTTCGGCATTTGATCTATGCACAGGTTCAGGTTCAGAAAAGAGGTGTGGATATTTGAGCCGCATCTGGTCTCTGCGCTCCCACGTGTATTCCGGTCCTAGACGGGAATTCCACCGTACCTTCACGATAGGTATAGTGCTTTGCCTGAGTTTCTTGACGCCCTGCTCAAGAATCTCCACTGGTTCTTCCACGAACCGTAACTGGTCGTCCACCTGGATCTCCTCCAGCGGTACTACCAGTGTAGTATCGGATAAGCATTTCTTCAAGTTTGAGACGTGGAATACATTATGCACTCCACTGAGTTCGTCTGGTAAATTCAGCTGATAAGCTACCGGACCAATCCTTTTAACAATCTCGAAGGGTCCAACATAGCGGGGATTCAGCTTCCCTCGTTTCCCAAAGCGTATCACTCCTTTCCAAGGTGACACCTTTAACAAAACTTTGTCCCCAACCTGGAACTCCAAAGGTTTTCTACGTTTGTCCGCGTAGCTTTTCTGTCGATCACGAGCAGCAGCCATTCTGTTTCTGATTTGCACTATCTTCTCAGAGGTTTCGTGCACGAGTTCGGGACCTGTTAGTTGGCTATCCCCAACCTCAGTCCAACAGATAGGAGACCTACACTTGCGGCCATAAAGTGCCTCAAAAGGCGCACACTGAATCGAGGTGTGGTAACTATTGTTGTAAGAGAACTCGATTAAGGGCAAGTGCTTGTCCCAGTTATTACCAAAGTCCACCACGCATGCTCGTAGCAGATCCTCTAATGTTTGGATGGTACGTTCACTTTGTCCATCCGTCTGTGGGTGATAGGCTGTGCTCATATCGAGACGAGTACCTAGAGCATCTTGGAGAGTAGTCCAGAATCGAGAAGTGAATCGCCCATCGCGATCAGATATAATGGAAGTAGGCACTCCATGCCTAGAGACTATCTCCTTGATATAAAGGTTCGCCAGCTTCTCTAACGAGTCCGTTTCTTTTATCGCCAGGAAGTGGGCCGATTTGGTTAAGCGGTCCACGATAACCCAAATCATGTTATGGCCCGCTGTTGTTTTCGGAAGCTTCGTAATGAAATCCATGGAAATCCCATCCCATTTCCACATCGGTATCTCTGGTTGCTGAAGTAGGCCTGAAGGTTTCTGATATTCAATCTTAACCTTCGCACAAGTCAAGCACTTACTAACATAAGTGGCTATCTCTGCTTTCATGTTTGGCCACCAGTAGAGAGTTTTGAGGTCCTGATACATTTTGTCCGAACCGGGATGTGCCGAATAACGAGATGTGTGAGCCTCATCGAGCACCAGTTGTCTAAGATCCCCTGAACGTGGAATCCAGACTCGATCCATAAAGTACTGAAGTCCATCCGACTTCAGTTCCAGGTGTTTGTCAGCACCATGCAATGTTTCCAACCCGATATTTTCCTTTTTCAAGGCCTCGCCTTGGGCTTCACGTATTTTATCAGGCAGATTAGAGTGTATGGTAAGTTGTAAGGCCCGCACACGTTTGGGTTTCGTTTCCTTACGGCTCAGGGCATCAGCTACTACGTTAGCTTTCCCTGGATGGTACTTGATAGCACAGTCATAATCATTCAAGAGTTCGACCCATCGTCGTTGCCGTATGTTTAGGACCTTCTGATCAAATATGTGCTGAAGACTCTTATGATCTGTGAAGATTGTGCACTTCGTTCCGTAGAGGTAGTGTCTCCAAATTTTGAGAGCGAAGACAACCGCTCCCAGTTCCAAGTCGTGAGTGGGATAATTCTTCTCGTGAACTTTTAGTTGTCGTGAAGCATAAGCGATCACCTTCTCGCGTTGCATCAAAACACACCCTAGCCCTTGGATAGATGCATCACAGTACACCACAAAGTCCTCCGTACCCTCAGGTAGTGATAATATTGGAGCACTGCAAAGTTTAGTCTTTAGTAATTGAAAAGCAGCTTCTTGGGCATCTTCCCACTTGTAGATAATCCCCTTCTGTGTCAAAGCAGTGAGGGGTTGAGCGATTTTTGAGAATCCCTGAATGAATCTGCGATAATAACCTGCAAGACCAAGGAATTGTCGAACCTCTGTGGGAGTCTTAGGGGCCTCCCATCTTTTAATCGCATCAATCTTAGCGGGATCGACCTGTATTCCTGCCTCGTTCACCACATGACCCAAGAATTGGACCTCACGAATCCAGAAGTCGCACTTGGAGAATTTTGCATATAGCTGCTCACTTTTCAGAAGTTCCAAGATCAGTCGTAGGTGTTGCTCGTGCTCTTCCCTACTCTTGGAATAGATCAGAATATCGTCTATGAACACTATGACAAATTTGTCTAGGTAGGGTTTGCACACCCGGTTCATGAGGTCCATGAACACAGCTGGTGCATTGGTCAGCCCGAAGGGCATTACCAAAAATTCATAGTGCCCATAACGAGTTCGAAAAGCTGTCTTTGGCACATCCTCCTCTCGGACTCTCAGTTGGTGATACCCCGACCTTAAGTCAATCTTGGAATAGAAACTCGACCCCTGAAGTTGGTCGAATAGATCATCTATGCGAGGTAAAGGGTAGCGATTTTTAATTGTCACCTTATTTAATTCCCGGTAATCGATGCACATACGGAAACTCCCATCCTTCTTTTTCACGAATAAGACTGGGGCTCCCCACGGTGAAGAGCTAGGTCGGATGAAACCCCTATCCAATAGCTCTTGGAGTTGGGTAGATAGTTCCTGAAGTTCGCCTGGTGCAAGGCGGTATGGTGCACGCGCAACTGGGGCGGCGCCTGGGGCAAGGTCAATTTGGAACTCCACTTGGCGAACCGGTGGAAGTCCTGGCAGCTCCTCTGGGAATACATCCGGAAAATCTCGGACCACCGGGATGTCCTCGATTTTTGTTTCGACTTCGGCTCGAGTGTCAGAAATGTTAGCCAATATGGCTGGATAGCCCTTCCGTATGCACTTCTGGGCCTTCAAGTAAGAGATGATGCCCACCATGGCACCACCGCGATCACCCTGGACAGACAATAGTTCCCCACTGGGGAGAGGAATACGAACAACTTTCTCCTTGCAGAGAATTTCGGCGTGGTGCTTGGACAACCAGTCCATGCCAACCACAAGATCGAAGCTTCCTAGGGTGATAGGTAAAAGGTCGATGGCAAACAAATGTCCATCTAGTTCGAGCCTACAGTCACGAAGAATGTGGGTTACCTCAACAGGCTTCCCATCAGCTAGTTCTATAGAGTACGGGGTCTCGAGTAATGTAGGAACTATCCCTAGTTGTCTGCTAAGTTTTGATGACACAAAACTATAGTCTGCACCAGTATCATATAAAACAGAAGCGAGAGTGTCGTTCAAGGAACACGTACCCGTCACGACGTTGTTATCATTCCTCGCTTCCCCAGAGCCAATCACAAATGCTCTACCACGCGCCCCATAGTTGTTTCCGTTGTTGTTGTTGTTATTACCAGTGTTGGTGTTGTTATTTCCCCCATTGTTTCCATTACCGTTCAGCTGGGGACAATTCTTTTTAAAATGGTTCTCGCTACCACACTGGTAACACGCCTTTCCACCCTTCTGTTGCTGACCCTGCGGGGGTGGGTTACCCTGAAGGTTGACTCTACAGTCTTTCTGCACATGCCCCAGCTTACCACAACGATCGCACTTAATCCTGTTACATGGCCCAGAGTGGTGATAGTTGCACTTAGCGCACTTGGGCCGATTTCCGTGATAACCACCTTGAGTCTGAGTACGGTTGCTGTTGTTGTTGTTGTGGTTGTCGTGTTTCTTGTTCGGGTGCTGCTGCTGTTGATTACCATTACCCGGGGGTTTGCCAGACGCACTCTCCCACTTTCTCTTATTTTCGTTAGTGCCAGAGGATGAAGCACCTCGAGGGGGCAGTAGTCCCTCCTCTACTTTCTGGTCAGTCAGCTGGTGTGCCATACGAATCACCTGCTGAAGATTGTTGAAGTTGGCAGCAGTAACCATGCCCTTGATCTGCGGCACCAAACCCTTGATGTACAGTTCAATTCGCTTGTAGAGCGGGGTTGAGTAGTTAGGGCACATAGTGGCTAGCTCATGTGACCTAGTGGTGTAGGCTTCGATATCCGACCCCACCATTTTCAGATTCAGGTACTCAGTTTCCAGCTTCTGGATTTCATCCCGAGGGCAGTACTCCTCCCTCATCATCTCCTTGAAAGCATCCCAAGGCGTAGCATTTGCCACATCCACACCCAGTATTTGTTTCTGAGAGTTCCACCAAGATAACGCCGCGTTCTCAAGTGTACCAGCGGCATATTTGACCCGGTCAGCTGGTGGACAGTTGCACATAGCAAAGCATGACTCCACCCTTTCGAACCACCTAAGTAGTCCAACTGCACCTTCAGATCCCCCAAAGTTTTGAGGCTTGCAGTCCATGAAGGTTTTGTAGGTGCAGGCTGGAGGGTGGTGTGGAGGTTGACCTACGTGCAAACACGGAAGTCATATGAGTAATAGAGTTTAACGCTGGAGTTCGTAGAAGGAGTAAAATAAGACGAATTAGTGTTACCAGCTTGGATAGCTGCGAGGGCTGCAACCACCCTGTCGTTGACAAGTGCAGTCAGCTCAGCTTGTGTTAGATTGATGTGTCCACGTCCATGACCTCTTCCCGCCATCGTAGTTCTACAAATATACTATACCCATGAGAATACAATCGTTTGTACATCACAGTGTACTAATAAATCGCGCACGTATAAATAATAAAATAAAAGTTAAATCAATAATAAAATACCAACGTTCTAAAACAATCCAAAAGATTACCCAGTCACACGAGATTAAATAGAAGTCATAATATACTAGGAACAAAATAAATAACTAAATAAATAATAATAAATAAAATCAATCGTCGTCCGTAGAGATGACTGATCCTTCATCCTCACTTTCCTCCGGTAACTCCTCAGGTTCTTCCTCCTCTTCCTCTTCTATAAGAGCTGCATCAAGTGCCGCTCCCAAATCATCAAACTCATCCTCCATGGGTTCCTCCTCGGGGTCCTCTTCCCCAATTGGTTCCAAAGCTTCCATAAGCTGGTTGCGAACCATGGCTAACTCCTCTCGAGTATGCGCCAACTCTTGTTTGGTAGCAGTAGCATCCTGTTTTGCTTCCTCAGCCTCTTTCTTAACTTTCCTTAGTTCGCTGAGTAAGTAGTCAATCTGTCCCGCCACATGTGTCAATGTCTCGTCAGCATTTCTTCTCCAGAACTGGAACTCCTTAATACCAGTGTAAGCATTATCCAGCTCAGTGTGTACATGCCTCACCATTCCTGCAAGTGTCCTCTCCCACGAGTCCACAATGGGAGGTACTGTAGCTGGCACCCCATAACTTACGACCCACGAGTGCAAGATGTCCGTGAACCAACGCCAACGGTTAGTGGCTTCACTCGGCTCGAGTGACGAAGATGGGGCCTCATAAGGGTCATACATGGGGCGTCGCTGCCCGTCATGAGCACGGTAAGAGTAATTTCGGTGAGCGGGGTTAACCATAATTACCTGCAATATGTTAGGTTAGTGTTCGATGTCGAGAATAATAAGCGTGCACTGAAGACAATGAGTGTACTAATACTTATGCTATAATGATTATAGTCTAGAATGCAATGCAATTCCTAGTTCACTATAACCAATGGCTCTGATACCAATCTGTCACACCCTCAAATTTCCACTGCGGAGTTTTACCGCGAGGTGCATGACAAACCAGGACCCATAGCCATAAGTATCATGAACGACTCTAAATGCCCAAACCATTTAGTTCGTTTTTAAGAAAAAGTTTCAAAGTTTAACCAAGCAATTTAAAGTAATGCGGAAGCGTAAACAAAGTAAAACATTTGCAAAAGTCTGCGCAAGACAACGCGCCCAAAACCAAATTTTAAAAGTACGAAATAATAAATATCCATAACCCAAGACACGAATGATGCATGCCCTAAAACGTGCTCCGTACCTAAGGACCTGCAAAGCATGCTAAAATGTGTCAACATAAAGTCGGTGAGTTCACTATAAATGTAAGCGATGTAAATAATAACGTAGGTTCTCAAAACCCCAAAAGTCAAGTGTACAACGTTGGTCCCTCAGACCCTGTAAACAATAGCTAATTCAAATGTCAGGGGTAGCTAGCCCACTCATGATAACTAAAACCGGCGAATACCGAACTACTAATGAACAAGTTCCCATAACCGGGATAAAGATGCCTTGCATCATTGTCCATCGACAATGATTATGTTTGAAGCTAATAGTTCACATCCGTGCTCCCAGCACGATGTGAGGTTTGTTAGACCTAATAGCGCTATCAACTAATTAACCCGCTTGTCCAACCGGCAATTGATTCGGTATTTTGAAGGACTTAAAAGATGTGTTTGGTTTAGTTCATCAAGGACATATACATGAATTAGTAAAAATAGATTCACCACGTGAACCATGCACCCCAAACCCGGGATGTGTAAAAGAAAGTTATCTCAAGATAGACTAGAAAACGTTACCAATGTGGTCTCAACCCGAGACGCATGCTTTGAGAAAAAGTAGTGAAACTCACCTTATCGCGTAAGCAAAGAATCCAAACAGCAAGTATTATATGCTACCGACACCCTAATAACAGTGTCACTACGTGAGTATAGGCGTAACATCATTACACCATATAACTCGTTTGTCCAAGGCGTTTTAAATATTCAAAAGTGTGTATGCGACGCCTAGTGATTCTACATGCAATAGTAAACCCTACGGACTCGTTGGTGAATGAGTTGGTTATAATTAGTTTCTACAGCCCATATGTGTCGTAAACATGTGTACTTCCGTTATATGTCAATTTTAGATCACCTAAGACCTCAAGTAATCACATAGTCACATAATACACAATCTGTGTTTTCAGGACAGATTGTGCGCCATCAAAACGAATTTATTTAAAATAGTAAACCAGTGAGTTATCCTCCCAAATTTTTACTGAATTTTCTTTGGGATTCACTTGGCAATACCTATTTTTTTTTTGTCTTAATTCCAAACCCAAAAATTATAAAAATTCGTACAACACAGCAGTGTTCAGAAAATTTCCACAACAGGTCAGTTTAGTAGGAAAATTCTTAAAAATTGTGTATTCATCCAAACGAGATGAATCCACTTGGAAAAGCTCTATTTTTCCAGTATTGACCTACTGTAAAAATTTCATAACCTAACTCCTTGTAAATCTCAAGTTATGGCCATTTAAAGTTAACCCAATTTACAAATCCGAAAATCTGATATGACCCCTAATCAATTAAAATTCCAAAAACGACTCATCCTACGTCCAAAACACATGATTTTACCCATTATGAAAAGCTAAGACCAGGTGTGACCTAACCATGCCAAGAAAACCCTAAAATTATTATGTTAGAGCCGTGTTACAGCTCCTACAAGTTTGACTAACCATTCTGTCCAGATTTTAGTTTCGCCTAAATCATACTTTAATCGCCTACCGTGTGCACAAAAACTATTAACATTCACCAATCATCAACACAAAACATTCCTAATACCTACTTTATCAGATTCTATGATTAAACATGTCAAGATCAAAGCTTTAAGAATCAAAACACCAATTACTTGCGCAACAAGTATCCTACGATGTTACTAAGCGTTTATGAGTATGTTTAATCCATTTAATCTTCAAAAAGATTCATGCTTTAATGTTTTATAAACTCATTCAGACCTGGACAAACTTATTATATGATTTTTATTAATGAAAACACAAGATAAAAGCATAAGAAATCGTAAGATATACCCTTAGCTCTCTCAATCGATCAATCGCGCGCCTTGGAGCCTCCCAATTGATGATCTTGAGCCTTAGCAGAGGTTGTTTGAGTGAAATATTCGTGTGGGGCAGTAAGGGGGCGATTAGGGTTGAGTATGGGGGTTGCATGGGAGTTTAGGTTGCTTAAATATAAGTTTAAGGCGGTTTAGACCCGTCAGTTCGTTTCGAGCGGCCGCTCGGTGCCTGTGAGCGGCCGCTCACAGGTCCGGGTGGCGCGCTCTTTTCTCGTTTCGTCTCCCGACGCGTTATCCTTCGACGTTTTCGTTATTTCGGACCGTAACAAGTGTAACCCCATGCATTAAGACCCTAATCAACCTCATGCTCCACTTTTAATGATTTCTATTAACGTGTTCGGTTTAGGTTCACATAATCACGTATGGTTTTCACATAAGTTTATTTTTCACCAACGTCCGAGGTTCACTAATCATGCAATCACACATTGACTCACAACCATGCACGTATGTCTTATCTAACTAACCCTAGTTAAGTATAATGCAAGGAAATGTAACTAGAGTTTAGTTAAAGTGAGAACCTGAATTTTCGGGGTATCACATATTCGTTTGTTGGCCTATTTTTGTCATTGTATAGATTTTTATTAATTTTTTAGTACTTATTTATTTATTTTATATTTTGGTAGGTGTTCGTGTGAACGTTGGAGCGTAAACGATGAACTTTGGTCAAGTCAAGAACACCCGAGTGTAGAGCACCGAGTTATAATAATAATAATAATAATAATAATAATAATAATAATAATAATAATAGTAATAATTAAAAAAAAAAAAAAAGGAGTGACTTGGGCCGAAGCCCAAGCCAAACACACAAATTGCAATTCTAAAAACAAGTCGGTGAGATGGATATAGGGATGCTTTGACGGCGGACAATTATAAAACAAAAAAATTCATTCTACAATCTGCAATTTTTACAACAGCAAAAGACAAAAGAAGAAGCAAATACGGTTACGAGCGAAAGAGCACGGAAGGAGAAAAGGCCACAGGCACGTTAAAGATCAATAGCCAACGAGCCTTGGGTTAGGTTTAGTTTTCGTTTATTATTTTTATAGACATGGTAAAAACTATTTTTATTTATTTTGTGATGTTTATAAAGATTATGAACTAAACTTTTTATGGTTGCTTAGGTTTATGAACTAGACACGTAATTTGCAGTTTTTAATGATTCTTGGTTTTTAATTTTGATGTGTAGGATTACATGATTTTAAGTTTATTGTTGGATTTGATATATGTGTGTTGGTGTTATTTTATTTGAGGTTTGTTTATTGGTTTTGTGGAGCTAGGCATGTAGAGATACCCCCTAGGCCTTGAAATTAATCTAGTTCGTCAACTTAGGTTAGCGTGCTAGTATTTGGAGTTGGAGTACGACACAAGTATAACAAACTAATATAATAAATTAACTAAGACGTGCAGTCCATTCTTGAGGGTGAGAAATCTAACTCGAGAGTGCTAGGTAACTAACTAGGCATTGTTTTCATAGTTTGAGGGTTTTAATCCAAGAGAGGTTTTAATCTGATTTCTGTGGGATTTTGGTACGCTAGGGCGATCCGGATCCATCTTAGCATTTCTACACTTGTCCCGCCTTGAGTCTAGTGAGCTATCTTTGACAGGAGGTTTATTAGATAAGAATAGGGTCTCAAGTTAATTACCAGATTCAGGATTTATTGCTAGTGTCTAGGGATTTTACCTAAGTAACCAACCTTCTTCCTATCCGATTTCTCCAAGTTCCTTGTTCCTATAAGCAACTAAAGTTATTTTATTTATATTTAGTTTCTTTTAAGTTTATAATTAGTAGTTTAAAATACCACCAATTTAAGTATATATTTATTTAGGCTAGTATTCGGTAGAGGTTGTGATCTAGAGTTGCATTCGCGTCTTTGGGTTCGATACTCGGTCTTATCTGTTTACTACTTTGCGACCGGTACACTTGCCGTGCGTGTGTAGTTTTTAGGTGAGTCGTTTTAATTAGAACTTGTGTTATTTATATATATACATTTACACACATCAAGTTTTTGGCGCCGTTGCCGGGGACGCAATTGGCACTCTTGAGAATTATCTGATCCGTTTCTGGTCTACTATTTTGTGAATAATTTTTACTTTTATTTATTTATTTATTATTTTTTTTTTGTCATGTGCGAGATCTGCGGAGGACCCCATTTTACCATAATATGCCCTCATTCATATTCATCGGGGTATTCCACGGATTATTATTCTAACACGTATTTGCAGCCGCAGCCATATCAGTCATACCAGCCTTCATATCCACAGGCTAACCGGTGGTTTAACCCTGCAATATCTGAGCCACTAGATAGAATAAAAAGTCGGACTGATCGTCTACAAGCTGAGATGTATGCGGAAAGGCATGGTGGTAGCTCGTCAGTGTATCCACCTAGCCAACATTTTTATCAACATCCCGATTATCGGGATGTCTCGTCTCACACTAGACCCGATTTTGCCGCCTTACTTGCTAAACAACAGCTCATGCTCGAGGATATCGATTCTTTGCTATCCAAGCGCACCGACTCTTTGAGGGAACAAGATGCGGCACTTAAAAGGCTAGAGGCTCAGGTGGATGAACTGAAGACCATAATGGACGTTGAAGTCCCACCTCCAGTTCAGCAGGTTAATTTCACATATGATGACCCAGACGAGATGGTAACACTTAGATTACCTGATTGTATTAGTCCCGTTGCTGAAACTGTTTGTCCTTACTCATCTGATTCTGTGCATGATTTAACTGACCCATATGATTCTTTACACTTGTCTTGTGAGGATGGTATTTTGCAGGATTCAGGGTTAGAGCCAGAGACCATAATGGACGCCTTAGTCCCACCTTTGGTTCAGCAGGATGAGCAGCCTTGTCGGATCTCTAGTTCAGTAGCATACCCTTGGGAGGCAGATGTCTGGAGTGATGATGAGGAGATAGAAAGGATAGCTTGGGACACGCATAGGAAGGCCATGATGGAGAAGATAGGGGAGACTGAGGAAGATATGGACTTTTCAGAATCCACAGGCTGGCTGTTTGAGGAAGAAGTGGTGGAAGAGGAAGACACCACTGACCTGCTTGAAGAAGCAGCTGATGGGGAAGCAGAGTTTGGTGACGAGTTATTTAATTTGTCAGCTCCAGAAGTGGACAAAGATTTTGACCAAGTGTCACCAAACAAGGAAGATGAGAAAGAAGCAGTGGTGAAAAAAGAAGAACACCACAGCCGGCCCGTGCAGGCATTGGATATTACATTGCTACTAGCGCCACCACCATGGCCACCACCACGGGAGAAGGCGAAAACGCACCTGGACCGACACAGGGTGAGGGTCAGGAGTTGCAGAGACAACAAGTCCCCTCATTACATGCCAAAAATCAGGTTTGGTCCAGGTAAATTTAAATATTGGTGGCCCGACCCATTTAAATTTGATAAAATATTTTTCAATTCCACTAATGTAATTTTGCTAAATAATATGGACCGGGTGGAATTAAACGGGTTGGATCGGGTCCAGATAAAAGAGAAGCCCCCTGATTAAGTTTAAGTGTGGGGAGGCTCTGTAGAGTTTGTAAATTTATATTTATACCTATTTATTTTTTTTAGCTTTTCATTTTTTTTTTGTGGTCCGTCCTTCGGTAGTGGTTCGTAGGCTTTTATCTTTCTATTATATCTTTGTTTTTTGTGTCTTTGAGTCAGTTAGCAGGTTTGCGTGTTTGCTTAGGTAGAGGAAATTTCACAATGAGCGGATCCCATGTATTATCTTTATATATATTTTATGAGTGGGAGTTTTGGTAAAGGTTTGGGTAATAAAAGAGATGTTTTCTTAAAAAAAAAAATTAATTAACTTTCTGTGAAAAAAGATTTTTCACGTAATGTGAGGAGTCTGGGCTGACCTGTTCGCCTTATGCGACCAGCTATTACCCCGAAAAGTTATATTTTTTTTTCTCTTGCAACGCGTGTTGTGATCACAAGTGTCCTTCACATTGAGCGAGAACCAGATTTTTTTTTCTTTTCTACCCATTTGGTTCTACCACCATTCACCGCCAATTTGCCAAGCAGGTACGTTTTCTTGTTTGTTGTTATATTATGAGTCTAAGTTAGTAGTTTGAGTCTTTTTATTTTTGTGTGGTTCGGTATTATGCTCGGGTTTTGTTTGTTTCGTTTTGCGCAGGTTTGGATTGTACCGCTCGTACTCAATCTCCATTCGGGCGATTCTGGAGCTGTACGTTATATTGAAGCAACCCGAGAGTTTACCATTGTGTCAGAGCCGATCGCGACCAAAATGCTATACGATCGAGCTGGATTGGACTAGAGTTTTTGGAGCTTACGCATTAATTAACCAGCTAAGTCTTTTCCAATTTGCCCTCGTCTTTTTATTTTTGTATTCGGAATTTATTTTTTTATTTTGAGTCGTTCTCTATTCCTACATTGAGGGCAATGTAGAGTTTAAGTGTGGGGATGGGAAACTGTCGTTTAGTCTGTATACAGAGTCGTTTAGAAAAAAAAAACTGAAAAAAAAAAGTCCCTGATTTTGAAGTTTGCATTATATAAAATATGGAAAATGATAGGTAAAGTTAGGTGTCCGGTTTTCAAATAGTATGTATAATAAGAGATTAAAATTGATTGAAAACGTGTCTGATTTGGGATATGTGGGTAGGCTCGGCCGGCAGAAAGGTTTCATTTGAAAAGTAATAAATTAATTATGTTAGGCTATTTTGTGGGTTCTCATCTAGGAGAAACGGGGAGACCGAAACCGCCAAAAATAGTATAAGAAGCACCGTTATAAGTAGAAAACCGTTAGAATTTCTAATCAATTAAAAAAAAATTAGTAATCAAAGCAAAAATGCTGAAGCTTAAGGTGCCTGGCCACTGGGATAGCGACTTGGATTGGTCACACCCTCTGAGTTAAGTATGCTGAGATGAAAAAAAAAATGCTGAAGCTTAAGGTGCCTGGCCACTGGGATAGCGACTTGGATTGGTCACACCCTCTGAGTTAAGTATGCAAAAAAAAAAAAAGTGATTTTAAATTCTCTTGGTTTTCTACATAAGACGGTTGGGAAATGGTCAATTGGTCGTTCCTTTGGCTTTATAAGCTTGAGGCGGGATTAGGAGGAACTGTGGCTTCCTTCGAGTAAGACCCTAGATAGACTAATCAACATGAACTTAACATAAATAAAAAGGGGCTTGGAAACCGGTGTGGGTTTAAGAGGATCAATATACCTGCAATCGCAATCAATACGTTAGTAGATTATTAATTAAGTAACCTATGTTTTGAAACTGGATGTAAACCTAACTGTGATTCCATAGCATAATTCTTTTTCAGGGACGAAAAAGAGTCAAGTGTGGGGATGTTTGATGTGTCGTAAAACACATCTATTCTCTTATGTATTTTTTGTTATAATTGAGTCTTTTGTATATAGTTTTTAGTAGTTTTAGGCGTGTATTCGTTTGTTGGCCTATTTTTGTCATTGTATAGATTTTTATTAATTTTTTAGTACTTATTTATTTATTTTATATTTTGGTAGGTGTTCGTGTGAACGTTGGAGCGTAAACGATGAACTTTGGTCAAGTCAAGAACACCCGAGTGTAGAGCACCGAGTTATAATAATAATAATAATAATAATAATAATAATAATAATAATAATAATAGTAATAATTAAATAAAAAAAAGGAGTGACTTGGGCCGAAGCCCAAGCCAAACACACAAATTGCAATTCTAAAAACAAGTCGGTGAGATGGATATAGGGATGCTTTGACGGCGGACAATTATAAAACAAAAAAATTCATTCTACAATCTGCAATTTTTACAACAGCAAAAGACAAAAGAAGAAGCAAATACGGTTACGAGCGAAAGAGCACGGAAGGAGAAAAGGCCACAGGCACGTTAAAGATCAATAGCCAACGAGCCTTGGGTTAGGTTTAGTTTTCGTTTATTATTTTTATAGACATGGTAAAAACTATTTTTATTTATTTTGTGATGTTTATAAAGATTATGAACTAAACTTTTTATGGTTGCTTAGGTTTATGAACTAGACACGTAATTTGCAGTTTTTAATGATTCTTGGTTTTTAATTTTGATGTGTAGGATTACATGATTTTAAGTTTATTGTTGGATTTGATATATGTGTGTTGGTGTTATTTTATTTGAGGTTTGTTTATTGGTTTTGTGGAGCTAGGCATGTAGAGATACCCCCTAGGCCTTGAAATCAATCTAGTTCGTCAACTTAGGTTAGCGTGCTAGTATTTGGAGTTGGAGTACGACACAAGTATAACAAACTAATATAATAAATTAACTAAGACGTGCAGTCCATTCTTGAGGGTGAGAAATCTAACTCGAGAGTGCTAGGTAACTAACTAGGCATTGTTTTCATAGTTTGAGGGTTTTAATCCAGGAGAGGTTTTAATCTGATTTCTGTGGGATTTTGGTACGCTAGGGCGATCCGGATCCATCTTAGCATTTCTACACTTGTCCCGCCTTGAGTCTAGTGAGCTATCTTTGACAGGAGGTTTATTAGATAAGAATAGGGTCTCAAGTTAATTACCAGATTCAGGATTTATTGCTAGTGTCTAGGGATTTTACCTAAGTAACCAACCTTCTTCCTATCCGATTTCTCCAAGTTCCTTGTTCCTATAAGCAACTAAAGTTATTTTATTTATATTTAGTTTCTTTTAAGTTTATAATTAGTAGTTTAAAATACCACCAATTTAAGTATATATTTATTTAGGCTAGTATTCGGTAGAGGTTGTGATCTAGAGTTGCATTCGCGTCTTTGGGTTCGATACTCGGTCTTATCTGTTTACTACTTTGCGACCGGTACACTTGCCGTGCGTGTGTAGTTTTTAGGTGAGTCGTTTTAATTAGAACTTGTGTTATTTATATATATACATTTACACACATCAGTTATCTTTTCCTATATAAAACTTAACTTGGTTAGCTTATTTAACTTAAAAGTTTTTAAAACTTAAATTCTTTAAAAAAAATCCATTGCGTAGACGATTCAAGATACGCGTTTAAATAAAACTTATACTCGATCCAAAACGAATATAAATGTTAAAATTTTAGTTTACTCTAAAATAAATCTTGAAAGCGACGAAATTTATAGGGGTTATAATAGAAATATGTGAAGGGCTAATGTTGTAGATTTGACGAAAAACGAGGGTGACGGTTGTTAGCGGGCCCCGCCTGGTCGAAACAGTCTAGGTCGCTACGGGACGGGTCAGGTTGAAACCGTATGGGTCGTTACCGGGCCCGGTTGGGTCGAAACGGTCCGGGTCGCTAGCGGGCCCGACCGGGTCGAAACAGTCAGGGTTGCTACGGTACGGGTCAGGTTGAAACGGTCTAGGTCGTTACCGGGCCCGGTCGGGTCGAAACGGTCCGGGTTGCTACCGGGCCCGGACGGGTCGAAACAGTCCGGGTCGCTACGGGACGGGTCAGGTTGAAACGATCTGTGGCGTTACCGCTCCCGGTCGGGTCAAAACGGTGTGGGTCGAAACAGTCATAGTCGCTACGGGACGGGTTAGGTTGAAACGGTCTGGGTCGTTACCGGGCCCGGTCAAGCCGAAACGGTTTCGGTCGCTAACGGGCCCAGCCGGGTCGAAACAGTCCTGGTCGCTAACGGGACCGGTCAGGTCGAAACAGTCCTGGTCGCTACCGGACCCGGCCGGGTCGTAATGGTCCGGGCTGTTTACCAGCCCGATAGGGTCGAACCGGTCCGGTTTGAAATGAAATAAACTTAAAATTTTATTTTTAAGTTTATTTTTGTTTTTTTTTATTTTAAATTTGTTTTTTCCTTTTTTTATTTTTTTTACTTTTTAAATTTTTAACTTTTTATTGTTATTTTAAAAAAAAAATTAAATTTTAATCTATTTCGATGTGAACATATCCTAATCCAAACCATCCAGACCCAAACCCATCCTGACCTAACCCATCATAACCTATTTTTTTAATTTACCCATCTTGACCCAAACCCATCCTAACCCAAACCCATCCTAACCCATCAACCAACCCAACCCAACCTACCCATTTTGCCACCCCTACTCTAAATCATTATGTCCACCATTCAAATTATAAGTTTTTTAATCAATTCAGAATCAAATTCTATGTTTAAATAAGTTTGAAATTAGGAGTGGAGGTTAGTGGTCGATTGAGGGTGCCCCGCCCCACTCTCATTTTCTTTGCTCAATAGTGTAAGTTTGTGTGTCATCGGCCTGAATTTTTATACGCAATATTGTGTCCAACCCCTTCCGTTTTAAGGGTCATCCATGACCGTCGTTGCGACGAGGATCCGGTGTGTGCGCAAAACACTTAGAACAATGTAGCAAACTAACCATGCTTCTAATCAAATTCTCACTTCTAAATGAGAATGAATAACCCATTAAAAGCTCAATTTAAGATTCATGTTATTAATCAATACACGAAATGAGTTAGACCTAAATGATTGTAACCTTTGATATAGTTATTTTAAAAAGCATAACATGCATGAATAACCAATAAAAAGCTCAATTTCTAGTCTAAGTTAAGACTAAAAGATTGATGTTACCAATCAAAACAAAACAGGAAATATGTTAATCTATACAACTAATATATGAAACTCAATGTGGACACTTGTCAATCCCACATTGAGCCTCCAATTACATAGCCTATCAATTTTTGCCAAGTGTCCAAGTGTGGGATTTTATAAAATTTTTCTATTAAACAAAAAAAAAACAGAAAATATATAAGCCAAAAAAAAAAGAAGCGGACATAACAAGGTAGACACAATCACAATCTTCGCCTCCTTGAACCAAACCCTAGCAGAGAGGCGATCATCGACTGCTGATCCAACTAGCGTCTTCTTCTTCATCTCCTGTTCAAGGTATTATCTATTCTATCATTGTGTCAATCAAGTGTCTTTCTTATATCTCTTTTGTGTGGATTTTTTTGGTCTTTGTTACTGATTGTTTGTTGATTAAGGGTTTTTTATGTCTTTTTTTGTTTGATTTCAATTATTTGCTTATAATACTTGCATTTACATATATTATTTGTCAGTTTTGTTAATATTTAGTTTTAGGGTTCATGTTGTATGGTTTGTGTTTGATGATTGCTAACCGCGTGTATCGGGTCTGATGTAATTATGTTGTTTCTGTTGTTTATTGTTTAAATGCTGCGTTTGATGGTTTGATTGATACAGGAAGCTAACAACGTTGTCTGTTATCATGTTTGGTTGTGGATAGATGGATAAAGATGTTGATAAACGAGTCGAGTGCTCCATTCTAGACAGTGTTCTTCTGCTGGCAACATAGTCGAGTGGCTCCATTTAGAGGCAACTGATGTTTTAAGGGTTGGTTTATCAATAGTGATTAGTGGTATGAGTTTTAGATTTAGAATTAGGGGTAATGGATCAACAAATATAATTATCAGGAGGTTGATGATGATGGATCTGAAGCTGTGGAAGATGAAGGTGTGCCAGTGGTGTTCACTGTTGACAATCACTTTGTAAGTGTTACAACTTACCTCTTACAGTTTCCATTTATTTGCCCATTAATCAATCAGTTTTTAAAAAGTGTGTTTATACTATAGTAATAGGTTTGTTGCAACAAAGTTGATATTCATTCTACATAGCTATAATATATAGTTAGTTAATAAGTAACGATGTATTAGATGACATCTTGAAATGGTAATCAACTAAAATAATGAATGTATGTGATTGTTATTGCTATTACAAGCTTTATGATTTCTGTTTATTCTAAATTCAACAAATATGCAGACTGATTTGAATTAATTTTTAGTGTATAGACTTGGTGTCACAAAACTTTAGTTGTTAATCTGTCAAGGTTATTTTCATTCATTATTTGTTTAGTATAAACGTAGATAATAATAAACGGAAACTGTAGATATGTCATATTGCATTAAATGGGTGACTAATATGTTTTGTGAAATTTCGTTAATAGGTCAAGTAATGAGTAGTTGTGATTGTTATTACAATTTCAAGCCTTATCATTTATGTTTCTTCTTATGTAGCGTATGAAGCTTGAGTGGGCAAAGCAGAACGGTTTGAACCGTAAAAGGTCGTTAAGCGTTTCTGATGGTGAGGGTCGGTCATGGGGAGTGTATGTGGGAATCGAGGGGTCAAGAGGAAAACCCCGTTACAACATCAGAGGCATGCAGTCTTTTGTCGATGATAAGGGACTTCATACGGGTGATAAACTGCATTTTCTGTTTTTCAAAAACCAAGGTTCGTTCAGGCTTTCTAATGTGGTTAGAGGTGATGGTAATTAGGTGGTTTTAGGTTGATGACACTTTTTTTGTAGGATGACAACTTTTGGTGGGTAACATAACAAAAAAAAAGGGTTGTGGTTTGCAGGGACTAACTTTTGCACGTTTACTACTTATGTGGTAATTCGTGAATTTTTATGTTTAGAATCAGTAATATTCTGACTGATGATGTGGATTAGTTAACAACACTAAATATTTCATAAGTATGTTATGGATAATAGTTGTCTATGTTAATGTTAATTGGTTGTTTATAAAGTAAGATAGTAAACATAGTGTATAATAGTTTAAAAAAAACTTTAAAATTTAAAAATAATGTTCTTTGTTTTTATTAAATTGTTTGACTTTTTTAAAATTTTATATTAATCTATTATTTATACCATTTTCTTAATTATGGAAATCTGTTTTATAAACGTATTTTAGGTTAATAAATGGTTTGACTTTTTTGAAAATCATATTAATTTCTTATTAATGCCAAATTTTAAAATTAAAAAAGTCAAAGGTCACATACTTTTTTACCTTTTAATTTTTATGTAGTACACTGTGTATTTTTTGGGATGTTATGTCTTTAAACCTGAATATCCTGTTATGGTTTGAATAGATATGATCATGAATCATGAGATATTCCTAGGAGTAGTCTAATATTGTAAATGTTAATGCAAAGATTTGTAAAGTATGTTAACCATCTTTCAATGTTATTGTATTATAGTAAGTTACAATTATTTAGGTCAAATATAAAAATTTAACTACAACGATTTTTTCTATATTAATGTTTAGTAATTAGTAATTATGTTTTAGATTTTTGATTTTATATATTAAGTCCTCATAAAAGTTCATATAGAAACAATTTTTTAAGTTATGAAAATATAATTTTTTTTAAAAAAAGTCATACGCCTCCTTATTGATGTACAATTTAATCAAATTTTAATTTAGTCAAATCAACTATTAAATTTGGTCAACTTTTAAAATAAGTAAAAAAATTTAAATTTATAACTTTCTAAATCAAGGTGTGTCTAACCTTTATAATGTTGTTAAGGTTAATGGTAGTTAGTGGGTTTATTGGTGGTGGTTTCTAGATTTGGATTTGACTTTTTATTAAATTTGGTTGATTTCTATAAGTTTTAATTTGACTCAAATTTTGGTAAATTTCCACACAATAATATCAAACGGTTTTCATTTAAAAATTTCCAAACATATTCATTTTTTTTGTCAACCTTTGACTTATTATTAATTGTAAATGTCTTAGATTTTTTCACGTTTAACACAAAATTCCATTATTATTAAATGATACAAATTTAAAAATTATATTAAAAATAAATTCTTTATACTTAACCAATTCGTTTTATACCCAAAAACAATTCTTTGTTAAATTTTAAACCTTTAAAATGTTAGATTATGTTTATTTTATGTATTTTGAAACCTTTATATTAGATAGGTTTAGATTTTAATGTGGTATATAGATTTAAATAAAAAAATGTTTATTTTTTTAATTTTAGCAGCATTTAAATCTAAATTAATTCAGGTTTCCATTTTATAATTTCCTTTTTAATATTATTAATTCTTTAACATAAATAAATCTTGCAATTTAGAACTTTATATACAGATTTTGTTTTGTAAACTATAGTGTAATTCCTTCAACTCTGTCAGGTATGTTTATCAAATTTTACATAATCATTCAGTTATTATTTTATTCATGTAATGTTGTATTACTTACATTCTATTAAATTGCAGGTTTATGGATCCGAACAACATTACGTATTGAATGACATCAATTGGAGGATGTCTCAATATACATTCAAACTTAAGGTGCTTAGGATCTCGAAGCGACTAAACCGCAAGAATCTTGCAGAAATTCTTTGTCTACATATGTTTCTTATGGATTTACAGGTTAGTGTTTAAGGTATTAACATGTTATCGTTACTAATAATTCTGAATAACTTTATTTTGTGTCTCTTTAATAGAGTGTTTCATTTTAACCAATATTATTTTTATATGCAGAGGGATGAATAAAGTTATTGTTAATAACCCTAACAATTGTTGGTACACATAAAGTACACTTATTGTTAATAACAATAACCAATAACTTTTTTAGTTTATAATTACTATTTCAAATTTTAAATTCATATATTAAGAACCGCCACTTTTTAATCTTGTTGCAGAAACAAGTCTTTTCATCTGCTATACAATTAATACGGAATATTAATTATTATCAGTGTTGAAAATCTAAGCTGTCCCTTCAGTTCTTTACACGGTTTTTAACATATCTATATAATCATAATCACTAAAAATAAATCACAACTCTATTTTCTTCAAAATAAACACACATAAGTTCTAAAAAAAAATATTAAGCAATGGAAAAGGTTGTCAGTTGGAGGTTCTGCAGTATCAAACGAAGATATCTTGTGAACATGAGTGACAATTCATGTTTACTTTTTGGTTCAAGAAAAGCTGTTATGCAAATGGGAGCAGATTTTCAAAGAGAAATGTATGACTTTGGAAGAACAATGAGGTTGCCAAGTATTGAAGAAAGGAGACTGATTTCGAAGTTGGAAGACATCTTTCAAGTGGATGAGTTTGATGAACTTTTGGAGGTATTTCCTGTCTGTAGTTGGTTTTTTGCTGAAAATCTTAACATTGCAAGTGTGCAGTTTACCGATGGGTCACATCGGTTGATGTCAAGAGACGAACTTGAAAACTGCAACGACTATGACTTGCTTGTGGATCTGGATAAGGTAGGCATGTCTAACAGCAGCAGAAGCTTAGAGATGGTGAATCTGGAACAAATGATTCGCCTAAAAATCAGGCATCTGGAGGAGGAAGCGGCAATGGTGGAAGCAGAGGAGTCATCCGAATCTGAAATGGATGATGATGAAGATGCTGATTAAATATAGTATGTTTTATATGAACTTAAAATACTTTTTGGTTGATATGTAATGAATCTATTATGATGCAGTTTATTAACAACTTTATTAAAAGTTGAAATTTTGATGTATAATTAGTATAACAATCGTAATCAGTTATGTTTAAAAATCTATTGGTTTTGTTATTAGGTTAATTTTTTTCATTACTTTTATTTTAACTTGGTTTTAGGTTGTAAATAGAGTGTTCCAATAATTCTTGATTATAGTGGTAGTAAATATGCGTTGCTTTAAGTGGTAAGAATAGAATTTAGAAAACTTATGAATAGATTTAAAGTTCATAGTGAAAGTTTTGAATTGCAAGGCTATGATATGTACAATACATAAGTAAAATATCAATATTGATTTGAATAATTGTTATTAGATGAGTAACTTTTAAAAGTTTATAAAAAGCTATGTGATGTATGAAATGTGTGATAAATATATTTTAAGTCCAATTAATTTCAAAACAAGTTTTAAATGGGAAATACCCACTAAACCACACACTACCGGCAAGTGTACCGGTCGAAAGTAGTAAAGTAAATAAGTCCAAGTATCGAACCGTGGACACTGTAATAGCGGCTCTTGATACTAAGCTTACGTCGAGTCCTAGTCTAATAAATTAAAATGATGGTGATTTAATTAACTACTAAAAAAAATAAAATATAAAATTAAAGTAAATAAAATGCAAACTAAGCAAACGAACAAGTAGAACTGGATGAGATCAAATAATGAGAAAATGGCTACCTAGGTAAGATTCAAGGTGACTGACGTATAACTCTCGGGATTGGATAAATGGGTTTTGGTTACCGGGATCTTAAGATACACTAAACTAGACCAACACTGGAACGCGAATCATTCTCCAACACGTCGCAATACTGAATCTAGGAAAGTGTGTAAACTCACCGGTCTCGGGTTCGGATCACCTCTCGGTCTCTCCAAACTATGCTAAGGTATCCTAAATCTGAATGTCCTCTCGGCCCCCTCAGAAACAATACATCCGGGATGTGTAAGGGATGCAAGGGATAGTTATTCTAACAGGTTTCTAACACAGGGTGCTAACAAAACAGGCACGCTAGGGATGACTCACTCTCGTGCAGACCACGGTCCCGAATACCTACCAAGCTAGACACACTGACACCTAATCTCCTCTCGGTCTCAAAGATGGTAGAATGCTAAATTACCGAATAATTAATTAAATTGTTTCTAGGGTTTACTACGTCTAGCAACCTCAAAATATATCAAAAACACCAAGTCTAAGATACTAACAAAATCCTAGATCAAAAGATACAAAATCAATTAAACTATAATTAAGCGAAACAAAAATTAATATTTAGATATCAAGCACGCATATACAAAAGAAACCTTATTAGAAAACCTTTACCAAAACATTATCCAAAATATTATATAAATCCAACCCGAAAATTTTTATTCAATTGTCACCCATCATCTATACCTAGGTAGCCTAAAAAGTTTAGCTATTCATAACAACGGAACAAGATAAAAACAAAGGTTCAAAATAATATATAGTCATGGCACTAATATTTATAAACACGAAATAAATAAATATAAAACCAATAATTATTATAGTCGAACCCGTGCCTTCAATCTTGACCCGTGCCTTCCTGGCCTTCACTTCCTCCCCCACCAATAATAATTCTCTCCAACTCTGCGCAAGATGATGTGTCGATCCTACAACTCTTGTCTTGAATGTGCACTTCGATATTTGTTCCAAAGAATGAATATGTGTTGCCCCCCCAAAAGTCCGTGCAAGTCTGCTATCTTGGCCGATGTCTATTTTTTTGAATGTGCACCTCTTATAATATGTTTTGTGTAGGGTTTTTGTGGGCCTTCTAAATATTCACGTACAAGGTCCCTTTGGACTTTTAGTCCATATTATTATTATTATTATTATTATTATTATTATTATTAGTAGTAGTAGTAGTAGTAATAGTAGTATTATACTCGGTGCTCTAGACTCGGGTGTTTTTGGCTCGACCAAAGTTTCTCGTTTACGCTCCAATGTCCATGAACACTGCTCCCAAGTGTCGGTGTCTCGATTAAAATTATTTCGTTTTGAGCTCATTTTCCACGAACACCTATAAAATAATAAAATAAATAGATAAATAATAAAAACGACTCAAGACTAATAAAAATCTAATTAAACGCTAAAATAAGTAAAATAGACAGGTACAAGCCTAAAACTAATAAAACACTAATAAAAGGACTCGAAAATGACTACAAAATACAAAGGAAATTAGATGTGTTTTGCAACACATCACTATGTTATAGTCACGCGTGTACACACGTTGTATACCCAAGTCAAATTACAATATGCCAATGATATGTTGGTGATAAAAAACTAGCTTTTGTTTAATGATTATGGATATATAGATATAATCTATGGATTTTATTTTACAATATTGCTAATTAACATTTTTTTAATGTACCGACTATCGAGTAAGTCAGTTGTTCAATTAATGAATAAAACTTTTTCATTATGGACCGTGAATGGGTAAGCCCAATTGTCTATAGAAGTCCAACCCAATTCATAAAAGTTTGTTGCCATGGGTTTTATACTTTTAGTAAAATTATATTCTGTCGCATATTCTTTGTATTGTCTGTTAACATTATAAAAACTGTTTTGATCATGTTATATTAATTTGCACTAAGTGGTGACACCTTCTTAGTTATTGCAACTGGATTTTTAGTAGAGATGGAGTTAAATTGTTAATACTTAATAAAGAGGGTAAACCACAAACAAAGACAACAAATGTTGTATACAAAAAGATTTTCTTAAAATGTATGACTTAATTTTGTAATTCGTTTCCTTCTTCGGCATAGTAATCAAATTCTTTTAACACTTAATTACTTTTGCCAAATCATCTCTTCAAATCTAATCTATGATAATATATTCCTCATTCATATATTTCATAATAAATTTATAATTTGTTAGTTTGTTTTATACTTATACATCTAAATAATAACCTCCAATATGTTTACCTATGTATGCATTCTAATGTTCCCATCATATATTCAGCTTCGTATTCTTTGAGACACATTCCACATTTCTTACACTAAATATTATTAGATTTCAGCCTCGGGACTCCCCCGTATCTTTTAGATTTCATATCAGGTGGAAACATTGGTATCAAAACTATTATTACTAGAATAAATATTAAACCATCTGATATCAAGATTCCAGTAAATTTCCAAAGGCGTAAATTTCCAATAAGTGTATGTTTCGCAATGACCGTGAATAAAAGGCAAGGACAGACTTTATCTAAGGTTGGATTCTATTTAAGAGAACCTGTTTTCTCACATGGCCAACTTTATGTTGCATTTTCAAGAGTTAAAAGCAGCACATGAGTGAAATTACTTATACTTGATGGTGATGTGAATTTGAACACTACAACTAGAAATGTGGTGTATAAAGAAATATTTATTGATAGTTGAATAAAATTTGTATTCGTTGTGTTATACTTTAAAAAAATATTTCTACTGTATTTTTCTTATACGTTATAATTCCCTAAATAGATGTACGTTGGTGAACCGCGTGTACACGCGGGCTAAAATCTAGTAAATCATTAATCAAATTTGTTAGTTGTAGTTATACAACACAATTAAATGGGCGAACCAATCCTCATGATTGGAGATTTAAACATTTTTATAGTCTTAACCAGACATAGCATAGATCAATAACCAACAAAAAAAAATAATTAACAGCAAAAAAAACATATCAATTCATATGTTTGCTACAAATTTAGAATTTGTTTTCTAAAACAACAACAAAGCTTGCTTCCAACTGGAACTCCTCTTACTCGGTCCAGGCGAATTCTTTAGACCACTCACCTGAAAAAATAGCACTGAATTTGTATTATAAAAGCAAAGAAACACAACAAGAAAAATCAAGAACATATAACTATAAAAACAATAAAATAGAAATCCAACCTTAGCAGCATCAACAGATTGTCAATCGAAGAGAAGAACCAGCAAGATATGAACATCTGGGTGTGATGGGTATGGAAGAACTTATAGTTTCAAGAAGATGGAGTTATGGAACTCGAAGAGACGATTTCGAATTTCCGAATTAAATTTTTTGTTAAAGTGAATTTGTTCTTTATAACAATGTTATACGAATGATGATTGGAACGTGAACTAATCACCATTTGTGTAGTTAATATTGTATTCATTATGATGAACCACTAAGGAAGATGAAAGGTTAGTATGAATTGAATTGACTAAGATGGCCTTAAAGTGTCTTAAAAGTTTGATGAATGTCCAACTTTAATCCCTCTAAATTGGCTTTAAGTGTATTGTAAATTATGCTTAAATGTTTGTACACAATACAAAATTACAATGGTGTACATCTTTGGACATAATATTTATCAAATTATTTGAAAGGCACTCAAAATCTATTTACAATGTATACAACTTCCTAATAATCGAATATGCTATATTGGACACTATATAAAGGTAAAACGTGGACCAAAAACAAATTGTATGCAAGGCAACCAAATCCTGAATCGGCCTGTTTCAACCAAACAAACTGTATTAAAGCAGCAGTCAAATAAAATGACGGGAAGATATTACCGATCCAATCTCGATCTCTAAGAACATTTTAAGTTTAGCATTGTGATTCTTATTGGAAACTTCCCTCAATTACCCAACCTGCAATTCCAATAACAGTTTTGAGTTCAGCTTGTTAATAAAACCAATAGCAACATGATAAATATTGATCTCAACTCTATAGATAAAACACATTAACATTTATAAAAGATATTAGCAATTAAAGAAAAAAAATTCCGATTGGGTTTCCTACAAAGCTATTGAAGGTCGATTAGGACGATGTGTGTGGTTCTGCCTCTTTGGCCATACAAGAAGTGTTGAAATTGAATAAGCACATCAATTCTTTAGCAACCTCATCCTGTACACCATAAATATTTGATGAATATAAGTAAGTGTATGTTTCCAACAACTAAAGGTATATTATTAACAATGTAAAAGGACAAAAATTACAAATCGACAGTAAAACAAATTGAGCAATGAAAAATACCTCGAATTGGTTAAATGGCGTTTCTTTTTGTATGCGAAATCTATGAACTTTGTCATGGTTTGCATCATGAGTAACCTAGACATGTCAAGAAATGATATTAGTAAGGCGAGTTTCTTAAAAAGTAAAACAAGTGTAGAAGACAAGAAAGCAATGACTATAAATGAGCATTCAAGGTAAGGAAATAGGTTTTATTGGGTGTTATGAATGTAGGTTACATCTTGAGAGACATACAAAGTGTGTATTACACACATATACAATGTGCATAATATGTTACACATGAGGGGCAAAAAGGGTAGGAAATGACAAAAAATATAGAGATTTGTAAAGAGGTTTTTCATATGCCATCTTAAAATTGAGATGAAATTACTTTCATGGACATGCTTCCTCTTTAATAAGGTAATCTAGAAATCTAGATAGATAGACATATTCATGTTTTTTTGGGTTAATTTTCACACTTATATTATAATTTTTTTTTTCATTTTTTATAAATACGATGGTTTAAAGGGCGCAAAGCGCTCCATGGTGTTAAGCTCTGGAAATCGAGGCATAAGGCGATGATAGCTTCAAGTAGGGGTGAGCATACGAAAACCGATAACCGAAAAAACCCGAAACCGAACCGAAAATAATCGAAATCGAATTAACCGATCGGTTACAGTTTCGGTTTCCCCTCTTCCGTAACCGAAATAACCGAACCGAACCGATAGTTATATACTTAAGTATTTTCATACATATATCCATGTATTTGGAACATATTTTCTTGTATTTCCGGTATATTTCATGTACATCTATATATTTGAAGTATATCTTTTATGTAACTCATGTATTTTTCATGTATATCCATATATTTGAAGCATTTTTTATTTGTTTTCTCGGTATTTCATGTATTTTTCTTGCGTTTTCATATATATATATATATATTTGTATTCTTGAAAAAGATCCAAACACTTTACTAACTATTTTAAGTTTATGATTTTGCACAAGTTTTATGTTTGGATATTAACTGAACATAACCGAAACCAAACCGGTAACTGACATATTAACCGAATTAACCGAACCGACGTAACTGATCGGGTTTGGTTATGTTTTTTCCTAAAACCGAACTTCGGTTATCGGTTTCGATTATATGTAAAAACCCAACCAAACCAACATTTGCTCACCCCTAGCTTGAAGTACGCGAGAGTTTGCTATCTATATATTTTACTAATTTGTGAATTCTTGCATAATAGAAAATAAGATAATAGATAGAATAAAGCTTTATCTAAGCCTAAAATTCTTTATGTAACCTAAATAAACCTGCTTGTTAATCTCAAACCCAACTTGAAGAAACAAGTATCTAGGGTATAGTCTTATAGGGGAAGATAACCTTGATCTGAAATGATCCAAAGGGACTTGACTCGTGTTACTGCAAAACAGAACACCGTTAGGATGCGCCACAGGAACAGGGGTATCCCTGTGACCACCCTCTGGCGTGAGAATAAGTATTTGTGTTTTAAGAGAGAAAGTAAGTTGTGGAGAGAGTTTGAGTATGTGAATGCCTCATTAGGGTTACCTGGTCGTCTTTATATAGCTATTGGTGTATCTTGGAGATAAGCATTGGCGGTTGTATTCGTAATGTGACAACCACCTGATATCAAGGAGATAAGCCCCAACTTTATGAATCATTCATAAAGGTGCACAGATTGTTGAGATTGACTTATCAATAAGTTTGTTATCATATCACTTAGTCTTTGACTCACGTGGACCGGGTTATTATTGGTTTATGGTGTGGGCCGGTTCAATTGGACCAGACCATACCTCGTCACAACCAATTGAATCTTAAACACAAATTCAATCAATATAAGTTCATTTAAAGAATCGGAAAGTACATTTCAATTAAATTGACAAAACTGAATGCAAGTCTAAATCCGTTGTTTTCTGATGGGAATTTCGGTAATATTGATGGTCTTTGATTGTTATTTTGGTTTGATTTGAAAAGTGGAACATCAGATGTAGTTGAATTAACCAAATTTTACATTTTTTAATCCTAAACCCAATAAGTTATTCTTTATTTGCTATATTATGTATAATCCACTGTTTTACTTATGGCAAACTTGGTTCAATTATCAAATGAAACGTCTATTTAAGTTTGATTGATAGAATCGTGTGTTCTAGTTTACAATATTTGGTTTTAATGGCAAATTGAATGCCAATTATAACCAGTTGTGTTCAAACTTGCAAAAATGTTAGCCTATCTTCACCATTGCATTAGAAGATCGCTGTACATCAGTACATTTTCTCATCCACAATTCCATATCATTCGCCTCGTGCACTTGAAACCTCATTCTTAAACCCAAGTTCATACAAAGTAATTTACTTACGTATCACTTGTAATTGGTTGTCTTTGGTTTAATGAAATGGATTTCATTCTTACAAAAAAAAAAAAAATAATTTTTTTTTTACTTATTAATAATAGTTCATAAAGTTTAGATTCTAAAAAACAAAATTACATTCAAGTAGGAAAACTGATCACAATAAAACACTTATATTTTACACATCAGACTGACCGTATAGTGAAGAAACGTTAAAAGCATTACCCACTACCCACATCGGAGTCACATCCACCGCCCTCACTAGCTCACCTTCACACCAACCCCTCCGCACCCGAATAACATTCCACCAGTGCCGAAGTAACAACCCTTCAAGCGTTACCACGTTGCCTCCTACGCTTACTCAAATGAATCACCCCTTTGGGTGGCACTCCCATTACACACAAATCTCATCATACATTGTATGTGATCATACAAGTTTCATGTGATCTTGTACTTGTCGATGGTAGTACTAGTAAATGACCTTTTTACCCAAAGGTTGAGATTCACTTCCCAATTCTCGAGAAAAACCCAAACTCAATATTATTATTAATAATAATATTAATATTAGCAGTGCAGGCAGACCTTTCTTTCTTCTGTTCTTCAGTTGTTCAACAACAATACGGACTGTTTCTCTCTCTCTCTCTCTCATCACATGTGTTACGTTTCGCCTAAAAAACCACTACACCTCTTCACTTCTTCTTTAATCTTTACTTCAATCGAATTAATTTTTACCAAAGAATCAAACTTCGATTCGTTTAATGGAACAACAATCAAGTGGCCGTTCACTGCCCTTAGAAATCGATCTAAACGAAGCCCCTCTCCCTTCCCCTCGAGACTTCGCCGGCGCCGCCTTTACGGCGGAGCGCCGCTGCGGCTCCTGCGGTGAGGTGGAAGGCTCCATGGTGGTCTGCGGTGACTGTGGGAGGCGCTTCCATGTCGAGTGTTTAGGGGTTAGAGAAGAGCAAAGGGTTTGGAAGTGTTTAGAGTGTTTGATTGAATTCCGCAGTGGGAAACGCCTCCGCCGTGCTCCCGGTGGCGCTGCTGGCGGTTCGGGGCTGTTTGATATGAATGCCTCTCCACCGCGAGAAGCCGATGGTGTCGAGGAGGGTTATTTTGTAAATTCAGAGCTTGTGTTAGCTGCTAGCTTTCCTAAGTAAGCTCTCTTTAAGTATATGTGTTATATGATTTAGTTTTATCACAATCAGATGTTTATTTTTTTGTATGAATTGCTTTATTTCATTACTTTACTTTAATATAAATTACAATAGAATGGCGGGTAAACGGGCAACGGAAGGTTAGGAGTTATAATTCTGCTGGGTGTAGGTTGTGGTGTATTTATCCTATAAAATCTTGGAAATGTTGCTCAATCTAGGTTTTAAAAAGCGCGCGTATAAACGCGAGGTGACCTGAGGCGCGGAGCCATGCGCCTTATGTCACACAAGGCACACAGTGTACAAAAAGCGCAAGAAAAATGCGCTTTTTTGGGAAAAAAATCCACTGAGCCGCGTTCTTTTTGTACACGGGTTGTTTTTTGTGCTTTAAAGTGTTGTACAAGTAGCTAAAATGGTTTTACATTTAAGTTAAATCATATATAAACCTTATTTATATCGATATTTTGGATAAAGGATGCCAAAAACCTATAGGATATATAAAAAAATTATATAATAGTCTTGCGCCTCGCGTACGAAAAGCCCACCGCTTTTGTGCTTTGCGCTTTGGGCCTCAGTTTTAGACCTCGTCGCTTTTGTGCGCTTCGCGCTTTTTAAAACCAAGTGCTCAATAAGGAAAACTAGGGTTTGAGGTAAAATAGTCTTTTATGGCCCCGTAACTCCGTAAGATTATTCTAGAAGTGGAAATTGAACAGCAGGATCAGAAGTTTCCAAAAGCATGTTTTTTATCTTTAATAATAAATACTTTTCGAAACGTGTCATGTGAACATTAAGCGTTACATTTCTCGAGACTTACAAAAGAAACGGTTGAATCTTGTTTCTTGGTGTAACGTATGCTATTTGCGTGTTGTGTCTTGCACTCTAGGATCATACATCAATAGAGTTTGTGTTGCATTATCAGATTATTCAATTTCAAACTATGGTAGTATGGTTATTACTTATCATTGAAATTCGCATTTTCATCGTGTATTTCTAATATTCATGAAATTGATTATGTTGTATTTTTGGTTTAAAGAATGCAGGATTTGATGTGTAACCCGTTTTTTGGATTTGCTTTAAGTTCTCCGATGGCACGTCCAGATATGAGGTTCATAGCAACCGGATCACCGTCTCAAAATACTGGTTGCAGTATGCCACGGTTTGCACACATAAATCTTGAAACCGCAACACGAAAGGGCAATTTGGTCTATTTGCAGGCACTTAAAGATTACATATCTGAAAAACAAGGCGTTCTAGGAGATGGTTGGCGTGTTAAATTTGAATACTCTGAAAGTAACTGCAAAACTTCTGCAATTTATTTCGCCCCAGATGGAACTAAATTTGATTCAATGTCACAAGTTGCTCATCATCTTGGTTTAGTATCTACATTTAATTCATCTGAACCAGAAGATAAGGGTAATGGTTTCATTGTACTGCAAAAGGGATCACATTCTTCTAAAAGGAAAAAGGACAAGAGAGCCAGTAACCTCAAAGAGCAGAAGAATACGTCGCGCAACGGCAGAAATTCAATAGAAGAAGTTGACTCTTTTTCAAACAGGTCAAAACTGTTTCATGATGGTTTTCCAGTTCAGTTTGAAGACTTCTTTGTTATGTCAGTTGGGAAAATTGACCCACGGGTTTCATTCCACAACACCTCTCAGATCTGGCCCATTGGTTATCGATCCATCTGGCATGACAAATTTACAGGGTCCATTTTTGTCTATGATGTTTTAGATGGTGGTGATTCAGGCCCGATTTTCAGAGTACATAGGTACCCGTGCACCAATCAGTCAATTCCTTATGCTTCAAAAGTCCTCTGCCTGACAAAATGTGAACAAATTCATAATGATGATGATGATGATGATGATACAAACATTCACATGATGTTTACAGAACATAGTCCACCCCACCTAGATGATGATAAGATAACAAGTTGTTTGACTGCAGACCCCAACATTAATCTTGAAAAACCTGAAGTTTCCAACCACAATCACGATCTGATCGGTGAATTTTCTATTGAGGACACATCTTCATCATCTGCTTGGAAAAAAGCCGTCGAAACTCTACTACGTGCATGCCATGAATCATATAACAATAAAAAGGTGTTGACTTTTTGTTGCAATCATCGTGTCAATGAACAACATCTTGATGCATCATACGGTTTTACTTCATTAGGGAAGTTTTGTTATTTAACGGGCCCGGTTAACAGCATCCCGAATAAAATACTGACAGTTAAGGAGCTAGAAGCTTCTTGTGAAGTGTTGAGAAATTGGTTAGAACTAGACAGATGTGGTTTGGATGCAGAGTTTGTACAAGAACTCATAGAACAGCTTCCCGGGGTTACCACATGTTCTAATTACGAATCTTTGACTGTAAGAAGTCACAATTTGAGCTCCCAAACTGTTGGAAGTGGTTTCTTTATGTCTATAAGTAAAGACGGTTTACAAAATGAGGCGGTGTCAAGTAGTCTTATGCAAACAAACAAGAGACCAAGTCCACCTGGCAACAAAGTCACCTCAAACCTTCCTCCTCATTTGATTGGTGATGTTATTCAGGTAAGAGCTCTTCTAAATGTGCCAATTTCAACTAGTTTAACAAAACGGGTCGGTTTGGGTTGTTTTTTTTTCTTTTCTAATGGGTCATATGAGTAAAGAGTTTAACTTGGCTACAAATGACGCTATTCTGGTAAAGTTCGATCCATTTGAAGAAGCCTGTCGCTCTGGGTTATGTTTTTCTTTGATAGGTCAAGTGAGCAAGAAAGTTTTAAAGTGGACTAAAAATGAAATGGTCCAAAGTGTATTCAAATGCTTACAATATCCAGGATGATTTTATTTTTCAAAAATACAGTATTATGTTATCATAACACATTATTTATTTATAAAAATTGGCAAAAGTGATGGTGGGTCGATTTGACAGACCCGGTGTGGCTTGATAAGAAATCAATCATTTTTTACCCATCACCCTTAGTTTTTCAATTGTGATAGTAAGAAATGAAGTTTGTAATAAATATTATGCCTAAAGTTCCTTTTTTTTTTGTGTAGGCCTATGAAATCTGCTTGCGATTTTATAAAGTTCTAGGATTAGAAGCGCCAATATCTAGACAAGTGATGGAGAATGAACTGATGAATCCATGGGTTGATGATTTGAAGCCAATTAAAAATTCTTCACAGAATAATCTAATCATAAACACATATGAAAAAACCCGCCCCGATGATGTCTCCAATGCTGGTGAAGATTCTGTTGAAGAATTTGAACGAGAAGGTTCTCGAGCAGAAGCAGCTAGCAAATGTGCAGGGGTTGAGATGGCGAAATTCCACATGGCACTTCTAAAGGTGCTAATAGAAGATGTGTTGGTAAAAGTTAAGGAAATATTTGACCCCTTTGGCGGGGTTGAGTCAAAGTCGAAAAAAGGGAGGAAAAAAGATGTGGAGGCTGGCGCCAAAAAGATAAATCTTGATATGTTCCCTGTAAATGAATTCACTTGGCCCGAAGTAGTCCGGAGGTATATTTTGGTTGCATTGTCTGTCGATGGTAGCTTTGAATCTTCGGAGGTCCTGACCCGTGAGTGTGGTAAAGTGTTCCATTGTTTGTATGGTGATGGTGGCATACTTTGTGGTTCACTTACAGGAGTGGCTGCAATGGAGGCTGATGCCATGGTGAGCTTGATCCTTGTTTTTGGTAACAGACTAATGGGTCAAAACTGGTTGGGCTGGATTGAACCGAGATCACATTATTGGTCTTCCCTTTTGAATTTCATAAACTATTCTGTTATTAAAATGGCAGAGTTCAGAAAAACCGTATGGATGAGAACTTTTTGTGCAGACAAATCCCTAAGATTTGGTGTTTCTTTTTTATGATTCTTTAACTTGTGAAAATTTAACAAAAGGCCCCTTTTAACAACTTAGGGGATTTAATTATTAGAAAACACGTTCTTAAATTTTACAAGTTAAAGGGTTTAAAGTTTAATCATGCAAATAAGGACCCTTTGCTAAGTTTTATCAAGGTAAGGTATTTAATTGTGCAAAAAAGGGACTTTCTGCACAGAAAGGGTCGATAGGGTTTTTCTAAAGTTTTCCTGATATGATTATTCCATCTATTATCCAAATAATTATTGGATTAAAAAAAAAACAGCTTAGGAGGTTGTAACAACTGGAGTATTCTACGTGTGGCCTTTCACCTGCTCCATTCGTTCTCCTTTGTTTTAACTATTTTTTTACATACTCATTAGCCATATAATACTTACCTGGAGTGACCCATTTTTGTTTTGTAGACCATGTTATTCTGCATGTTTTCTTATGTTGGTATCTTTTGATTTTGTTTCTTTATCATTAGATCTTACCGGTTAAAGATTTTGTTACTTCTGTTATTCTCAGGTATTAGCTGAAGCTTCCAAGAAAATCTTTTCTTCTGTGACCAGTAAAGCTGTTGACTTTATCATAGATCAGAAAGAACTTGACACTGGAGATTCTGTAAAAGAGATGAATGTAATTGATGATGACTCACCTGAGTGGGTCCAGGCTCTTGAACCAGTAAGAAAGCTACCAACTAATGTTGGGGCAAGAATTAGAAGATGCATTTATGACTCTTTGACCAAAAATCCACCCGATTGGGCCAAAGTGATTCTCGAGCATTCCATTAGCAAAGAAGTTTACAAGGGAAATGCATCAGGACCCACAAAGGTGCTTTATTTGATTAATTTTAGGCAAACTGCATGAAATAGAAACCAACTTACAACTTATTACCAGTTTTAGGAACCAAATTATATTTTATCACCAGGTGTAGTGACAAGTTACTTTTTGAACAACTAGCAAGTGATGTTTTGCTTAATTATGAAAATCGGTCATGTGGCATCTTATTTATCATTTTAGTGTATATGCATATGCCGCCACATGGCATCTGATGGGTCATTTAGTAATTTTTTTCAAATACACATTTAAAAACTACCATTTTTTAAACTTGCAAGTGATTTTTTCTTTTAAATTTCCTTCTTATAAGCATTTTTTGCATGTGGAATCTGATGTGGTGTCAACTGCTGCCACATTAGTACCTTACATGTAAAATCCGTTAAAATGAGGTAGATTGCTAAAATTGGTAAAAGATTGCAAGCTCGTTGTTAGAACCGAAAAGAAAATTTGGTTTCTTTTTCAAGCAGATCGCAACACTTCTTTATTATTGATGGCTGTTTTAGTACTTACTCTCCAAGTAATTTGGTCAAAAACAAAAAAACAGAGAGCGGTTATTTCTGTTCTTGAGAAAGTGAGAGTTGATATTCCTCAACCGAAGCCCACCGAGAAAAAAGAAAAAGAAAAAAGTAATGTAAGAACATTATCTGATGCTGTTATGAAACGGTGTCGTGTGGTGTTAAGATCTGTGGCTGCTGCAGATGAAGATCGGGATTTCTTTAATCTTTTGGCAAAACCCTTTTTGAAGCCAAATGATCCTGATGATACGGGAGTACTTGGATATCCTGCAATGGTTTCCCGTCCATTGGATTTTAGGACTATTGATCTTAGATTGGCGGCAGGGTTTTATGTTACTTCACATGAATCTTTCATTGAGGATGTTCAAGAGGTAACACATCTATTTTTTTTCTTCCAAATTTACAAACATATCATCAACAATGAAGTTAAAAAGTTAATCAGAATAAATAAATCTTATGAACTTGTTGATACGTTTAAAAGATTCAATGTCTGACGTGTATTATTGTGTGTCAGGTTTGGCAGAATTTAAGAATAGCTTATCGTGATAGATCTGATTACATTGAGTTGATTGAAACGCTATCAAAGAAATTTGAAGAATTATACGAAGAAGAGGTTGGTTGATTTCTCTTGGGTCTAATTTCTTATTATCTACCAAAAAACTAAATATATTTCAGGCCATTTGCTAATCCGAAAGTTCACTAGTGAAAAGTTTTATTGAACTTTTGAAACTTTTGATGTGTGAGACAACACTTGTCAACATTCTAACATGACAGATGCAGGTGACAAAATTGGTGGGTTGGATGGGTTAGTAAACAAGCCGGGCTTAAAGTGGGTAACTAGTTGGCACGGTACCGGGTTGGCTTGGAATACTTTTTGTCCTGTTTTTATTTGATAAAATGACCTAGGAGGTTATATGTGTTACAATTTGGACAAAATTTGACTCATTGACCCTTTCTCTTTTAGCTGCTTTTTTATTTTGCCTATTTGTTCTATGTGTAACCATGATTGACCCATTCATTAAGTAAACGGGTTGGGATTGCCATCTCTAACAGAGAAACAATCCTGCATCTAAATGTTTTCTACAATTTTCACACAAACGTTTGTTAGATTGATTGGATTGCTCGTTTATGACATTGGCGAGTGCCTTGTGCTAAGTTTGTCATTTTGTTGATTAATGTCATCACTTATACTGGATTTTGTCCATTTAACATTTTCCTTTTGCCGGTCCAATTTACTTAGGTACTTAACCTTGTGAGCAGAATTACATCTAGCGGTAACAGCATTGATTCATCAACCGAAGAAGGGAAAAAAGAGTTAAATGCACTTGTTATTGAGATACTTGAGGGCCCGCTTCCCCCTGCACCATGGGAGGATGGGGTGTGTAAAGTATGTGGGATGGATAGAGATGATGATAGTGTTTTATTGTGTGATAAATGTGATTCCGAGTATCATACATATTGTTTGGTTCCACCACTTGCAAGAATTCCAGATGGCAATTGGTATTGCCCTTCTTGCATGTCCAGTCAGCCTATAGTACAAGATGAGCGCTGCGGGACCCGTGCATTGTCTCGCTTACGTGGCAAGAAGAAATTTCAAAAAGAATTCACAAGAAATCTTTTGGAGAAATTGGCCCCATTAGCAGATACCATGGAATTAATGGAGTATTGGGATCTAGGCACTGAAGAGGTTTGTTTCTCAAATATAATATTGAAACTATATATGTTGCAACTTGCAAGGATTTGAATATACTTTTGGTGACTTTCGATCCATTGACCAGTTTCATATTTGGCTAGAGTTTTAATTTTACCCATATAATTAAAATACACCCTTTTTCTGGGAAACTTGTTGAAAGTGCTTCTAGTTACTTTGAAGTTTGAATGTTGTAGTTGTTTTGTGTTCCAACATATCATGGGTACTAAAGTTGTTTTGATAAGCAAATTGGACTTTGTAACAAAATTTTCCTAATTCTGATGTTCGCTTCCCTTTTTAGGTTTTGAAGTATAATTTCCATATTTGACATCTAGAAATCAAATTGTGGTTCCTTATGTAATGTGAGGGGTGTATATATGGATGTGTGCGTGTGTATAATTTACTTTCTATTAAGCTATAAATTTTGTGCATTTGATTTACATATGTATTAAGTTTATACCTTATTGGGTTTTGCAGAGAGTTTTTCTATTCAAATTTTTATGTGACGAGGCTCTGAGTTCTGGGGTTGTTAGAACCCATCTGGGTCCGGATTCTGGTGATCCGGAAAAGGAGTTGCGCAAGCTTTATAAAGAATTGAAAAGTGAAAATAAAAAGGAGGAACTTTTGTCTTCAAATTTAATGAAAGAAACTGAAGATAAAAGTCAGGAAGAAGAGCACGCGTCCTTTTCAAAATCTAGTGATGGTCAAAGTCAAATACAAAATGAAGATAATGATGAGCAAGATCAAGATTCTCTATCAGAAGTAAAGAATAGGGTTTCTTCTATACAGGAAAAGATCACGACTTTGGAATCGAAACTAGCCAAGCCCGTTATGCGAAGAGAGTTTTTGGGCCGGGATTTAGTTGGAAGGCTCTATTGGGCCGTTAGCAGCCCCGAAAGGGTCCTTGTGTCAGGCCCACATGGTAGAAGGAAAGCTTGTGATATGCCTGAAATGTACACATCCGATGACTCATTGTGGACTTGCTATGAATCCGATTCTGAGATTCAAGAACTCATTGGGTGGTTAAGAGATGATGATGCAAGAGAGAAAGATTTGAAAGAGACCATAACTCATTGGCAATCAAATAGAGTAAATGGCAATAATACCTCCCAGACTGTTCAAGGTAATTGTTCCACTTCATCAGCTTATCGCACCAAGGCAAGGGAAGCACTGCAAAAGAAGTTTGGTACCTTCTTGAAGAAGAATGGCCGCAAGGGTAAAGTTGTCAACAAGGGGAACTGGTACCGTTGTGATTGTTTGGAGTTGGTGGGGTCCACGCGACACCATTGTTCTTCTTGTCATGTTACATATTTAACTATTGAGGAGCTAGATGGTCATAATGATGGAAAATGTGGAAATCAACAAGAAACTGAACAACCCTCGAAATGTAAAAAAGTTTCTTTGGTCAAACATACGCCTTTGACCATTCAAAATGATGCACCTAAATCCGATTCACCGTTTGTATTTGAGGAAATCCGGGCTAAGTTTTGCACTCGGGGCTCTCTTAAAGAAGAAGTCAAAGAAATCGGCCTTATTGGGTCAAATGGAATTCCATCGCTTGTATCGTTTAATTCTGACGATGGGTCAACTGATTTTCAACTATTGGAAAAACAGGGCATAAATGAGACACCATCTAAGGTTGAAAGATCAAAACCCAAGGGTATAGGTGGAAAATCATCATTAAAAACGCGAACTCCGGTTCGTATTTGCCAATCTTCTTTGAAGACACTAACGGGCCGGGTTCTAGAAATTCTTCGTCATCTTAAAATCACTTTGTTTGATATGGAGACCACACTTCCTAAAGAAGCTTTTAGACCTTCACGAGGAGGCGTCGATCGATTACGTGCTTGGCGGGCTTTTGTAAAATCAGCACAATCAATTTATGAGGTAATTTAGTATGAAATTTATAATATAGGTAGTCAGTCGCTACGTAGCATATAGGTAGTTTGTCGCTATTGACAACTATGGTGGCAGTGGGCACTTTATTAACTCATTTATTATGACCATGGGTCAGGCAAGTAAAAGCCATCTAAATCGTTATATACGAATTGTTTTCTTAACAATATAGTTTCAATGGGCCAACGGGCAACGGGTCAAATGTCATCCAAATCGTTTTATTTTGATAAATACGTAAATGTTTATGGCGTTTTATAAAAAAAAAGTTTGAAACACATTTGATATATTAGATATTTATAAATGTTTTTACCCAAACCATTTGGCCTGCTACCAAATATCCACCTCGCGCAACTTGCGACCTTTGTTGTGAACTCTAATACTTGAGTATATGTTTCAGATGGTACAAGCTACTATTATTTTTGAGGACATGATCAAAACCGAATACTTTAGAAAAGAATGGTGGTTTTGGTCATCACCTGCAACGGCAGCTAAAGTTTCCAACGTTTCAGCCCTTGCTCTACGAATATATGCCCTTGATGCGGCCTTGTATTACGAAAAGCCCCCAACATCCAATTTAGACCCACCCACGGAAGCCCCGACACCCAAGGCAGAAAAGAAGAGTTGTGAGAAGTCAAACACAAAAGACTCGTCTGAGAAGTCAAACCCAAAGAGGGGCAGCGGCTCACCTGTGACAGACTCAAAACCTCCCGAGCCTTCAAGACCCAAAACCAGATCAAAAAAGAGGGGCCGAGAATCCGACAGTTAAAAGGTAGTTATGGTTGACTGACGTACATAGTTTGAAACAGAAATGTAGTGTTACCTTTTGCGTGTTTGTGGTTTGGTTTGAACATTTGACAAAACAAGAATTATATTAATCTTGATGACCATGAGTTTCTGGTTTTTAAAATTTACAAGTTTAGTTGCCTCCAAATTTAAAAGATCACACCTATTTTAGCACAAGTTCTAGTTTTTTGAAGATGACTAAGGGGCTGTTTGGTTGATTAAGTGCTGAATCATTAAGACGGTCTGAATGGTTAAGAGCTGAATCATTCAGCATTCCTTATTAGCTTAATGGTTCAGCACTTAATCATTCCATTCAGATGCTGAAATAAATAGTCTGAATGCTGAATGATTCAGATCTGAATGGTTAAGAGGCTGATTAAGAGGCTACCAAACAGCCCCTAAATAGAATAAAAGGCTTCATTACTGTGTTTTAGTTCTGTAACATAATAGTTTTTTTTAGTTGTGATTTTATATGATTCGATTTGTTTTGTTTTTTCAAAAGAATCATGAAACTAATAATTTCTTTGGGTGTGTCATATACTTCTACACTATCTCTTAATTATGTATTTACATCACAACACGTGAATTTACTATCAACACTAGGGATGAGCATTCAAGCCCGAATACCGATCCCGTCCCGATACCGTACCGTACCGAACCGATACCGAACCAAAGGGTTTCGGGATCGGTATCGGTATCCATATTTATGGATTTTCGGTTTCGGTATTATCGGTATCGGTACGGGATCGGTACGGTATCGGTATTTTAAGGCAAAATACCGATACCATACCGGTACCGTACCGATACCGAACCGATACCGTACCGTACCGTATGTGTTCGGTATCGGGATCGGTATTGGGTTTTTGGACTTTTCGGTATCGGTATTGTCGGGATCGGTATTAGTTCGGTACCGATCCCGTCCCGAGCTCATCCCTAATCAACACTATCTCTTACATCTTAACATAAAACTCAGTTTCACATAACACAGTTTGACATTTAATCATGTATTGAGTACAAAATGAAAGGAGGGCATACACTATTATAATTGGTGGGAGGTAGGGATGAGCAAATGGTATCGGTACCCACTTTTTTCATTTTTTGGTACCAGTACTGCCGGTATCGGTTTAGTATGGTACCTGTATTTACAGATTTTTAAATGCAATATCAGTACCGTATAGATACCAATTTTTAGGAATTTTCGGGACCCGTACCAATTCAGTACGGTACCATTACCATGCTCATCCCTAGTCGGAGGTGGTGAATCATTCTCATTATTTTTTTATCATAATTTTTACAAGATATAAATTGGTACGTGACATGAAACAACAATACATTTTTTAATTAGTTTATATATTTACATCACAATTTTGTATTATTGTTATTGTTGTTGTTGTATATCAAAGATCGAAGCCTTTGCATCATGCTATTTCTTTAGGTTTTGACTTTGGCTACTCTCGTTTTCTTGTCTTTTATCTCAAGTTTTAAAGTTGTCACTTTTATCCTGCATTTTCTAGAAAAACTTATACAATCCTATACCCCTTCGCTTTCTAATACATGCCAAGTACGGGTTAGAGATGCGACACCAAACTTTATTTGGTGGTCACATTTGGTCCCTTAAGTTTATATTTTTTTTTTCTTACCCATCCAACAAATTCATTCACACTTCTTGTCTTTTTCTCTCAAGTTTCAAAGTTATCACTTTTGTCCTGCAATTTCTAGAAGGCTCCCACTATTTACACAAGGTTAGTTTTTATTCACACAACCCTCTACGACCCGTAAAGGCCTTTATGGGTCGTAGACTTCATTTTTTACTTCTTCTACGAGCCGTAGAGTCATTACCCATGATTGACAATCATACAATCATTGGTAATGATTACCTACGAGCCGTAGAGGCCTCTACGGCTCGTAGAAGAAGTCTTATTAATTTTGAGAATGAAAGAGGACGAGATGGATGTTTTATGTTGCCTACGGCCCGTAGAGGGTTTGCTTTTTCAGACTGACACACTGAATGTCAGACTGTTCATTCAATGACCTCGTACCTCGTATGGCCTACAGGCCGTAGAGACCTCTACGCCCCGTATAGGGTTTAAATGCACTCCACCAAACCACCTCTACGGGCCGTAGAGGGCTTTACGCGCCGTAGAGGGTGTTCGTATTTATTACACTGACACCCTCTACGGGCCGTAGAGGGCTGTGCAAACTTACTTTTTGTTATTATACCTCTCTCTAAAAAGCTTATGCAATTCTCTACCCCTTTCGAGTACAGGTTCTAGATGCGACACCAAACTTTATCTAGTGGTCACATTTAATCCCTCAAGTTTATTTTGTTTTCTTACCCTACACGCGCTAAAAATAAATAATAATAATAATAATATATTGTCTTTCTCCTCCAAATAATACTGATCAGTTTCAAAACAGCAACCAATCAAGCGCCGATTTATTAATGTCGGAAGTGAAGAGCAGCAAGAGAAAGAATGGGTCGGTCTTGGACTTGGACTGGAGAATGCTGTTAGACGACGACGATGATGACGATCATACACCGGAACTCGTCATCACTCCGTCGGAGAAACCAAAACCAACGGAATACTCCCATGATTACCGACGAAAATCAGACACGGAACTGCAATCCATGATTAAGAACCACAACGGTTACCTTTCAAACCTTCCGTTAAAAGATAATGGGGATAAAATTAGAGCAACTATTCGGAAGTGTGAAGCTGAACTTCAACGACGACAGCAAAACAAGGTTTTTATTTCCTTTTTCTTTTATTTATACAACAATGCTGCTGCACTATCTTGTTAGGTTAGGGTTAATGCCTTTTAGGCAACATTGTTTATTAAGTAATATTGGGTGTTCTATTGTGTGGGGTTAATGGGTTGGTCTTGCTTTTAAAAAGGCTGAAGTGCATAAAAGCGACAAGGTCTAAAATTAAAGCGCAAAGTGGAGGGCTTTTCGTACATGAGGCGCAAGGTGCTTATATAATTTTTTTTTAGGTTTTTGGCATCATTTATCCAAAATATAGGTATAAAGAAGGTTTACATATGATTAAATGTGTAATCACTTAAATGTACAACCTTTTTGTGCGCTTCTTGTATAGAGTGTGCCTTATGTCACACAAGGCGCGGTTCTTTGCGCGCCTAGGGTCGCCTCCCGAGGCACACTTTTTAAAACTAAGGGGTTGGTTGGTTGAATTGTGCAATACGAACCTAACTCATATTATTATTACTGTCAAAGATTTCAACCCTGACCTGCCCACACATAAATCCAGGCCAACCTAAATACGACCCATTTAACCTGTATTTTTAAATGAGTATGTATGTTTTAAGCGGGTTGTTAGGTTGTAAGTGGGTTATCGATAATGTGTTTAATGGTGGGTATTATTGTGACAAATAAATAATATGGTGTGCCAAACTAACGTTATTACAACTAACCATGTAAAATGAAAATGTAAAAAACAAAAATATAAAAGCTTTTTTTTTCTTAGTACTTAAACGGGTTTAAACGGGTCATGTTAGTCGAGCAAATCTGTTTTTCTCCGTGTCGGGGTTTGGATCGTGTCGTGTCAAGAATTACGTCCCCTAGTTGTTAGTTCGTTTGTTTCATTGTTTTGTTAACATATTTTCTTATCAGGGTGGTGAAGAAGCAATGCTACTTTCTGATCATAGTGATGATGGTGAGATTTTGATGTTGTATTAAGTTTATATGTAATGTACATTTGGTTGTTACTTGTTCCATTCGGTTTCAATATGTTTAATCTTAGTAGTGTATCAATACTGGTTTCACAGGTGCATCGTGCAGGAAAGATAGAAGAGATCAGAAATCTTCAACATTTGGTGAAATGTTTTCTAAAAAGATTGATGAAAATGTATGATACCCTGCGATACTTGATTCTTGGTTTAAAAAGGCGTTTGGAAAGTGCGTTACTTGGTTATGTTAATGAAGAGATTATGAATGGTTTACTTGATACTTGATAAAAAGGGTATAAATTAAAACATATGCAGCTTTTAGTTTTACATAAACTCCTTGAGTATGTGAAGCTCTAGTCTCATGACTCGCGCCTCAGAGCGCCTCGTGTTTTTTTTTAAACCAAGACCTGATTAAGCTGTTTTATATCAAAAAACAAGCATTCACGTATAGATTTGTTTTTTTTAGGCAAGGACTGTGAATGCCTTTGATAAAGAGCTGTCTTTCTTTAATCACCGTCAAGGAAGAACGGCGAGTCAAAATGGTCAGTTTTCAACTAGGGGAAGATTTAGTCAGCTATCATCTTCCAGATCAGAACAATTTAAATCCCCTACCACTCTTGCTGAGAAAAGGAAACACGGAATCTCAAATTCTGATAGAAAAGTCAAAAGTTCTGCTGCTGTTTCTCTTCACCGTTTTTACAATAAGCGAGTCTCTTTCCCTAAATTAGTGTTTGATTATCATGAAATTCTAATAGTTATTTTCTAAATATGTTTTTTTTTGGTAGGACCCCTGCTCCTCAAGATCAGCCGTCACCAAAGTTGAAGCCTAAACCTGTAAGTCAATTTTTTTATGTATATATATGCTTTTCGATTTCAATTTGACATGTGTTTTTACGTGTATACTTGAGTACGTGTATGATTTTTCAATTTTGTATAATCTTACGTTTAATAGCCTTCATCGTATAATCTGGTGGATGAGGACATGGAGGAGGACGCTCATGTTTCAAACACAACACTGTATGCAGAAACATTAAGTGACTGGTACTCATAGATTTTTCCATTTATTTGCTTATGATTTATGGAAAAATACTATTATATGAGATATTTGATTGTATATAATGGATGCAATTAACTTCCATTTTGCAGCATGAAAGACGTCGAAGTCCATTACCCATCAAGGTATGCCACATTATCTTCACCAACTATTATTCATAGTTTCCATTAATTTGGATTATGTGTATTCCGTTTCTTCAGGTATGATCGGGATCCAGTTGAAGTTACTTACACCGACATGGAGTGTCTTGCTCCTGAAGCATACCTATCATCAACTATCATGAATTTTTATATACGGTAAGTTTCATTAACAATCATGAACTTTTATGCATGGTTTAAAAAAACGGGTTAGTCGTGTGCCTGGAGGCGCTCCTGAAGGCGATTCTGTCTTGCTCCTGAAGCATACCTATCAACAACTATCATGAATTTTTATATACGGTAAGTTTATCATTAACAATCATGAACTTTTATGCATGGTTTTAAAAAAAACGGGTGAGTCGTGTGCCTCGAGGCGCTCCTCAAGGCGATTCTATAAGAAAACGAATTTGAGGCGGCGCCTCAGGGTGATATTTTGTACGTACACCTCATAGAGCTGAGGCGGTAACTAAAACTGCGCCTCATGGGTTTTTGATGTTTTGAACCTTTTGTGTCAATTTCAAGCATTCCATGTCTTTTTAATGTTTGTTTTTGATGAATCTGATGACGAAATGAGTTAGTATTTTATTTTTTATAAAATATATAATATTTATATTTATTATTTAATTCCGCATCGGGCTTACGCCTCGGTTCGCCTCGAGGCGTACACCTCGTGAGGCAAAGGGAAAACGTCTCGAGGTACAATTCTGTACTTTTAAACCTTGCTTTTATGTAAACATTGTGCATAAATTTGTTATAATAGCACCTTTAGGGAAAGGGCAAATTGCACAAAAATGTAACTTATGTTAGTCTATTTTTTACCCAAAAACGGCAACAAACTTTCTTAACTTTTTATTTAGGGTAATCCTGTATGTGACATGTCGTTTTAATATACCATGTCAAGAACAGTCAACATGGTCAAATTACCCTAATTCAAACTTTTATGGTTAGCCTAGTGGTACCCACTAACAATGATAAGTGTTGGGCATGAGAGGAGACAAGTTCGAATCTTGTGGGCAGCGCTTTGAGGTATTTTGCCGGGATCATAACCCTTGTGGGGTGGGATGATCGGTATCCAATATGGATACCAGGGGCCAAAGGGTCTCCTTCACATACCCTTTTTTTACATTAAAGAAAAATTGTAAGAATTTGCAAGTTTTTGAAGTTTGGTGTGAAAAAATTGCTTACATAAACATTATTGTTTAATTTGGCTAGATATATTCAGCAATCCTCATCATCGGAATACAGGACATGCAACTACCATTTCTTCAATACATATTTCTATAACAAGCTCCAGAAGGTATATACTTTGCATTTTATTAATACTTTTTTATAATGCAAATATTAGATGACAAAAAAGATTTAGGAGCATAAAGCTTGTATATTTTTACTAGTATTTTAAAACTAATGAATAACTTGTGTTCGGTTATTAGCTAAGTTACAGGGAAGATTCATTTCTAAAGTTCCGAAAGTGGTGGAAAGGTGTAAATATATTTGAAAAGGCTTATATCCTTCTTCCTGTTCATGACTGGTAAGCTTTTAGTATTTTATTCGGTTTACACCAATTGTAAGAAAGAAAATTAAGATGGACAAGTTTATAGAGATATACATATATCTAAACATTTTCTTTATTCTTCAGTTCCCATTGGAGCTTAGGGATTATAAGTATCCCAACTAAGAAAGATGAAGTGGGCCCAGTTATTCTTCATTTGGATTCACTCAGTATTCATAATAGTAGTTTGATATTCGATAACATTAGAAGGTATTACTTTATACAGCATATTTCTAAATTTTCATGTGCTTTTATTATTATTATTATTTTTTAACGTTCCCGTGAGAATTGTAGGTTTTTGAAAGAAGAATGGAACTACTTAAGAAATTCAGAAGTTCCGTTAGATCTACCCATCGCGGATGAAATCTGGGATAACCTTGATCATAGGATTATCGACAGGAAAATGCAGGCGTGTTTCATTTACTTATCTGTGTTTTTTTTTCTTTTGGAAGTTTCCAGAATATGAAACTAACAATACCTTTAATTCCCTTTCTTCCCTTTCTATCGTTAACCAGGTTCCACAACAGAAAAACGCTCACGACTGTGGGCTATTCGTTCTGTACTATATGGAAAGATTCATTAAAGAAGCTCCAGAGAGACTGACAGAGAAAGATTTGTCAATGGTATGCGAAAGGTTTATAAATTTGTTGATCATTAATCATCGTTTAGATTTGTTATGTTATCGATTGATATGAAAATGTGTGTTTTGGCGTTTATCAGTTTGGGAAACAATGGTTTCTCCCGGAAGAAGCGTCGAATCTAAGAGTGAGAATACATAATCTACTTGTACAGGAATTCAAGGATGCAAAAGACAAAGAAACCATCCTGTCTCCCAAGTGTTAGTTTCCACATTTTGTACATATCTTTTGTAGACCGAGAACTGTGAGCCAATAGTGGTCTGGTGAAAATTCGACTTGGTTGTTCTTGGAGATCATACTTGCTGGGAAGGGAAGTGAAGTGATGATGCTCAGTTTTTTGAGAAAAAAAAAATTGGAAGTGCAACTGTTGGGATATTTTACTAAAAAGATAAGATAAAAAGTTTATAGCAACACCGGATTTTCTATAAAAAGATAATATATGATATACTATCTTACAAGTCAGCATTGCTTACGGCTGTGTGCATATAATGTATATATGTGTGTGTGTGTGTGTGGGGGGGGGGGGGGGGTAAAATTGCACTAATTTTAACGTTATTTAATAATTTCGTGAAAATAACATTAAAAATGACGGCCATTTAATCATGCATCAGGTGGTGACGTTAATAGCCAAAAGACAAAGGGGTATATGCACCAATCGGGTTTGTCTCGATTGCTAAATGTTATGTGTCTTCCTCTTATGTCTAAGGTTTGATACAAAACCACTATTGATTACTGGAAACAGTATCTCTATTCTCACGAGATAAAGATAAGGCTATCTACATCTTACCCTCCTCAAGCTCTACTTTAGTTTTTGCTATAGATGAGATTAACTTAGTATAATGATGATAATGTTACAAGTTCAAAACTCTAGTTTACATTTTTTACAAAATTCTAGGATTTAATCTCTTATGTGTTTTTTATGCTTCACTCTCCACTTGTTTGTATGGTGGTAATGTGGGATAGAATTTGAAGAACTCGTCTAAGCCACTTATTTTTCAACTTTAAAAAATGAAAATTGTGGAATGGTAATCTATAAAATAATTATATTTCAAGTTATGTAATTAAATAGCTAAGCTATCAATCTGTCTCTAGAGATAAACGTATTCATTCATTTTTTTTATTAAATTTTAATTTAATTTAATAATAACGATTATCCTGTAATTTTACAAAAACATGAGAAATCGTTTAATGCTTGTTATTGACAATGACCAAATGTGTGAACAATGAGAAAAAGGTATAATTTGTCAACACAAGGACCAAAACCATAATATGAACATATCATAGAAACAATTCCATCCATTGTATATTTTTTCTATCGTATACTATCTGTTTAGATAACTCGTTTGTCGGTTAGCTTGTTATTTAATCAAGTTCAACTAGAGCTGAATGTCGCTGGAACACTTTTCAAGTCAAGTGCGAGCAAACTTCAAAAAAGTTCCTGGAATAATACATCACAGCAGCTAAAATCGTCATAACTAAAGTCAAATTGACACTTAAAAGACCAACCTATTTATGCTAATATGAGAGAACTTGGTACCAATTATAAAGAATGCAGAGGAACGTTTGCTTATTACTTTATTGAAAGCTAGCTTTTGCCACCATGACTCATTCAACCGATTGGTTGTTGAGCTTGGGCTTTTCAAGAGCTATGGTTTTTACAGTACAGTACGGTTGGGGCTTGGGTTAGGCCTTTCCAACCAGAAACATAGTAGACTTGCTCGTGGTACAGGTAAACACCTTATAACGTGGCGCTACTTCACAATTTTTAGTGATTTTTTCTACAGAAAATATGTAACAGTCTAAACAACTTTCTTTCCGAAAACTTGGAGAATCACTTTTTGTAACAGGTAACAAACCATAATGGCGAAATCACCAATTTCTTCTGCTATATGAATATCTAACATACAATCATCCTTACAACCGTAATAAGTGGTTGTTCCTAAAGTAGTTACAATACAGGAATACTCCTGAGTTCTTTTTTATTTATCTTTGTTACTTATTTCTATCCCGAAGACCAAAAACAAGGTACGTATAGGTATAGGTATATATTTTGCACGTATTCACCTTCTAATTTGGATAGCTTGAAAAGATCCTACGCCTCTTCCTTTCAGGGGTTCCATGCACTTGGGCTTTCATTCCATACATCTTTAGCTGGAAATTCTCGAATGCTTGAGATACAACTTCCACCTGAAAAGTTATTAAAAAAAATGACATCCTTGCTATATATTTAACCTCATTTCCATAATCCATTGGACCCGTTTAATTTATATCTAATTTGGCCTATCTACACCAGTATTTGCACACCCCTACAGCCCTACTTTCTCTATTGAAAATTAAGGGTAGTACCAGTTCAGGCTTCTTAGAGTACACTCTCACTATCAAGTCCTGGTTACATGCTGGCAGCAAGTGGCTTATCTGATCTTTGCTAATTGGGAACTTCTCTTTACTATCATAATCCTGTATGTGGAGAAGTTAAGATGGGACTGAATGTGAGAAACTGAACCTATTTAATCATATCTTGACTAAGTTAGAGAATATTTACTGGATGGGAACTTTATGTACCTCAAAGAAGTTGATGCTGGATGAGAACACCGCATGCAGATAAAATAGAAAAGTTAGAGATAACCCAATTGGATGCAAGAAAATGAAAAAACTTACTAATATATAGTAGTTCTTGCCATTGTACCTTTCAAGTGGATTGTTTCTTCCTTTAGTCAAATCAATTTTGACATTGCTAACTGCTATATCTTCTTCCCTTAGATTAACGCCGCCAGATTTCTGAATCAGAAATTAACCATCAGTAACTGTGTACCTTTTTTAGAAAGCCTAATTCGCACACCCTCTAAACTTAGATTTTATAGAAATAAGGTTGAGGACCTGTGAGCAAACGATATCTTGTGCAGTCACATATTTGAAATGCTCCAGCTTATCCTTGGGAACAGTAAACTCATTGCAGAACTGCCAAAAAGAATTACATCAAAGTAAGTAAGCAAATTGATTCTCCAATTACTTGATTTTGATATATTTGATTATTAATTGAAGAAGAAACCTGGTATAGGTCCCTTCTCCTAATTCTCTTGATCAGATCTCTTGATTCCTTAAGCTCGTCAGCATCATCGGTTTCAATTGTCTTTATTATTGAATCATCCAACTGCAGGACATTGTATAAAATAAGTGAAAACCCCAAGGTAATTGTTTTCAAAGCTATATAACATATAATATTACCTTCCAATACTGAGATGGGTCATGAATGAATGAGGAAACGAGTAGATAGTTGTCTGCCTTTACAAGAGCATCCACAAACATGAGTTCTATCGCCTACAGAAAGATTCCAGAAAATTCAATAAGATATTATCTTCTCTGGATTTTCATATCAACTAATTGAAAGCTTTAACAATTACCTTCACTTTTGCATGCGTGTAGACTGTACGGTGCAGATCAGCACGTGTGTTGAATAGCTTGTGGACCGTCAGATCTGATCAATGATCATTATAATAAGAGAACATATGATAAAAGATTTTAATTCAGTAAAGCTTAAATGAGGTACTAACATTCCTTGGCACGATAGCATATTTCATTGTCTATGACTTGCATAGTATCTAAAAGCCTGAGATATTATTACAAAGCATGACTTGTCAATTAAAGGATATACACAGAATAATAAGATTGCCTGACATAAGTTTATTTATTTATACCTTTCAAATTGAAAGTTGCAGCCTAGACCACACGCCCGAGAGTCACGAACAATGTAATCAAATCTGCAATAGAAAGAAGATAATGACCCAGATCAAGATCCACAGTTGTTAAGCAGAACATTGATTATGTAATAATTAACATACTTGTCAACATCTATGCCATTTCGACCATTTGCAACAATGTCATATAAGAAAAGCTTCTCTTTTGAAGTCTGCAAAGATCAAAAAATCACAAAAGAAGATTTAATACAAAAGAATCACAACTTAACATATAAATATAACATCAGCTTTCAATTTCGTACTTTCATTGTAGAATGTTCAGAACTAGCAATGATCATCTCCTGTAAAAAAAAACATGCTTCGATTTATTAGATGACAAAATAAGAAAAAAAGACCGAGTGAACGGACTTCTTTGTTTTTTAACTACCACAAGACAATAAGGTGATAGTCATGACATAACCTTCACTTTCTTAAGGCTTCCAGAATCTATATCTATGTTGTGCTCATCGACTATATAATCTATCATCTTCAAAGACATTTCTTCATGATTCCTGCAAAACCAACATTCAAATTGATACTGAAATCAGTAAAACAATTCATTAGGACTGAACTTAAAAGAATCTAGCAAATTAAACCCATTATCATCAGTTTATTGACTAAAGTCACTGTTACACAACAAACCAATGAAATTGGCAGATAGGGTGCAGACAATTGGTTGCATTATGCAAGCAATGAAAAAACCTTCCAGAATTGAAAAGACAAAGGTAGCAGTTGAGTCAATGAGCATGTACTCTTGGTTAGGTTAGACTTCTTAACCATCATCAATATTGTTTTATTTATTTATTTTTTGAACAGCGTAACCATCATCGATATTGCGATAACTGTTTCCAAATTCCAAATGCAACTTTAAGCAAATGCACCTTGAGAATTAGTTTGAAAATTACCATGTGGAGCCAGGAATAATCTGAGGAAGAAACTCTCGCTCAAACAAATGGCTGAATGGCCCATGACCAACATCATGCAGTAAACCTGTGGAAGCAGGTAAACTTAAATAATAATGATAACAAGCAATAGCATAGCAAGGCAGTGATATTAGACTACATAAACCTATTACCTGCCAGTTTTACGGTCTGTATATCTGCATGATCAATGTCAAGTTCCAAGCCCTAGAAACACAATCAGTGCATGTCAGTGAAGCATTAACATACTTAAACAAAACAAAAAAAAAAAATTAGGCAATAAGGTACATATCTTACTTGGTGTGCCTTGAGTTTTTCAACGGCATTACTAGCAAGCCAGTAAACACCAACAGAATGCTCAAACCGAGAATGTACAGCTCCAGGATAGACCATGTGTGATAAACCTGTAAAAGATATCTAATGAGAAACATGGAAGTGTTTCATAGGGATACAGCCAATGTTGCAAAACTCGGTTTGGGCTTGTACTCGGCGACCCACCCTAGAGCGAGTACTCGGATTAAACGGGGGAGTACTCGGGGGGTCAAATCGGCCTATGCGGGGAGTACTCGGAGTAATCGGCCAACTCGGCTATACTCGGCGACCTACCTTGGAGCGAATACTCGGGGAGTAATTGGTCAACTCGGCCTTGTTTTGCAACATTCATACAGCAGCATATCATAGGGGAAAGATATACTTAAATATAACTACAGAGAGAACTATTGTTTAACATAATTACAAAATTTGTTTTAGCTTCAGGTAGTTCTTCTGAAAGAAAGTATTAAGATACAGTGACAGATCATAAAAGACATTATTCCCACAACTATAACTAACTTCAATAGCTTCCAGAAAATGAATACAAAACCATAATAATACTTATTTTCAAAAACTAGGTCAAGGCTTACCAAGCTGCTTCAAATCCCGAAGCCTGCCAATTGTTGAAAAAATATGTGAGTCTATTTACACAAAAGAAAAAAAGCGCAGAGCGGTGTGCCCTGTGAGGGAAAGGTTTGTACAAGCATCTTCAGAATGGAAAAACTTACCTTTGAAACTGTTCAGTGTCGATAAACTTCAGTGAGAGCTGCAATTTCGAAAAACAAATTAGAAAATATTAATCTGAATGTTACAAAAAAAAAAAAAAAAAAAAAAAATCATGTTCAAATTGCAGCACATGGAATGCCGTACGCAAAGACTCTTATTATTAAAGCGAAAAAAGCAAACAAATTAAGCATCTCTTGTCCTCCATACTTTTTCCTCATAAAAAAAGTAGTTGACATTCAAATGTAGTAGCCAAGATTCAAACACAGCTGTAGCAATTAATGCATAGTCTGAATACTCAATATTTAGCAATTTACTATGAAAAACAACTATAAACATCACATTAAAGCTTTTTTAACTGCTTAGCTATTCAGAAATCTGTATGTCCTCTCTTTTCAAAATTTTCAATCACAACAAACAGTTTTCTCAAATCATTTGACTTGAGTTCACAGCATCCTCACTAGGCTCCCTTCAACATAAAATCTATCATCTAATGTTACAATAACAAAACTATAATGCCACGAAAAAATCTGGTGAACACAGCAAAATTATATATGAAAATTTAACAACTAAAAGTCAGTTTAAACAAAGCTAATGCAATTCAATTGAGTTACAGTGAATCTAACTGAAAATTTACATATGAAAGGCTTAATACACAACGAACAGTGAAATCACAATAATGTTATGGTTGAACTAAGGTGAATGTAATTAGTAACTCACAGACAAAACTATAGCATCCTCTCTAGGCTTCCTTCAACTTATAATATATCATTTAATGTTACGATAACAAAACTGTAATGGCACTACAAAATCTGGTGAATGAAAATGCAAAATTACATATGAAAAACTCAACAACGAAAAGTCGGTTTAAAAAAAGCTAATGCAATTCAATTCAGTTATTGTGAATCTAGCTGGAAATTTAAATATGAAAGGCTTGATACACTACAAACAAACGTCTGATTTGAGATTATAACAAACAGTAAAATCACAAAAATGTTACGTTTAAACTACAGTGAACATAATTAGTAATTCACATATATAAAACTTAACAACTAACAACAGACTCAACAACTTGAAACTTAATCAAAATGAACTTAAGTAATTCAAAAGAGTCCGATTCCACATATTTGATTTAGTAAACTACAATGAAATGAACAAATCTGAGATAACAATGGAAATGCATTAATAAGAATCACAAACAGTTAAATAACATAACCTAACTAGAAATTCAATTGATGAATATCCTAAATACGGCTACACGCCTAAACCTAATCTAACTAGAAATTCAATTGATAATATATTAGTATCCTACACAGAGCTACACCTAATCTAACTAGAAACTGAAGCTAAGCTAGAGATAAACTAACACAACAAGTGATTAAACTAACTAATTAACACATAGTGATTAAAAGTAAGGATATAATTATCCTTTCAACACATACGCACTAATGTTATTATCTAAAGCTACATTCAAATAATCGCGATAAGCAACCACAAATCAACTGCCTAAATACTTCAAAATCACAATCCGAAGCTTAATACTGATTAACTAACACAACAAGTGATTAACACATAACGTATATCCACGAAATACAAAAAGTAAGGATATAATTATCCTTTCAACACATACGCACTAATGTTATTATCTAAAGCTACATTCAAATAATCGCGATATGCAGCCACAAATCAACTGCCTAAATATTTCAAAAACACAATCCGAAGCTTAATACTGATTAAATAACAACAACAGTTACAGTTAATCAACAATTAACATCAGAAGGATAGAGAAAAGGAGAGAAGATATAATACAGGATCGAGATAAATGTTTCCGTGAACATTATCGTGAACGTGCTTCCATAACCTTCGGTCATCCATCGACGGAGAGGCGTGGTTGCTACCTGCGTTACGGAAGGCTCCCATTGGTAACCGTTTGTTGCTTGAAACGATGGGGAACTGTTTTAGATAGAGAAATAGTGGAGAATATTATTATTATTATTATTATATATAGGGTGAGTGGGTTTGTGTTGTATTTGTAGTTGTAGAGAATAAAGGGATGTTGCCTGAAGTTTTGGAGTTGTGGTAAAGTAGTGCGAACCAAGGCGAGGCGCCAAATAAAATAAAATAAAATAAAAATTAAAAAAGGAATGTGTGTGTAACGTATGAAAGTATGAAACACGACCAAAGGAAGGACTCCAATATTTACAAAATGCACCTTTGATTTCTTAAGCATATCATCTGGAGACCCCCAACAGTTCAATGTTGACGAGTAACCAACCATATACGACTTATGGCTCCGAAATAAGTTGGTGTTTAATGCAAGGCGTACTTACATAGAGAGTGTATTTAATGCTCACGTGGGAATAACGGGGATTAGTGACGAAGCTTGGTTCTCGAGTTGGTTGGGGCCCGACTCAATTTTTTCGATCGGTAGTGATCGGAAGATCAAATTGGTGGGGGCCAGACTCAACCAAGACTCAATTTACCTACGAAAATCGCAAATTTTCACTGCTGCATCAAAAATCGGTGGGTGTCGGGGCACCCTCTGGCCCCCAAGAGGCTTCGCCCCTGAAGAGGATGTTTTGATTTGTTTAATATGGGTGTGAAATAGAGATTTACCCCCCCCCCCCCCCCCCTCCACATTTATTACTCGTCCTAGTTAAGGTGAAAAACAGCACCACTGGCATTTCCTTTATCATTTTAAAATTTATATCTTTACTACCACCATCTTTAATTACTTATCTTTTATGATTCAGGATTCATTCGTTGTCTTGGGTAACACCATCTAGCTCTCTTTCTGTAACGCCCCGAAACTCGTTTCGCCTGATTTCTTCATTAAGCGTAATCAGCAAAATGATGAAACATGACTTAGATGAGAAGAGTGTGGGTTTATTCGAATATGGGAATAACCTACTTAGTATTATTGTGTGTCTAATAAGAGAATTATATTTAAAACTAGCTTGATTGGTTAGATTTTATAAAGAGTAACTTTAGGTAAAGTTGAGGGACTAAAAGGGTATGTTGGGGGCAAGATTAAAGTGGTCAAAACACCCATTTGGGTGCAAAAATCGTGAGCAGCCCCTAGGGGCATCATTGAGCCATAAATCAAACCCTAAATACCCAAAATTGAAGAAGAAAAGCAAGGAGGTTTGAGGGTTGTCTTGAGGGGTTGCAAATTTGGGGTTTTCTACAAGTCTAGGAGCCTTGGTAAGAACCCTAACCCTCAATTGGTATGAAACTCGAACCCACATGTGTGTTTTGAGGAAGACATGTTAAATTCGTATTATGGCTTGATTATAAGTGGTATTGACCATCTCTAATGGTTTAGAGATGAGCTAATCACTAGAAGTTGCTTATTTGCATAGATGATGATATTGGGTTTTTCATTTGAGCCTTGATATTGCTTTAGTATGGGTAAATCCATATAATAGTAAGAATATTGTGTAGTTGATGATATGCATGTGGAAATTGATGATGATTGAAAGTGGTATATGTGTTAATTGTATAGAAATTGAATGAATTGAAGGATATGTGTAGAGTTGAAAGTAGATGTTGCTATTAGTGTAACCCATGGTCATTCTTAGTTAAATGGGTGAATATAGTAGAAAGAAAGTGAGGTTTTGTTATGTTTAATATTTATGGAATGAAGGGTAATTGATGCGGGTATGAAATGTGATGATTGATGGTATGAGCTATGGAAGTATGCATGAAATGCTTGTACATTGTGTTTTAAATGTTGTACGCACACCAGGTGTTCGATGAAATGTTTAGATGAACTTGCGTGCAAGTAATTGATGAGAATGAATGGAATATGATGATTGTAGGAAATTAATATAAAGGATGTGTTTTGATGGAAACCATGTGTGAATTATAGTGGATTGTATGTAGGTATGTATGTATGCACATAAGTGATCTTATGGTTGTATATGTGTTCTATAATGTGTGAATTTGTATGCAAGACTCGACAAGTATGAAAGTAATGTGATAGTTGGTGCAAGTGATAGTAGGTTAACATGGGGATTTCGTCTTAGAGAGAAATCATGTGGGAATTAGTTGATTTTATGATTTGGTAAGAAGTATGCATTAGTAGTGTGTACACTATGCTTAAATATTATGATGTACGCGATGTGTTGATTAATTGGTGTGACGAATGATCTTGTATCTTAAATGAGATGTGAACATGATGTCTATGGTGAATCTTGTATGATCTAGTACATCAATATGGACATATGTTTCTAAGTAGGATGTTGGTATAGTTGGAAGTTGACTTTCTGGAAAGTCAACAATGTAGAATAACATGGTTAGGCTCCCAAACTTGATTGTGTGATTAGAAACACTATGTGACGCATAACATGTTAAAACTATGAGACATATATGATAATAAGTGGTATTACTATGTGAGAATAAATGTGGTTGTGAATGTATGTTGTAGATATGATAGAAGTTGACTAATGAAAGTCAATGTGATATTTGGTTGAGAATGATTGTTAGTGTGTTATGATCATGTATGCTAACAATGATGTGAACATGATGATATGAAAGGATAGGAAGGATGGACTTAACCATGGGAAGCTAATGGGTCAAGAGGAGGCAAATAAACAAGCATGAACTTGGAGGACTTGAGGTAAGTGATTCCCGAACTTAACTCGCATCTATGATATGGAATTATGTTCACATAGGATGGGAATCTTAAAGGAGTACATGGTTTTGGTTATGGGTCAAGGATTTACATGGTAGTTAACTTGGACTTTGTCTTTGTAAATGTAACTAGTGTAGACAAGGTTTGAGCGAATCAAGTATAGTAGGTGCTTGAACTCAAACCGGAAGCTCGTAGGGGCGTGCTTTCGATCCGAGAATTGATCAAGGTATGTGTGGAATGATGGGTGGGAGAATAGTAAATGAGTTGCTAGAATGTCGGAAATTGTGGGTAAGAATGGCATGAAAGATATTGGGTTGAAAAAGGAAAGCATTGTGCAAGACCTGCAGTTGGCGTAGGATACGCCAGTTTTGGCGTAGGATACGCCAACCCTGGTTTGCCTACGCCAAATTCTGCTGCCCTACGCCACTCTGTCACCCCTTGCCTACGCAAGTGGCGTAGGCTACGCCACTTTTGGCGTATCCTACGCCAAATCCCCCTTCAGCCTTGGATGTTGATTTTTCAACTTGTTTATGCTTCCGTACCTTGCCCGAGCAACTCCAAACCTCATTTATAGTACATATGTGTACTCATGCTCGGGTTTGAGGGAGAGCTTCATGAATGTAAGGGTTGGTAGTTATATGTAGATCGAGTAGAGGATTGGAAACGTCACATTGTCTTAGAGTTTGGCGAAGAAAGAGTAACATAACGGGTAAAGTAGGTTATATGAGGGAATTGTATGCTTGTAAGTATTGTGGGGTTATACGGGGGAATTGTATGCTCGTATGTAAAGTAGGTTATATGAGGGAATTGTATGCTTGTATGTAAAGTAGGTTATATGAGGGAATTGTATACTTGTGTGTATTGTGGGGTGTTGAGGGAATTGTATATTTGTATGAATTGTGGGGTTATTAACCTTGTTATGTAAGTGGTAAGGAAGATGCAGGTATGTAAGTGTGAATGCATGAGACTTGTAGGATCAGCTTGGGGTACCACACCCGAACTTCCAAAAAGGCGTTGGAACGAGATCATGGAGCATCTATGGATATTCTCTCCACATTTTGAATAGTGTGTATTAAGTCACTAAGTGAACTAACGAAACGGTTATTTGGTGATCGCAGGTTGTCTTGTCTACCTAATAGAGTAAGGAAAGGATGGAGATCGAGCAAGGAGGCGGATTGTACGAGGACACGACCCTATAACGTGATATAGATGGGTCATGTTTAATGTGATAGAATATATTTAAAAGATGTAATACCTAAAATGTTTAGTAGACTTGGGTTATTAATATCCAAGGTTGCTTTTAAAAGAAATAAATTTTTCGGTTGGTATTTCCGCTGCACGTTTTTCTGTAAATTGGTTTAGGGTGTTACACTTTCAAGTCATGGAAAACATCCCTAGAACACTAGCCCTCTTTGATGGTGAGGATGATTGAGTGTTATTTTTAGGATTTGCACGAGAATTTCAAATTACAACCAAACAATATAGACAATTTGATATCGTTTGTAAAAAGTCCATCAACAATCCAGTGGCGAAGCTTGACCCAAAGGTTCGGGGGGTCGGAAGTCACCGGGGGTTGGAAGTCACTAGTTTCGGGGGGTCGAAACCCTATATTTTCAAAATTTTCTATACGAATACTATATAATAGGAACTTTTGCGCGAAAATTCGGGGGGGGGGGGGGGGGTCGGCCGCCCCCACCCGCACCAACAAAGCTGCGCCACTGCAACGATCCACATGTATGTAATTTTAGAAGCCAAAATTCATACATACATAAGACCGGATAATCGAAACAAATGACAAAAAGCCAATGTGTTCTCTTTCAATGCGTGATCTACATCAGCTCATAACCCAAAGATATTTCAAGTCATTCAAATAATTATATCAAGTCTCAACATATACTTATCGATTTTTTTTTTTTTTATGTAAAATCAATGTTTCTTACATTTAGTCATATAAAACTTACAAATTGTTGTAGATGTATATTCTATAAATACGTTTAATCTACACAACTTTTTAGAAGTCGGTTGAAGTGATTTATTAATTTTACTTGTTGGACTCTAAATAGTCGTTAATAGAGAACAAAAGTAAGGTCCCAAACAATAAATAATAAAGTTTGTAGTAGAAAGATTAATCTAGGGGGCTAATAGAGTTTAGAAAACTAAAGGGGGCACTTGTGTCGATTTAAGATGTTGAAGGTGGATAAGTAATTAAAGACAAAAAGATGGTCATGTGCATTTGCTGGACGCAATAATTTTACAAGGGGGAACAAGCAAAGAAGAAAGGTGGAGTAAGCAGGGGATCTTCCTTCTAAAGTTGTAACACGTTTTCGGATCGTATTTTCAGGAGTTCTAAACTATTATCTTTTTTTTTCTTTTTTTTTATTTTAAACGTTCTAAATTATTATCTAAAGTACAAAAAAACGGTTATAAAAAGTCACATGATAAAACATACTTTTTAATCCTTTAAAACGATAAAACATATATCTAAGGTTTGTTTTCACGAACTAGAACCGTTTAATAGAATAATAGGTGCATAATTTTAGTGAGAACTAAAATATAAATCGATCCATTGACAGTTTTATACATTACCTTAAATTAAAAGTCAGTAACTTAATTGTTTTTTTAAGGCTAATTTCATAAAAACACACGAACCAAACCACAAAACGGGTGGACAAAGAATGCGCCACCAACCCACTAAAATACAAAACGACAATAGCTAAACCAAGACACAACCAAAGCCCATACTCACCCCCACTAAAACATCTAACAAACCCAAGACAAGAAAAACATGATTAACCAACATCACTTTCTTCATCCAAGATCGCTTCCCGAACCAAGCCTATATGATCACTCAAGTCAACCCCTAATAGAGCTCCGAAATCAATAGTAGCATCTACCTCTTTATCCATTTCCAACTCATCCTTCGGGGACCTACAGGAGCCTCCCACCTTCGACGGCTTAGACACTTCGATTGCCTGAAACGCCATGTTAACCATATCCGAATGTGCCTGAACATTAAGTCAATGCTTCTACCCTCAATATCCCCAATGTCCTCCCTCACCTGAGACTCTACGGATTTAAAGATACAAATAAACCTGTCAATATTGTATGGGTCATGCTCATCCAACCTTGATCTCTTTTTGGGCATGTTACCTGAACTTGGGCTTGAGTCATTTTTGTGGGCTTTCTTTTTCTAACCGATACCAACCTTAGGCCTTCTAAGGTGTTTTTGCTGCTTATCCAAAGTGTTAAAAAATTAAAATACATTTTGAGTTAAGTTTTGAACATAGAAATATGTTGTATCCATTGGACATGTTACTCTTCAACTAGATAATCCAGGTTCTCATATGTGTCTTTACCTACGTAATCAATGGTTGATTCAAGATTTAATTTTTATGGGAGCGAACAGAGAATTTAACCGAACTTTTTTTAAATGCGATTAGGATTTTTGCCTTAAAATTACAATATATATATATATATATATATATATATATATATATATATATATATATATATATTTATATTTAAGGGGGGCTGCCGCCATCCAATGAGTGTAGGTCCGCTAACGTAATATAAGCTATTTCAACTTCTAAAAGATTACGCAGTTTAGTAATATAAGTAAGACAATTGAGCTTCATAGATAAAAGGAATAATGGAAATAAATAATCCCAACTATTCACTATTGGCCAATAACAGTCCCAACTACGAAAATCACCAATATTGGTCCCAACTTTCGACATATTGGAAACCAACGGACCCAAACTAACGGAGGCTAACTCCGTTAGTGTGATGCTGACGTGGCATGCCACGTGGGATGTCACGTAGGATGCCACATAGGATTATTTTGCCACGTGGCATGCCACGTAGGATTATTTTGCCACGTGTCATGCCACGTAGGATCAACTTGCCACCTAAGCATGCCACGTCAGCATCACACTAACGGAGTTAGCCTCCGTTAGTTTGGGTCCGTTGGTTTCCAATATGTCAAAAGTTAGGACCAATATTGGTGATTGTCGTAGTTGGGACTGTTATTAGCCAATAGTCAATAGTTGGGATTATTTATTTCCATTTTTCCTAGATAAAAATAAACAACTTGCGCTAAAAGAAAGATGCGTAAGGAATTGAGTTAACCAACTAACCAAGAGAAATACATAACACTTTTTGGTGCAACTTTGGCGTCTCAATCTTCCCTAGATCATTTGAATGTCATAGTGCCATGCTTACTTTTCCTCGAGCAGTCTCCTTTCTCATGCTTCCCACTTAGGACATTCACTTTTAATATGATTAGGCTCGATGCAAAGAAAGCATACAAACTAGATTTTGACAATACAACTTGTTAATTGTTTGATTGGTATGGAGTTAATCCAAGAGTTAGCCCACTCATGCTTGGACTAAATATACACGTGCAAGTATCCTAGAAAGGTCTATAATGAACTGGACCTGCTATCGAAATTAAATATTTTTTTCTTACTTTTAACTAGTTTTTATTTATTTTTAAATATAAAATAGATAAATCATTGGTTACACGTGTATTTTCTTACTTGTTTTAACTAATTAGCCATTAACATGAGTATACCAGAACAAATCGACGGATCATATTTACCTATTTAAAATTTTATTTTACTTGATTGTTTTGTTTCAATTTTAGATTGAAGGCAACCCCATGGAAACAACTTCATTGCCATAGAGGCTTTGTAGCATTCGTTAATTCCCGTTATCCCTTTATTTGTTTCATCTCCACGAACCTTCCACGTCACCGTCCACCTATTGAAACAATGTGTTAAATATGCAAATTTATTATTTTACAAATTTCTATCGAGTCAAACTAGAAAAAAAAAAAAGTAGTAAAATAATTAGATAGATTAAGTGGGTCACACACGCTAACGTAAAAGGGTCGTTTGGAGTAGATTTTTAATGATTAAAGTGTTTTGCAATCGTGTTTAATATGGTTATTATTTTTTATTATTAATTAAATAGATTAATGGATGACATTTCAACCTAGTTTGGCTTGACCTGTTTCTACACTTGTAGGAAAGACATAGTTCTCTACTTCTCACACCTTATAGCTCTCTTTTACTTGCCTCAAGGCAGTAAGTTGTTTTCTTCTTTTCTTTCTAGAAGCAATACACCATTTTAAAGTGCTTTATACTTCGATATTCAGTACGTCATGAAACATTTTCAGATAAAGGGTAAATCAAACAGCGTTTGTAGTCCAACGGTTAGGATAATTGCCTTCCAAGCAATAGACCCGGGTTCGACTCCCGGCAAACGCAATCAAATTTTTTTTATACCTACTAACTTCTATTACCTACTTTTAAACTTCAATTATCAAACGATTCTCAATCGTTTATATATCCCTTACTGTGTAAAAAATAAAAAGCCCAAAAAAGAGTTGAGAGTGGCTCATGAGGCTTACTACCTCTCATTTCAATGTTTCATTGGAATCATTCTTATCTTTCACTTCAGGTAACACAATGAAAACCATAATATCTAATAGGAACCCGAAAACAATCCATGGTTACACATATTGATTGTGTTCTTATCTAGGGATAACAATCAATTACGAATGTTGTAATTTGATTGAATGTCAGCAAAACTCACACTCAACCTCTATGGAACAATGTGTCATAACGTCACATGACAAACACGCAATGCTTATCGCAACACGCTCTACCTCTTGATGAGGTAGGTTCATAAAATACGAGTGAGGCCTATATAAGCAAAAGTAGTTGCCCAAAAAAGGTGTTCTCAAAACCCTTTTATACTTTCTTCTATGAATGGGTAGCTTGATACTTTCTCAAAAACATATCTTATATGTATAAAAATAAAATATCCATTGTAGGGTGACTCACTGTGCAATTTGACTAGTTTTAATAATACTGAATTAAAGCACCAACTATGGTTCACCGGCCAACTTAGCTAGAAGCCACACTAGCTTGTTTAACTGTTTTAACAACTTTAAGCCAATTTTTTGAAAATTAACTTTCATTCAACCATTACGGCTAAGTCCTCAAAGTGAGGACCGCCAGACAAGAACTAAATCATATATACAGCCATACAGGGGACTTACACCAATCTTCCCATACAATCGACCTATACTTGGACCTATTTTGTAACCAAAAGAAAGACAAACTCTTGATGTTGAAAACTACATATCTAGCAGAGTAACTTTTATTTCTAAATATTTTGTGGTTTCTCACCTCCCAAAAGCACCAACAATAGATCAAAAATGTGCGTTGAATAATTGTTTTCTTCCATTTGTTCCATTTCATATCTTTAGCCACTTTTACCAAGTCCTGAATATCAAACACCAACATCAGGACTTAGACCACACTACAACCCAATCGCATTCCAAACTTCCTGAGCGAGCTTACACCTTGAGAAAATATGTTCCACCGTTTCAATCCCCCAATCGCAAAGAACACAAACCAGATCACCTACCTAAACGTTTCTTTTGCTCAATTCCCATTTTGTTGGAATCCTACTCATCTCAATACGTCAAACTAAAATATTGCATTTCAATGGAACCCAACCCGTCCAAGGAAACAAAAAACCTCCACCAAAAACCCATTATTCTTGATCATCTTCTTTATATTTTTAACCGTGCATTGATCAAGATCTTTGTCACCCCATTTCCAAATATTTGGACCGGTTTTTCAAAGCAAGGACAATTGAAAAGCTTGCAAATTTGACAGATCACATTGGACTTCACGAGTTAACGGTCTGATGAGACCATGCGGTGTGAAGTTCCAATTATTTCCCAACCATTGCAATTTATCAACTACAAAGGTGAATTTTTTCTACCATAACCTTGTATTAACTTAGAAAGTTCGAAGGTGGCTCATGAATACAATTCATAATAACTAGGATTCTATTACCCCGCGTTTTGCGGCGGGAGCTCCTGTTGCGTTAAGGGTTTGGTGGACGTTAAAGATTGTGCGGCGCTGTGGGAGCTCCTGTTGCGTGTAGAGTTTCGTGGGCATAAAAGATAATACTAAGTGACTATTATTCTCGTGTGGGCTTAAAAAATATAGTCGCAGCTAAAAGCTAAAATTTTGGTGGTCAAAGTTTGGTGGTCAAATTGGAAGAAATGAAAGTACATTAGTTAGTAAGAAAGTTAGTGGTTAAAGTTTGGTGGTCATTTAAAATCCTAAAAGCTAAAAGTTTAGTGGTCAAAGTATAAATCCTAAAAGCTAAAGGTTTGGTGGTCAAATTGGAAGGAAATAAAGCACATAGGTTAGTAACAAAGTTAGTGAGCAAAGTGTAATGCAAGTTTAAAAAAGGGGAAATCACGGAAATGGCCATTGACCGAGTCAACTTACCAAAATAGCCACCTCCCATCTCTTGGGAGAGTCGGCTCATAGGTCCCGAGGCGTCTCTGATGTATTGTAAAATACATCTATTTCCAGTATAAAGTTTGTATACTTTTCGAGTCGTTTAGATAGTGTTTTTATTAGTTTTAGGTTTGTACCGTTCTATTTTATTTAGTATAGGTCTTTTATAGATTTTTATTAGCTTTGGGTCATTTTTTTAGTACTTATGTATTTATTTTTATTTTGTAAGTGTTCATGGACGTTGGACCGTAAACGAGCAACTTTGGTTAAGTCAAGAACACCCGAGTCGAGAAGCACAGAGTTATAATACTGGGTTAGGATCAAATACACAAGATACTTTTTCTAGGAAGGGTGAGAAGGATTGTGATCCATTGATCATATATTTGAAGGGTTGAGATTAGTTTGTTTGAAAAAAATAAATAATAAATTAGAGAAAGGGCATAAAAGGAAAGCAACATTTGTTGACTTTCTCTCTTCACATGCAATGCACATGTCAATTCCCCCCATCATTTTAAAACGTCTATAACTTTTTCATACGATATTTTTTTTTCAAAAAAATTTCACCATATTAACGAGCGTTTTTTTATCTTTAATATGAGTACCACATTGCTACATTAAAATTGAAAAAAAAAATCGTGCTAAATGGGTTTTTTTCTCCGTTGTGTCTTCTGCACGTTCATTGTGTTATAGTATGCATGTGTGCTTTATAAATATGTTATTTATGTTTTTTTAGTCTACACATGATTTAACTTTGTCCATTGTGTTTTTAGTATAATTTTAATTGTGTTTTAAGCAAATGAGTTTTGTATTTAGGTGTACATTGTGTTTTATTATGTTGTTCATTGTGTTTAAGTCTATTATTCATTGTGTTTTAGTCTTCTGTTCATTGTGTCTTTAGAATGTCGTCCATTGTGTTTTATTAGACTGTTCATTGTGTTTTATACCCTATTGTTCATTGCATATTTAATTGGTACTCATTGTGTTTTATGTTATCTCCATTGTGTCTTACGCAACTGGGTTTTCAACTTTTTTTACAAAAGTATTCATTGTGTTTTAATCTTCTGTTCATTGTGTCTTTATTATGTCATCCATTGTGTTTTACACAATTGGGTTTTTAACTTTTTTTTTCAAAAGTATTCATTGTATTTTAGTCTTTTGTTCATTGTGTCTTTCGTATGTCATCCATTGTGTCTTATGCAACTGGTTTTCAACTTTTTTTTTCAAAAGTATTCATTGTGTTTTAGTCTTCTATTCATTGTATCTTTAGTATGTCGTCCATTGTATTTTACTAGACTCTTGATTGTGTTTTATACCCTATATTTAATTGGTGTTTATTGTGTTTTACATTCCATTGTGTCTTACGCAAGTGGGTTTTGAATTTTTTTTTCAAAAGTATAGCAATATGGTACTCATATTAAAGATAAAAAGACGCTCAATTTTATGGTATAATTTTTTTAAAAAATGGATGACGTATAAAAAAGTTACAGGCATTTAAAAATGAAGGTAGAAATGACATGTGACTTGTATGTGCATATGTTTTTGACAAAATTACCCCTCTCACTTGTTAATCCTTTGGACACATGTCATTTTCTAGTGGCTTCTCACCCTTCTCATTTTTTGTAGCCTTTGTAGAATAACTCAACCCTATAATACTATATATCTAATAATAATAATAATAATAATAATAATAATAATAATAATAATAATAATAATAATAATAATAATAATAATAATAATAATAATAATAATAATAATAATAAAAAGAAATAAACAAAACGTGACTTTGATGACAACGGGCCAAGGCCCAAAGTGATGTGATTTGGGAAAGAAAAAAATAAGAATTATAAAAGCGGCGCACATATTATTCTTGGAGGAGGCTGCCACAATTTACGAAGGGGACGAACAGAGCAGAATAAAAAGATATCGGAGGGCGGCAGCAACATATTTCAAGATAAGGGGGGTCAAGAGTTGAGGCATAGGTGTTAGCACGGGTTGGTTCTACTTTATTTATTTATCTATTTAAACCCGTTGTGAACACCATGAATATGTTTAGTTTTTATTGTTTTGATTTTATCATGACAATTATTGGCTAGATCGTTGAACTGCCTAGGCGATGATGAATGCACTTATTTGATTTATTTTCTATTTGGTTTTGGAACTTTTGGTTGTGGGTGAATTTTAAAGTAAAAAACTCTTTATTTTCTGATTTGATGTATATGCATATTTAGATTTGTTTAATTAACTTTTATAAACTCCACTTGCGTTTTTGTGAATGTCTTTCATGTATGAATGCGGGTTAGGTTGCGGACTGGGTGTTAGCAACTAGTTTATGGTTAATTTCTGCAGGTTATCCATAGGAGTTGTAATTGTTAGTTAGGTAATTCTAAGTGTTCTACCAATTCTCAATAGCTGTAAGGTGCGTGATTGTTGGTCTGTCCAGGGTGTTAAATTGCTAGTTCTAGAGGCTTTATGAGAAGATCTTCCTAGTTTCCGTAGCATTCCTTGTAGGCTAAGTCATATCAGAAATATTGTAGTTACTCCTTGCACTTTTGGGTGTATTGTGACTTTCGCGCTGTAAGGTGGACTGTCTAGCGGGTACTTTAAGATTCGGGTAGGTAAGCCTGTAAGGGTAACCTCTCAATCGATGGTTTAACAGCTTTTAGGAATTATGCGGGTTATATCTTTAGAAGGGTTAGGGTTCCCGTAGTTGACTTTAAGTTTAGTATTTTAAGATCCCGGTTCCACACCAGTTCCATAGCCATTAGAAGATTATCATTCATATGTAGGATTCTAGCCTAGGTAGTGCCTTCCCATCTCCTGATCCGAAATCCAGTTTCCAGCTTGTGTCTTTAGTTATTTTAAGTTTTATTTTATTTATTTGCATTAGTTCGTTAGAAAAGCCCCCCCCCCCCCTTTAAGCAACAAAACATATTTAAGTCGGTTTGTAGATAAGTAATCGAGTCTAGTTTCCGTTTTCCAGTAGAGTCTCGTGGGTTCGATACTCGGACTTACTTTAGCTGTACTGCACTGACCGGTACACTTGCCGGTTGTGTGGTTTAGGTTTAGAGAGTCTTAGTTTATAAATTTAAAACTTAGAGTGTCTAGTTTAGGTTAATTTTGTTAGTTTTTACTAAACCACTTTTAGAACATCAAGTTTTTGGCGCCGTTACCAAGGACTCTTGGCGATTGCGTTTACTAGCTTTGATTACACTTATCTGTCATATTTGTGCTAGTTGTGTTTTGTTTTGAGTCTGTCTTTTATTTTTGTTATATAATTATATTAAATTTTTTTGTATTAATCATGTGCGAGATCTGTGGAGGACCCCATTTTACCGTGAAATGTCCAAATGCATCAAGGTATCCCCCAAGTTATCGTGAAAATACGTATACCACGCCATATTTCCTGCAGCATCATTGGACAGAACTGAACACGGAAGAGGAATTTGATAAATGGCTTAGATCATACAGGGAAGAGCGAGATAGGAAACGGTTTATCTGCACCCAGTTTGTAGCGCTCCCGCTGTAACTGATTATCCTTGTTTATTTGATTCTATGCATGATTTAAATGATTCTTTACACTTGTCTTGTGAGGATGATGTTTTGCAGGAATCACAGTTAGAGCCAGAGACCATAATGGACATCTTAGTCCCACCTTCGGTTCAGGAGGATAATCAGTCTTGTCAGACCTCCACTTCATGCAATTATGGATCTAATCCTGTAGGCTTGGATATTTGGAGTGATGATGAGGAAACGGATGAGGAAGTAGTGATGGTTAAAGATGAGGTAAGTAATGAACCATCATGGGAAGCAGAGTTTAGTAACGAGTTGGCTGATTTGCCAACTCTAGATGTAGACAGAGATTTTGACCCAGTGGGTGACCTCGACATCTTAGAGGCATTATTGGAAGGGTACCCGACTGTGGAAATAAAAGAGTCACCAATGGAAGTTGAAGAAGAAGTGGTTGAAGAGGAAGAGCACCACTGCTGGCCCGTGAAGACTTTAGAAGATAGAGTGCCACTTGATCACCCAAAATCACGGGAGAAGGCGAAGAGGTACGTGGACCGACACAGGCTGAGGGCCAAGTGTTGTAGGGACAGCAAGTCCCCGCATTACATGCCAAGAATCAGGTTTGGTCCAGGTAAATTTAAATATTGGTGGCCCGACCTATTTAAATTCGATAAAATATTTTTCAATTCTACTAGTATATTTTTGTTATTTAATAAGGACCGGGTGGAAGTAAACGGGTTGGATCGGGTCCAGATTAAAGAGAAGCCCCCTGATTAAGTTTAAGTGTGGGGAGGCTTTGTAGAGTTTGTAAATATTTATCTATTTATTTATGAGTTTTTTTTTATTTTTCTTTGTCGTCGGTTTTTATTTTTGTATTGAGTCGTTTATTTATGTATGAGTCGGTATTATGCTCGGGTTTTGTTTGTTTCGTTTTGCGCAGGATTGGATTGCACCGCCCGTACTCATATCCATTCGGGCGATTCCAGAACTGTTCATTATGTTGAAGGCAAGCCCAGAGTATACCATTGTGTCAAAGCCGATCGCGAATGAAATGCTATACGATCGAGCTAGATTGGACTAGTGTTTTGGAGCTTATGAAAAAAAAAATTAACCAGCTAAGTCCTTTCCAATTTGCCCTTGTCTTTTTATTTTAGTCTTTTTATTTTTGTATTTGAAATTTATTTTTTGTTTTGAGTCGTTTTCTATTCCTACATTGAGGGCAATGTAGAGTTTAAGTGTGGGGATGGGAAACTGTCGTTTAGTCTGTATATAGAGTCATTTTGTGTAACACCCCAACCGATGGCGGAAACATCGAGGTGTCACGTATGAATGATTGTTCAGTAGTTCATGGTAATACATAAGTTTAAATAATCATTTATTTCATTATAATACTAAATTACATTAAATGTCTTGAATGAAATCTAATACATCCAATAATCAAACAAAGCTTCAAATATCTTCTAATGCTAGCTCTAGACTTCAAGCATCAATATTTCCTGTTGAGTTTGGAAAAATGGGGGGGGGGGGTCAACTAGAAGTTGGTGAGAATACATAAGCCATGTCAAGCAATTAAGTTTTAAAAGAATAAAAGTTTAGCAATTCATATGTCTAATGTAAGTTTAAGTCTACATGAATAAACATGAAGTATAGTATGCACATAATCAAACCTCCGACAAGTTTAGGTCCATCCCGTCATCCACGGTTCACCTTAATATCATGTTGGAACGATAACAATCACCCGCGCTCCCCATAAAAGATGGTCAACGAATCTAGGTGGGATTGTAAATCCAATAGATCTATTATTGAGTATCGCCGGCTTGGCCATAGCTAATGATTATGTAAGTTGAAGTTTAAGTCTAACAATAGTTGTCCAAGTCATGAGACATTAAAGTTTACAACTAGACATGTATGTAGAATTGCTTAAGTATAAAGTTTCAAGTATAAAGAATTGCATAAACATGGTTACGTAAAATCACCTTAGCAAAGTGTTAAGTCTTGTGAAATAGAATGAGTGTAGCCCAACGTTGCCAAGTATTACCCTATGTTTAAGGTAATAAATAAGTCTAAGTCTTTCTAGTCTACAAGTATTTTCTAGGGTTCCTAATTTATTTGAAACGTAATAAAAGGAGTGTAACATAAATCATAAAAAAAACTAATCATAAAAAGTTTTAGTTAATTGTTTGATAAAACAAGTTCTAATGGAAATTGTTCAAAATATATAATCAATTGTATACGTTTATAGAAAAAAACAATAATTAGATTTTAATCCTTTAAGGGCTTAGGATAATTATTTCAATTACAATGATTATCTAAAATGAGTTTCATATTAAGAGATTTACTTGCTACGTAAATTGTAATGACCCATTTATAACAGTATGTTTTTTTTTATTTCATAGATTAAAATAATTTAATAAAATTAGTTTGAACAAAAACTTATAAGTATTAAACTAGTACTAAAAAAAATAGTTAATTGGATGACAAACATTAAATAATTTGATATGAGTTTATCATTTTAAATAATTATTAGAAAAAGAAAATGTTTTAAACTTCAAATAAGATGCAAAAGAAAAGTTGAGATATGAAGTTTATTTAGTATAAAGGATATGATAGTCCATGTGCCGCAATTATTAGTTTCTTAAACAACAACTTCCCAAACTTGACCAAATTAGGAACAAAGGGCACCTCAAACACATCTTCATATGTGTGTTTGGCAGGAAGCTCGAGATCGAGAAAAAAGAATATAAGACTCACAGTGCCGGAGGAAGAGGCGGTGATGGCGAGCGCCAGAGATTAAGACCATTAAGGGACGGTGGTCTGGAGTTGACGGTTACCGGTGGCTTGTCGGGAGGACGGAGCGGCGTCCGTTTGACACAAGCAGAAGGGAGGAGACCAAGAAGGTATGGAATGTGGTTCACGACGGTGGTGGATGTTGCGAAACCGCTAGTTCAATACGGGTTTGTAGACAGATTTATGCAGCACATGCCAACCCACAAGAGATCGATATAGAGTTGGGTTAGGAAATGGTTGATATAAACTTTATGGTTCAACTTGTTTGTTTCATTTCTATACAAGACTATATATACACATACAAACACAACAAAGATGGAGATAAAAACTACTCTAGACTTTGACTCAATAATTACACATAATTCTTTGACTCAAGACTTTGACTCCAAGAATTATGTTGTCAAGACTTTGACTCTTGACTCAAGGCTTTTGATATATATATATATATAAATATATATATTTATTTTGAAACGAATTTATATCTTCCTTGTTTGAGATTATAAATGTAATTGGAAAAATGATTAGCTTTAAATAAGAAAATAAAAAAAAAAAACTCATTAGTTTGAATTAGAAAATAAAAACACCGTCTTATAAAATGACGATTTTATAAATAGAATTAGGATAGGACATATGTCATGATTGAAGATTTTTTTTTAAGTACAATGATAAAAGGAACTTAGAAAAATAGAGTGCACGGATAAAGATAAGAATACTTAGAAATAAATTAGACTGTATATCATGGATCGGGAAATACTTTAATACAAAATAAATGGGAAAATTCGTGAGGTTATATTTTGAGTTCAAAAAAAAAATCGAAAAAGAAAAAAATAAAGTCCCTGAGTTTGAAGTTTGCATTATAAAATATGGGAAATGATAGATAAAATCAAGTGTCTGGTTTTCAAATATTATATGTATTAGAAGAATAAATAATCGAAAGCGTGTTGACTTGGGATGTGTGGGTAGGCCCAGCCGGTAGAAAAGTTTTCCTTTGAACTAATACACCTAAATATATTAGGATACCTTGTGGGTTCTCATCTAGGAAAAAATGGGGAAGCTGAAACCGCCAATAATAGTATAAGGAATGTCGTTATAAGTTTAAAACCGTTAGAATTTCTAATCAAAAGTTGAAGAAAAAAAAGAGCTGGATATAAAATAAGGGCAAGGCCAATGGTGTCGTTTCTCGGGATAGTGACTCCGGACTCGACTCCCTCAAGGATTGTCTGGAAATAAATATCTAAAAAAAAAGCTCATAAATTAATTAGAAATCAAAGCGAAAATGCTAAAGCTTAAGGTGCCTGGCCACTGGGATAGCGACTTGGATTGGTCACACCCTCTGAGTTAAGTATGCTGAGATGAAAAAAAAAACAACAAATGATTTTAAATTCTCTCGGTTTACTACATAAAACGGTAAGGAATATTCAATTGGTTGTTCCTTTTGTTTCATAAGCTTGAGGCGGGATTAGGTGAAACTGTGGATTCTTTAGTGTGAGACCCTAGGTAGACTAAATGAACCTAAAATTAAACTAACATGATAAGGGGCTTAGAAACCGACGGTTGGGTTTAAGAGGATAAGTATACCTGCAATCGCAGTTGGCACGTGATTAGATTTTTAAAATTAAATTAACCTATGTTTTGAGGCCAGATTATCTGATTGTGATTCCATAGCATAAGTCTTTTTCAGAGACGAAAAAGAGATAAGTGTGGGGATATTTGATGTATTGTAAAATACATCTATTTCCAGTGTAAAGTTTGTATAGTTTTCGAGTCGTTTAGATAGTGTTTTTATTAGTTTTAGGTTTGTACCGTTCTATTTTATTTAGTATAGGTTTTTTATAGATTTTTATTAGCTTTGGGTCATTTTTTAGTACTTATGTATTTATTTTTATTTTGTAAGTGTTCATGGACGTTGAAGCTAATTATTTAATAAGATCTTTGATTTTTATTCTTTACAGAGAAATTGATTGTTGATTTATTTGGTTGGTATTAACATCTACAGTTGTCCGTTATCCATACATATATGGGCCATATCATGTATGGTAAATTGAATGATCGATCACCTGTCAAAACTCAAAACGGGTCAAGGTGAAAAAAAAAACGAAGCCATCTCTCTCTCTCTCCCTCCCTCCCTCCCCCTCCCCCTCTCCCTCTCCCTCTCTCTCTCCCTCTCTCTCTCCTCTCCCCCTCTCCCCCTCCCCCTCTCTCCCTCTCCCTCTCCCTCCCCCTCCCCCTCCCCCTCCCTTTCCCTTTCCCTTTCCCTTTTTCCCCCTCCCCTCCCCCTCCCCCCTCTCTCTCTTGCTCTCTCTCTCTCTCTCTCCCTCTCCCTCTCCCTCTCCCCCTCTGCCTCCCCCTCTCCCTCTCCCTCTCTCTCTCTCCCCCTCTCCCTCTCCCTCTTTCCCCCCTCTCTCTCTCTCCCTCCCTCCCTCTCTCCCCCTCCCTCTCCCCTCCCCCTCTCTCTCCCCCTCCCCTCCCCCGCTCCCTCTCTTTCTCCCTCTCCCTCTCCCTCTCTCCCCCTCTCCCCCTCCCCCTCTCCCTCTCTTCCTCTCTCTCTCTCTCTCTCTCTCTCCCCCTCCCTCCCTTTCTCTCTCCTCTCTCTTTCTTAACCTTTGTTTTATAACCGACACTGAATTTTGAATAGGGAATTAGGAAATTTACAGACAGATTTCTCTTGTATTTTGATGACGATTCTTTGTCGAAGTAATAAGTGTAAATTCCTTTGCAGTTGTATCGTCCCTAGAGAAGTTTTTTGGATGATCTGTATGTTCCTCTGTTTTTTGTTCGTATGTAATCGCTGGATTAACAACTTGTTCTTGATTGAATCTTCGATATGGCTCTGATACAAGTTTTGTTGGAAGATTTACACTTCCTAACTGATTGACGACTGTAAAGAAGCTCACCGGAGAGGAAAGAGAGTGAGGAGAGAAGGAGACATCTGTGAGACGTTGCCGGTGACTCAGTCGGAAGGTGCCTCAGTCCTGCGGAAGCTTAAATCTTGCCGGTGGATTTGTTGTAACGTGGCAGGGGCTTAGCTTGATTTCAAAATAAACGACGTGCGAAAGTCTGATGTTGCGGAAGCTTAAATCTTGCGGAAGGTTGTTGAGAGAGAGAAAGAGAGAGAGAGAGAGAGAGAGAGAGAGAGAGAGAGAGAGGGGGGAGAGAAAGTTGGGAAGTGTGTAGGCGAGGTCTCACAAAGACGTCTTGGGATTCGGGAACCGTCTCTCCAAAGACGGGTGAGGTGTCACTCAGCTAGTGGTCCATCACCGAGGTCTCACGAAGACGTCTCGGGACCTGTGA